>OX155976.1:5883214-6483214 GCA_944548615.1 Micropterix aruncella | reverse complement strand
TTATAATAAGGTTCTAGCGCCTTCTCGCGTCCGGGAACCGTCAGGCGCGACTCAGATTCTATTTTGATTTTTAGCGTTATTTACCCCTTCCTACCCCCTTAGTGGTAAATTTTAGGAAAATATGAAACATGCATTTGCTTATTTGTTTAATATCATTTAAACCCCTTTTCGCCCCATTAGGGGTTGAATTAAAAAAACGATATACGTATTTGCCTAAATGTTTATTAGAGTATTCCTACAAATTCCATCTAATATCGTTTCTCCATACAAATTTTAAACCCCTTTTCACGCCTTTAGGGGTTGAATTGTTAAAAAAACACGAAAGACGTATTTGATTATTTGTTTATTAGAGTAATCCTACAAAGTTTCAAAATAAAAAGTCCGTCTAATATCGTTTCTCCATAAGAACTTTAAAACTCCTTTTTACGCATTTATGGGTGAAATTTCAAAAAAATACGAAGTTCATCTAATATTGTTTTTCCATACAAATTTTGAAACCCGTTTCCACCCCTTTAGGGGTTGAATTTTAAAAAAATACGAAAGACCTATTTGCTTATTTGTTTATTAGAGTAATCTTACAAAGTTATAAAATCGTACAAAGTTTTGAATTAAAAAGTCCATCTAATGTCGTTTATCCAAACAAATTTTGAAACACCGTTTCACCCCTTTAGGGGTTGAATTTTTAAAAAACATAAAATACCTATTTGCTTATTAGTTTATTAGAAAAAACTTTCGAATTAAAAAGTTAATCTAATATCGTTTATCCAAAAGAAAAAATATATACACTGTTTCACCCCTTTAGGTCTTGAATATTGATAAAACATGAAACACTTGTTTCCCCCTTAAATTTATTAGAGTTTCTTTTCCCCCTTAAATTTAGCAGAATTTATTCTTACAAAGTTTCGAATTAAAAAGTTCATCTATATCGTTTCTTCATACAAATTGTATAACCCCTTTTCACTCATTTAGGGGTTGAATTTTAAAAAACCACGAAGGACGTTTTTTCCTATTTTTTTATTAGAGTAATCCTTCAAAGTTTCGAAATAAAAAGCACATCTAATATTGTTCATTCATACAAAGTTTGGAACCCTGTTTCACCCCTTTAGGGGTAGAATATAAAAAAAATATGAAACACCTATTTTCTTATTTGTTTAATAGAGTAACCTTACAAAGTTTCGAATTAAAAAGACTAGCTATATCGTTTCTCCATACAAAATTTATAACCCCTTTCCACCCCTTTAGGGGTTGAATTTTGCAAAAAACACGAAAGATTCAAAATAATAAGCACATCTAATATTGTTTATTCAAACAACATTTAATAATATTGTTTATTCAAACAACTATTTTCTTATTTGTTTATTAGAGTAATCTTACAAAGTTTCGAATTAAAAAGTACATCTATATTGTCTTTCTATAAAAATTTCGAAACCCCTTTTCACCCCTTTAGGGGTTGAATTTTGAAAAAATATGAAACACGTGTTTCCTTATTTCTTTATTAGAGTAATCTTACAAAGTTTCGAAATAAAAACTCCATCTAAAATCGTTTGTCCATACAAATTTTAAACCCCCGTTTTTCCCCTTTAAGGGTAGAATTTTGAAAAAACATGAAACACCTATTTTCTTATTTGTTTATTAGAGTAGTCTTTCAAAGTTTCGAATTAAAAAGTACATCTATATAGGTTTTCCATACAAACTGTGAAACCCCTTTTCACCCCTTTAGGGGTTGAATTTCGAAAAATCCGCCCTTAGTGAGCGCCTACGTCCTAAAAGGAACGTCTGTGCAGAATTTCAGCTTCCTAGGTCTAAGGGTTAGGGCTGGGCGTTGATGAGTCAGTCAGTGAATGAATGAATGAATGAGTGAATCGGAACTTCTCTTTTTATATATGAGATGAGCCGGGAGCTAATGAGCCCTTGCTGAGTTGGCCACGAAGACCCATTCTGTTCAGGGTTGGTCACACTCACGGGTCAACACCTATCCGACGACATCCACGCATGAAGTGCGAGCCTGGGTAGGACTCTGGCCTTATGGTTAGTTTCTCCTGGGAATCAACCTTCTGGCGCTCCTGGGCGGTCTGCGCACCGTGCGGCGTAAGCCAATCGACTGTGCACTCTGACTAACAGTCGGGAAAGTCTGGAAGCAGTACTGTTTCCTATAGAGATGGGGTGGTTGCGGACCTTACGGCAACTGATCTCGAAACGACCATCGGCTACCCGAGGCAAGGATGGCAAAGGATGCTGTGGTCCGCGATAGATTCGGTAAACACCGTTTCACCGCTTCGTAAGGGAGAGGACCGCGCAAGCCACCTCGAACTCGTAACCAATCGAGAGACTGGAGTAATCTGGTCACAATTGGAAGTAAGGGTGTGAGTGTAGGCCCGCCGGGTAACACTTCTGGCTATCTCGCGGTTAAGGCGTTGGCCTCTTACGGGCTTGTGATGTAGCTAGATGGTGGACTGTTTTGTCCTCAAGTCTTCTGCGCTCACTCCAGGGAGGTAGAACGACTAATCGTTAAAACTTCCTGAGGTGACGGGCTCGCCCGCTGTAGTCGACAACACAAGTTGCAGCAGCCATGCCATGGTTAAATTTAGAACGGGCTATCAAAATTGAATGCGTATACAAAATTGTGTGCTGTTGACCGTGGAATAGTATCCTCGTCGGGAGCTGATCATGGGTGTAGAATCATGTCATGCTCACCATAAAAATGCATTGTCATCGGAACTGAACCAACATGTAAAATTTCAACTTCATAGGATAAGAGGAAGTGGTTCTAATTCAGCTTGCAAGATTTGACCTAACTAACGTACGACATTGCAAGGTAAATAAAAGCTTGTAAAAAATCAATCTGGCAGAGTTTGAAATTAAACGACTTATGTAAATAGATGTTTTATCATAATTACCATTTGTTATAAAGCAGCTCCTTATTAGCTTCTTTTTTTTACAATCAATGTATGTTATCTGTAGGTATATATGCAGTTTTTAGATTAAATTGAGTTTTTTTTATAAGAATGAGTTACTAGATGATGTGACACATGGACTCGATAATGGCAGAGATAAAGCGAAGAAAAAAATTGGTATGGGCAGCCTTCGGGAAGCTGAGCTTCGTGCTGAAGTCCAGAATTCCTTAATCGCTCAAGACATAGGTGTATAATCAGTGCGTGTTATCTGCTATGACGTATGCTTGTGAGACATGGACACTGACTGCTGGGATGATCCACGAGCTTAAGGTGGTGCAGCGTAGCATGGAGCGAGTCACGCTCGGTATATCGTTGCGCGATCGAATCCGAAACGAGCTCATCAGACAGCGCACGAAGGTGGTCGACGTGGGTCAAAGAGTGGCCAAGCTGAAATGGGCTTGGGCCGGCCACGTGGCCCGACGACACGACGAACGGTGGAGCAAGCGCGTTTTGGAGTTGAGACCCCGGCTAGGCAGAAGAAGTGTGGGCAGACCACCGGCCCGATGGTCCGATGACATCAAGGAGACAGCTGGACCAGTCTGGATGAGGGAAACGGGCAACCGATCCGGATGGAGATTGATTGGAGAGGCGTATGCCCAACAGTGGGCGAATGCGCGCTGATGATGATGATGAAGAAGAAGTGACACATGCTCCACGATCTCCTATTATTTATCGATTGAAAATTATGCGAAATCGTGGCACAGTTAACCTTGAAGCCGCACTGCGGAAAAGATCGATGAAAGTCGGATGCGGTAGTTCAGCAAGGCCACTTCAAAGCACGTATGGGATTATTATTTAATTACCTACGTGTTTCGTTGCATTTCGCATAAAATTAATGTTAGGGGCTCTCTAGACGATCAAGCATGCTTGTCAAGCATTGCGTCAAGGGCTGGGCAGGTATCGTAAACCGCAAGAAACATGCAAATATTTTTTAAAAATATTTACAAAAAATGCCCAATTTTGTAGTTTTATACCAGGGAGTCACGTCGTTTATCAATCAATTACGTCTAATTATCGTGACAACCTGGTATAAACTACAAAATTAGGCATTTTTGGTAAACATTTGAAAAAAATATTTGCAATATTCCTGCGGTTTACTATTCCCTCCCAGCCCGCGACGCGATGCTTGTCAAGCATGCTTGATCATCTAGGGAGCCCCTTATCAGACCCCATAATCCATGGCGTCAAATTATCAAATAATTATTTAAAAATATATATAAATTAGTCCGGGCTTATTTAGTGTGTATTTAGGGCCCGATTGCGTTTCTTTGTTAACTAAAACTAAAATTAGTCCAAGCGACAGAGCAATACATTAGAGCGGAATATGAAACGAACGATCGTCGATAAATACTACCTGCCGAACTTATACTCGTCCGAATAAATTCCAGCATTATTTCGTGCGGTGTAAGATTTGACCTTGGCGGGCAGTTTTAAAATGCCAAAAAGTGACAACCGATCATCTCACACTCCGCTCTAGCGTATTGCCCTGTCTCGTTCACACGGACTAATTTCCGATTTTAGTTCACGAAGAAACGCAATCGAACCCTTGGTGTATGTTGACGAACCCCATCGAGCTAAAGGAAAATACCGCCATCCACGAAAAGAAGTCCTAAAATAGTAGTAGTAGTAGTAAACGGAGTGGGGGGCTTGATTTCAGCCCTTGATGTCACCTAGATCTATAAGATCGTTTGTAACTTCGCACTTTGTCGTTGGGTCAGTGGTCTGATAGTAGCCCGATACTGATTACCAGTCCATGCAGATCACTGACCTTCAAGTTGGGCAGATCGCTGGGTTCGAGAAAGGCTCGTCACAGTAAACAGTATCTTTTTGCTGTTCTACGCCACATATTCGGCAGTCCTTGCTCTCGGTCAAGCCAAGGTTGAATAGATGTGCTCTAAGGGTCGTGTGTCCGGTGAGGAGTCCTAAAATATTACGTAAGAAAAATATGGTCTTCCGGGGTGTAGCGAATGGTTTCGTGCAGCTTGGGCCATAAGATCCACTGTGTTTCGAGTCGGTCCAACTCACGATTCAACTCCTATTCAGTAGCCTCCTTGCGTGGTAGACTACCCCGGGTAGGGCTCTCGCGTCCTAGGCCTCACGGCTGGTGGATCGGTTTCCCTTGGGGGATTGACTCCCGGCGCTACTGGACGGCTCGCGCACCGTTCGGCGACGCCAATCGGTTGTGTCGGAAGGAGTGTGGAGACTATGGAAATATACTATCTTCTAAGCAGCGGGGGTAGATGTTGACCTGTCGTCAACCACTCTTGAAATGACTACTAGGCTTCTGATCCTGATTCAGAGCCGGGCAAAAAATGCATTTGGTCCGCGATAGATTCAAACTGAATCACCGCTGAACATAAGGCAGGTAGAGGTCGCGTAAGTGGCTTCGGATCCGTGACCAGTCGGTAGGTTGGAGGTATCCTGATGGTTAATTCCAGGCGGAGATCTCCTTCCAAAACTGGTAGTCAGGGAGCGAAGCCTGCCCGCTGAGTATCTTTTCCGGTGCCTCGCCGTAAGGCGTTGGTCTCTGACAAGCTCGTGGAATTGCTGGACGGTAGGTTTGTACCGTCCTAAAGTCTTCATCACCGGGCTGGAACCATGCAACGCACCAACGAGCTGAGTGACCTTCAAGCTGTGAAAGACTTTGTTTATCTGGGCTCCATGATATGCAACGAATTAAACTGCGAAAAGGAGGTCTCACGCAGAAGCCAGATGGCAAGATCGGCCATGAGCAAGCTAGAAAGGCTGTGGAAGAATCGGGGTATAAGTAAGCGGACTAAGGTCAGGCTGGTTCGAGCTCTGGTTTTCTCGATCGTTCTCTATGCATCGGAGACATGGACCCTGAAGGCTCCTATACGCACCAAAATCGATGCACTAGAGATGTGGTGTTGGCGCAAAATGCTAGGAATCCCATGGACAGCACGCCGCACCAACAAATATGTCCTGGACGAACTGGACATCCAAGTGAGGCTCTCCACCGTATGCATGAGATGGTCCTGCAGTTCTTCGGTCATGTTGCCAGGGGAAACCCAGAGAATCTGGAGAAAATGCTTTCAGTGGAGGGAAGAAGAAGCAGAGGCAGATCACCGGCCAGATGGAACGACCTCATCAAAGAAGTTACAAAAGGGTCAATACAATCTGCGACCCATTTACTTACTTTCTTATAAAAATGTTTGATGTAATAATTATCTTTTTATATATAAAAATGAATCGCCGTGCGTTAGTCTCGCAAGATCTCGAAAATGACTATACCGATTTGAATGGTTATTTTTTTGTTTTGTTTGCCCTGATTCAGGGGTGGTTTATAAAAAAAAATATTTAGGAAAAGTTAAAAGAAACAACTGAAAATCGAAAAAATCGAAATTGGTCATTTTGGGAAATGGGTTACTTTCAATACATGGCGTTCTCGGCGATCCTATTGTTTGACAGCTGCGCCATCCATAACTGTTATTCATTCCGTACGATTGTGTAAAATTTCAAAAAGTCGAAAAAGTCGAAAACGTCGAAAAAGTCGAAAAAGCATTAATATTTCATCATGTAAATTAAATACGTTGAATTTATTTTAATTACAAACGACTTTCATTTAATCACCAAACGAAACTCAACCCGTTCATGATTCGGCCATATTATAGATTTCAATGAATTGGATTTGGAAGGTTCATTAGGATCAATAAATGCTTATGAAGAGTTACAATTAAATCAATTTTAGGTAGTATGAAGTTCACCGGGTCATCTAGTGTTTATTAAAGGTAGTTATAGATATGATTTAAAATAGACATTTTCTTATAACATATACAATTTAAATACAATATAGATCGAAATTAGAATAAAATGAAGGCTGTAATGAAATCGCGTGGCTGCCATTTCCTTCTTTTAATTAGGGCAATTTTCTTTGGTTATAAATAGAAAATAGATTACTTCGTTTGTATTTTTAGCTTCCTCTGTCGTCACAGTTCTTTTAACACGCAATATTGACGTAACCAACCGGTAAATATAAAGAAATTAAACCAGTTAGGTACGAAAAAGGGGTCCTAAAAATTGCATATCTAGGATACCGTAATCAGAGAAGAAGAATAATGTATTCATTTCAATAGAGGAAAATGGGAATTTCATATGAAAAGTGTACCCAGAGTATAACAACTAGGGACTATAACAATTAATTGTACTCGTGTAAAGAAGCAACAATATCAAAGTTCAGCTCATTAATCCATGTCGTATTAGAATTATACAATACAATACAATCAACTACTCCAGTAGATAGGCATTCCTACACTTAGATGCGTCACAAAATTAAATACTAAAAATTTAATTATTAAAAACATAACTATCGTGATAGTTGTCATGGCTGTAATAATATATTCAATATTACCTACATACAAATAATCAAAATATACTAATGTGATTTAAGAGTCAGGGAGAATAATATATTAAAATAGAAATGCAAATTCTATGTAGAATAATCAAAAAATATATATTTTATTGTCAATCTAGCAATATGCCTTCGTTTTTTTTTTTTAAATGAATAGATGTATAATAAATTATATGAACATTAGAATGTCAGCTATCATAATACCATTATGTTTAAAACTTTACGCATTTCATTAATCATCAACATGGAAAATAAACTGAGAATTTTTAAACTCCCTTATACCATAAATTGGGTTTCTTACCAAATTATGTATAATTATCTTTTTAAATTGGTCCTCTCCAAGGCTTTTCATTTGCTCTGGAATCTTATTATAGAAGGACAAATTTTGGTGAATAAAACTGTATCGCACTTTGCTAAGTCGCTGTCGGTTTATGTGGAGATTGGATATATTCCTCGTATCGTGATGATGAAAATCAATATTCACCGGAGCTTCTGTTAGATGTCTACGAGCGTACATAATATTTTGGTAGATGTAAGAAGAAAATAGAGTCATTATTCCTGATTTTACAAATAGCGGCTTACAAGAACTTCTTGGTGAGACTCTATATAAACTTCGTACCGCTCTTTTCTGGAGGAGAAAAATTCTTTTTGAGTTTGGTGCCATTCCCCAAAACAGTAGGCCATACGTTATTAGGGAGTGGAAGTTTGTATATCTGGACTATACACATCCGAAGTTTTGTATATCTGGATGATTTTATGAGGTAACCTAGTTATTAAATTTTGTTGAATAAGGTTTTTTATGGAAATAGGGTTCACCGTGAGTCGTTATTTAAATCAACAGTTCAATCAAAATCAGTCGTAAAGCTAAAACAATCAAGTCCAGTATCACAGCCAGAAAGTAAAAACTAAACGACATGGACACAGAAAACACTCAGAACATCCCAACGTAAAACAAAGGTATGGCAACGGCCCATGCGCACCCTTACATCGTGTATCTATCTCTTTCTTGTTTCTTTACTGTGTCTCTTTCATCCTAAACTTGTTTAGACAACCTCAACGTAAAAAAAGGAATGCCGACGCCCCATGCGCATAATCTTACCTGACACCCGCACACTGATCATCTATCTTACTTATGGGCTGTTTCTCTATCCATAAACGTATTAACCACTTTAGCTTTGGGGTTACGATCAAACTAGTCACTCAGTACTATGCAGTTATTTTTACTATTAATAGTTGATAATGAATGTATGTTTACAATTTGTCATATTTTTTATATATTTTATACATATAAGTACTTTTACTTCTATACATTTCCATTGGTATATATTATGATTGGCAGCTATTGGAAAAGTGGTCTCAAAATGCCCATTCTCTTTTAACATATACCCTACTATATTTTCCATTTGTGACAGAATTAAATTGTAATGTGGAAAGCAATGGAGGTGTGTCTGCGATGTTATCAGAATGTATGACTGTCATAATTGACAACCTTTGATCTTTTGATACCGCAAATTACGTGTCTTGATATAAGTAGGTATGTATTAAGTTCACAGTTCAAGTGACATAATTTATATTTACAATAACAAATTATTATTAACAGTCAATGACCAAGCTCTTGAGATTGATTTATTTGGGAATTGTTTAAGTAGTTATTTTATTAAAAAGATTTATTGTTTATATTTACTTTTTACAAAACAAGCTATGTCGAAATTTGATTTAAAAAAACCGTAATAATATTAAATATCCTATTTGGAAATATATCTACTTGAATGTATAGTTTAGGTACCTAATTACTGGTGATACTTTCCGTATAATATAGGTATCTGTTACTGGAATCGTATCTTTATAGGTTTCCTATTAATTTTCTAGCCTTGTTTTTGCGAAGAAAATTAATTTGATCTCTTATTTAATGATTGAAAATGGAAACCATTCAAGGTTTTTATTAGGAATATGATTGAATAGAAAAATAATGAAATTTCGCACACATCACACGTACTTACTGGGACAGGTTTAAATAATGGCAAGTGGTTTGAAGATGGAGAGTAGAATTCGTGTGGGATTTTTTGAAATTTGGCATAGGCACCAAAAATAATCGATTTTTCGGAATTCATTCAAGACATTCGCATTCTTAGTTCACCATACCGCAGTAGAAGCATAGTAAAATAACATCAGTAGGACATCTCGAGCGCGTTTTCGAAATAAGTGCCTACGCTTCGCCGAACCACCAGGGTTGCCACAACAAATACACAATTGACAAGTTGTGATCCCATTAAAGCAGAAATGCAATTCTTTATAATTATTATGTAAGTTTATGTATTTTCGGTTTATAGATCAAGAGACGGTTCCCAAAATTGTATCTATTGTAATTTAATATATGAGCTAGTGCTGACTGTGTGACAGCATTCATCACTTGTTGCATGTGTTCAAAATACCTACATTTTAATAAGTTAAAGTAGGTACAAAAACGCATCTACCTACCTACCTACGCACTTACATACCTATTAGTACTTGCTAGGTGCTGTTAGTAGGTGCTACTTACCTAGACACATACTTACCTACGCAAATAAACAATAAACGTTACCTTGTAAATATAATTTCGTAACGTGAATGTAAATACTCGTAAATGTAATTTCTGATAGGTTGTATTACAGCCTGTACAGCAAACATTCCACTTTTGTATACTTCACTGTCGCGCGACAGCCCTGACTGGCTAGCACCGAGGCGCCCGAGAATCTATGTAGTGGTAGCGTACGGACAACGGGCGCTTGTATGAGTGCGAAATCGGTGCGTACTATTGAGATGTTATACATTATTATTTTACTATGGTCGAACGATGTGTGAAACTCGTGACAGGAACCTCAGGAAAAGTTTCCGGAAAGGACTCTAGAGATGTTTTTAACACGCTTTTATTAGGTCGACCTGTATGTAACTATGTAATGGAATCTAAGGTAACTAATTTAACTATCTTCCAAGGATCCTAGCGTCATGAAAATTGGCAGCTGTATGTAGTTCTGATGACAATACAATAATACGGTACTGTCGAACTGATCTGATGATGGAGTCGGAAGATATGAACTGGAACTTCATGATGGAACGTCGTATCATAGCTGTGTTTGGACTTGTTAGAAAAGTCTTGGAATGAACTTTGACCACGATTAGGTTTCAATGTCTGATGATGAAGCCGGAAGATACGCACTGGCATTCCATGATGGAATATCGTATCATAGCCGTGTTTGGACTTGTTAGAAAGGTCTTGTAATGAACTTTGACCACGATTAAGTTTCAAGGTTTGATGATGAAGCCGGAAGACAGGAACTGGCATTCCATGATGGAATATCGTATCATAGTCGTGTATGCACTTGTGAGAAAGGTCACGTTTTTTGTTTTTTACGTGCATTTATAAAAGCGTGTTTTTAGTGTTTTTTTTGAACTAATAGTTTATTATCAGAACGACTGCTGTCAAAGTCCACCATGCCTAACTTCGCCCTTAAATGGGACTTCAAAATACTTTCAGCTAAGAATAAGTGAAAACGGAGATGTTCCATCGTTCAACATGAGTTACCTGTCTTCACACGAAAGCTGAGTTTTTTAAAATAAAAAATGGTCTAAAGTTCTAACATAAATTGTTTTTAAATATTTAACCTCGTATTCAATAAAGAAAACCAAAAACAAACATGTAAGTTGCTAGTATTTTTTATCCTTGAGCTGTGATCTACTTTTATTGCTTTTTTAATTTTATTTTCGATAACTATGAAGGCAATGGGCGATCGGAAGATGTTGATGGATTTAAATAATGTAAGCACTATTTTCAGTGGTTATATTATATAATAATTTGAACATTCGGGAAGAGGCTTATTTTAAAAAGTAAAAATTATCGAAAAAAGTATTTTGTCAAAATTTCGGCAAACTTTAGATAGAGCTCATGCGCGATCGGAAGAGAAAAACCGATTTTATTTCTTTTTTCGGCCATTTTACTATCCCGGCAGAGGAAAAGTATAGTGAACGTGTATATTTTTTCGAGATGACGGATATATACATTCCCCCCCCCCCCCGAGACGATGTCTCTGTGTGAGTGCGTGTATTCCTCCACGATAGCGCCCAAACGCTTCATCCGATTGCGCTGAAATTTGGCATGCAGGCATAATATGATGATGGCAAGAGTTGAAAAGGTTGTAGGGGGGGGGGGGTTTCTCCGCTTGCCAGGAAAGTCTTAGGGCGACACAACCGATTTTTTCAACCCACCCTAGATTGTGTTATACTTTATATGAACCTCCTACAAGTTTGTATATAATAATAATATCTTATCTATTGTATTACCATTATAATATAATTGTACTATCGTACTATTATAATATCGTACTATTATATTATACTGTCGTACTATTATAATTGCCGTTTATTCAAACTGATCGCTTTGAGATAACCCCGATTTTGGTCGCCTGGCCATCATGAAAAAGTTAATTTCGCGGTATTTTCGAAAATACTTTAGGTTATCGTGTTTTCCACCCTCGGGTGTTCCTTGATCTCTGACAAGTCTATGAATACCTATGAACGTGTATCCGCCCCTTCCAAGGTAAACTTTCCACAATAGTCAGGAAATACAAATAAAGCGGCGAGAAATTTCCAAGATTGCCGTCAGTCAATATTGGCATAACAGCTGTTTTGTGCTGCTATTCTGTTTTCATGCCTTTTTGTGGATTAAATCCCACTATAACCCAATGCACCAGGTAGTGAGATACGCAGTCATGGTCGCCTACGTTAGATATCGGATGCAACCCTCGAAGAAAAACGTCTATTTTCAAGTTCAAACCCTATTCGAAGTAGCAGGCGTTCATGTTTCGCAAGGAGTGTCTCTTCGAATCACCGCCAGCCCTCGCCGCTGAATGTCAAATTTGGAACGTTTTTCGAATTCCGCATGTAGGAGAACGGTTACTTATAGTCCCCTTTCAAATGTACAAATATAGGCTCCCGTGTGCTCCTTCAGTATGCAAGTGTGGAAGTAGTCTTAATCTCTTCGTTTGACCATGGAGAAACATAATTTTGATGGTGGAACTCTCAAAAATGGTGCGTTTGGGCGCTTCGGGCCAAAAACAAAATGGCCGCCATCAAAAACACGTTTTCCTATTTATATCAGTAACCGTTAAAGATACGAAAAATGTTGTTGAATAAAAAATGTAGCCTGACAGATTGTGCATAGAAAAGGTCCTTACAACTTTCTTTGTATAACTAACCGTTTTCTCAAAAAAATTACTTTTGTAAAAAGAAATATTAAGAAATGAAAAAATCGAAGTTTTAGGGTTTAGCAAGCACATATTTAAAGTTTTTGAATTTTTTTACATGTTTCCTGATTTATTACAATAATAACTGTATTAAACTTTAATAAATTAACAAATATACCATTTTTATATTTTTTTATGTAGGAATTGGAAAGAGGAAAGAGACATTTCTTGAAAAGCTCTAATTTGTAATAACAATACTGTTGAAGAAATACAATATTACATTTGTTAAATTTTCAAATACAATCAATATCACTGTCAATGCCAATTTCACTTAAACCTAGATCTTCATCATTGTCTTCCTCGCATTCTCCAGTATTGTCGCAATGGTCAGGATCACCTTCGCACTTGCACATTTCAGTACACCGGAGTCCATTTGACTGACACGTACATGGAGGACAGCAACGTCTTTTTGAGCATGAGCAGCGGCAAAGCTCCAAGATAAGCTTTGGTGCACAGGGGTTGGTACAAGCAACAGGCTCGTATGCACTACCTATTTTCTGCCATCCAAAATCTGAGGGTGACGGGTTATTAGGATGCTGAATTAGGTCCTGATTCCACTCAAAACATTGAAGGTGAGCCCGTAGCAATGCTGGATTTAGTGCTGATTTTGTTGGAGGAAGGTTCTCATCTTGATGTTGTTTTTTAGTAAACAGGAACCATCGCACTGCTCCTATGTCTGTCAATGATGTTTTGGGGATGTATAGCTGACAAATGAGTGCTTCCAAGTTAGCCTTCACATCTTCAGTGAGTGATTAAAATTACCATCAAAGACAAAACCGTTGCCATTAAGACAGACTTATCTCTCATTTCAAGATTGTTGATAGCTTCCAGAAGCAGACCTGACATAGATTTGAGGCACAATTTAAGCAACTACGAGTTTTCAGCACTACCAAAGTCGTTGTTTGCAATTGACGGGAGTATGCACCATTGTCTGGCTAAGTACAAACTTACAGATGCTCTAGAATCAATCCAAGAGAAACCTGCTGAAGAAAACGAAGATGATAATACGTCTACAGCTCATGATGTTCCAGTACATAATGACGAGCTACATGGAAAAGCTGTAATAGTAGATGGCATGGCACTTCTTCATACCTACCACAAACCTACAACAGTGAAGACATGTAATGACCTCGGTGTGAAATTCAGCCAATGGATCGGACAAAAATTCAATAACTATAGTGAGGTACATATAGTTTTTGACTCGTACAAAGAAAACTCATTGAAGAAAGCGATGCGAGACATACGGCAAAAAGGCTCTGATCCAATCCAATACAAAGTCAGGCCAGAAACAAAAATTGAAAGCATACCAATGCACAAACTATTGGCCCATGATAAGACGAAAGACGAACTAACCGAGTTCCTTTCCAATCAAATACTCAAATTCGGTGAGACCAACAACAAGAAGTTCGTACTCAGTTGGAGGGACAAGGCAGCGTCATCACATGGGGATGATGTATCCTGTCTTTCAAGCACGCAAGAGGAGGCCGACACAAAGATTATATTACATGCAGCACAGAAAGGAATTAAAACTACTCACGTGTTCTCCCCTGATACTGACGTCCTTATTCTAGCACTAAGGCGATATCCACAACTTTCTGAAGATTTTGCTTTCTATCTTGGACATGGTATGAAAAGGTTTGTTCAGATAGGGTCAATTTACAGAGCACTTGGACCTCCGAAAGCCTCTGCACTCCCTGGACTACATGCACTTTCAGGAGCTGATGTAACAGGGTCATTTGCTGGCAAAGGAAAAATAAAGTGGTGGAAAGCTTTTAATTCAGCAAGTGATACGATGATAGAAGCTTTGGCTAAATTGGGGACAACACTGTTACTCACTGAAGATGTGAAGGCTAACTTGGAAGCACTCATTTGTCAGCTATACATCCCCAAAACATCATTGACAGACATAGGAGCAGTGCGATGGTTCCTGTTTACTAAAAAACAACATCAAGATGAGAACCTTCCTCCAACAAAATCAGCACTAAATCCAGCATTGCTACGGGCTCACCTTCAATGTTTTGAGTGGAATCAGGACCTAATTCAGCATCCTAATAACCCGTCACCCTCAGATTTTGGATGGCAGAAAATAGGTAGTGCATACGAGCCTGTTGCTTGTACCAACCCCTGTGCACCAAAGCTTATCTTGGAGCTTTGCCGCTGCTCATGCTCAAAAAGACGTTGCTGTCCTCCATGTACGTGTCAGTCAAATGGACTCCGGTGTACTGAAATGTGCAAGTGCGAAGGTGATCCTGACCATTGCGACAATACGGGAGAATGCGAGGAAGACAATGATGAAGATCTAGGTTTAAGTGAAATTGGCATTGACAGTGATATTGATTGTATTTGAAAATTTAACAAATGTAATATTGTATTTCTTCAACAGTATTGTTATTACAAATTAGAGCTTTTCAAGAAATGTCTCTTTCCTCTTTCCAATTCCTACATAAAAAAAAATATAAAAATGGTATATTTGTTAATTTATTAAAGTTTAATACAGTTATTATTGTAATAAATCAGGAAACATGTAAAAAATTTCAAAAACTTTAAATATGTGCTTGCAAAACCCTAAAACTTCGATTTTTTCATTTCCTAATATTTCTTTTTACAAAAGTAATTTTTTTGAGAAAACGGTTAGTTATACAAAGAAAGTTGTAAGGACCTTTTCTATGCACAATCTGTCAGGCTACATTTTTTATTCAACAACATTTTTCGTATCTTCAACGGTTACTGATATAAATAGGAAAACGTGTTTTTGATGGCGGCCATTTTGTTTTTGGCCCGCAGCGCCCAAACGCACCATTTTTGACAGTTCCACCATCAAAATTATGTTTCTCCATGGTCAAACGAAGAGATTAAGACTACTTCCACACTTGCATACTGAAGGAGCACACGGATGTACATTTGATAGGCGACTATTAGAGCGATTCTGATAGACACTCCTGCCCTCGCATGAACTCCTAATGTATCAAGTCAAGATAGACGAGGAAATGACCAATTTCAACGCGATCTAGTCGATATATTTCATCCCCAAATTGTGTCATAATAATAATCGTTTAAAAACAAATAATTTAAATTTGAAACAAACAAATTAAAAAATGACAAAGAAATCAGTAGCCATGCAACAAATAATCAATAAAAATAATACTAATAATAACCAAAGACAGACAAAATAAAAGATAAATGCTCAATAATCGCATAATATATGTAAAACGACAATAATTATAATAAAATAATCAAAGATTATAAAATTATTCCTATTTACCTCGTATGTTTTGATTTAAGTATAATAGAGGTATTTTCGAGAGATAATATTTTTTTTTCATAATAAGTATATCAATTAAAGATATTGTAATATTTTTCCGTGTCAATCAATAGCACAAGTGTTAAGCCAGTGTTTAACTCTGTATTCGAACATTTTTAGTTCTAAATTTTGTATTGACTTTGGAAGGCTATTAAGAGTTTAAACGCCAAATTCACAAATGACTTTTGGATTATAGTCAAACGATCTGATGCCCATCGGGGAGCCAATGGCTCGCAGCGGAGGAGCTCATCAAGTGGATTAAATCCCACTTAAACCTATCTTGGGAAGGGTCAGCTGGCTTCTCAATACCGGCTAGTTGTGAAATTTTTAGTTTTATATTGGACATTAAAAATTCGACACTATTTTCTACATATTTAATCCGCTAATGCACCAGGGAGTGAGATACGCAATCATGACGTCAGATGTCGGACACAACACCCGTCCATTTTCACATTGAAACTCTATTCATAGTAACAGACGTTCATGTTTCGCGAGGAGTGTCTTTTCACCTAGTCGAGCAGCTATCTTATCTGTTTTTTTTAACTTGGAACGTTTGTCTCGGATTTGCTCGTGCGCCATAGCTCCGTCTCTCTCACTCTCGGGTGAGTCAAATCGAGGATTCTTGGAGCCGGACCTTCATGATTACTGCAGCGATTCTGGTAGACACCTGCCTTCGCATAAACTCCTGATGTATCAAATCAAGATTGATGAGGAAAATTACCACTTTATCTAGTGACTTACTTCAATGGAAATGACGGCCCACTATTTTAAAGCCAAATTTAAAAATAAATCACTACATATTAAAATAATTTTAATTATAATGGTTTTTCTATTATTACGTTTTTATCACTCGTCAGTTAAATCGCACATAGGATGCACATAATATTGCGCTCTGATAAGAAATTATGTAAAAATATTAGTAATAATTTATGTATTTGTTAGAGTATTGTTTGTACTATATAAATAAATACTAATATATATATATATATATATATATATATATATATATATATATATATATATATATATATATACTTATATAGTTTATACTCATGGGCGGCGCCAGGATTACTTTCAGGGGGGTGCATCTGCATATACACACTATACTATTAAATAATAAAATAGAAAAGAGTAGAGAAGGACACTAAATTTAATGACAAGGTTATGAACAAATTTGGACGGGGGGTTGGGATGTAATTGCACCCCCTTGCACCCTTTTGCCGGCGCCCATGTTAACTAGTAAAAATAAATGTAAATTGCTGAGTGAAAATATTCACCCATTATTGAACCTATTGAACCAACAAACACGTGAAGTTAATAAAAAACTTAAAAAATCGTAAAATGGATAGCGCCGTGAGAGCAACGTAGGTAGGTTATCTACATGTTACCCATACCTAAACTTTCTATTTTGAATATTTGTCGAAATCAACGCTTTTCGGTTGGTAAATAACGGTAATAACGCGATGTTCAAGCACCAATTTGAAAGTACACGATCCATTCTATTTTTAAATCGTGCCAGTTCGCTATGCAAGCTAGTGTAGGGATGTTTTAAAATTTTATAATCGATTTTGTTATCGAGAATCGCACGAAGGGCCGGAAATCCTCGATTACGGAAATAAGCACCAGTCCGAAAATAAGGCGAGGTCGAGCCAGTGTGATCTGGATAGTCATGCTGAAGGCTATAAGATGATACAACTGCGAAGATAAAGACGATTTGAGGACGGATGTAATATGAGGAAAATGGAGACACTTTTCTTTTGATAAAAAAATATGACAAGGTTTTCGCTCAACCTTGTCCTTTGCCCAATACCCAAAAAATAATTTCCGAAAATCCCATGAAGCTGCAACGGAAGATCATGATCACTTTTCGATGATGTCAAGCTCGAAAGATGACAATACTATTAGTTATTTTGGGTGGTCATATAATAAATATAGCCATATTAGTTACAATAATTATTAGTTACACTGTTAATATTGGTACTATTGGGCTACCTTGAATTCAAAACTTCGATTTCATATACGGGTGTTACACGTTCAATCTGGCATCAGTTCAGTCCGCGACCTTGATCATGAACTGACTGATGGACTGATATATATTATCAAAGTGTTTGAAAATCCATCAGTCAACGCGATAAACGATCAATTCCCCGTCAGTCTGACAACGTCACGGACTGAACTGATATCAGATTGAACGTCATAAAATACGTCGTAGCTTGTATTTGTTGATTTTGATCAATTGCAAACTACTTCATGTCAAACCCCAATATTGTATCAAGCTTGAATTATCATTCTGTGTCATTTCGTTGAAGTGTAAAAGACGGAAATTTCGTGAGCTTCGAATATGTCAAAATTTGAGCCGACAAATGTAATTTACGGGAAGCTATACCTTTCTGGGAAAACTGCTGCAGAATGTCATCATTAGCTGTTGGAGGCTTACGGGGAATTCACTCCGACAGAGAGGATTGTTAAGACTTGGCTACGCCTATTCAATAGTGATTGTTGAGACGATGCTCGACCACACGTCGCGAAGCAGATCAAGACTCCATGGAAACGCTTCGCTTGGGACGTCCTACCCGCCTTAGGCCGGCAATACATGTCTTTTTTTAATTGACTATCGGAAGGCAGTCTTTTCATATATTTATTTGACTATTGTCATAATTTGTTTGATTATTACATGTGTATATTCAAAAGCATTTTCCAGCTGAACCCACCGGAGAACTGCCCTACAAAATATATGTTCGCTACTTAGAATTAGTCACTGAATAAGGGCTTGTACACAAAACTGTGATGCGACGTCGCATCGTAAAAATCTGCGAGCTCGCGCGACGCATCGCAAGAACTTGCGAATTGATTCGCATTCGTATCAAATCTTCTTTATTTCTTTTTCCTGTATCTTCTTAGCAATAACAGAAGTGATCACTTCTTTTTACGATCCATGTCACCACCTAGTTTGCAAAATACGTTCAGTACGGTTGACGGTCGTCGAAGGAATGGTCACCCGAATCGTGGAAGGGAGATGCCTTGCCGCACGAAATCGCATTGCAGCAATTCGTGTCGCAGTTTTCTGCGTTGCGAATTCGCATCGCGCCGATTCGCAGTTATGTGTACTGGGAAAATGCTCCCCAACTATTCGTCCTGTTTGGAGCTCTTCTTATTTCGATGGCTTCCCGGATCATGCGGGGGAAAATGTAATTGTTCGTTGGATAGCACAATGGGGTTTTAGAACTGCACCCAGCAGTTCGTACCCTATCTAAGATCGCCGATTTTTGTCGCTGAAACGTAACAGCCTTGATGTGTTGAAGACGGTTCTTCGCGAAGCCAATCCTCGCGATGAGCTGTATCTAATGCTGATGATTATCTTAAAGTTCGATTGAAAAGATTATTTATTTTGCGTCACTGTTCTTATCAGCTGACCGAGTTTTTCGCTCGTTGTGCCAGCATAGCATATCTACCGCCTCTTGCCTTGACAAATTGTGACGTCATAGCACAAGCAAATGTGTGTGTGTACACACGTGTGTGTGTGTGTGTGTGTGCATGACTTGCTACATCCGTTGCGCCGGCTCGACCAATCAGAGATAGTCTGCGTGGAGGCACGACTTATTTCCATATGGGGGAGATTGGGTGGACTATGACTCGCCGGGGAGCCAACGGCTCGCGGCGGAGGATTCAATCCCAAGGGGAAACTAAATCTATCGGCACGAAAAACTTTTTTTTTATCTCCCAAAATGTCTTCTGCTATAATAGATGGCATTCTATCTCCGTATTTGATTATATTTAATGGTATTATTTTTCTCATGTAATCAGCCTATGTAAAAATGCGATAGATGGTTGGCACTAATATAATTGAATGTTAACCCTTTGCACTCCGGATGTTTTTTTACTTAAGAGTGGAGCAACTCCGAGACATTTTTGCTTTGGACATCTGAAAAATGAACTTCAGTTTTCAAAAATGAAAATCAGTAGGTATCACTCTCAATAACACATGTTTTCCACTATTTTGCACTATTACGTCGCTATCATCACTGCTATCAATATCAGTATATTTTGTTTTTTCGGGTATTATTCTCAACTAAATCGTCTTCTATCCAAACCCGTCTAAACTATCCCAATAATCTTCTTCTTCCATGATTTCTTATGGGTAAATATATCTAATATTAAAAAAAATCGCTAAGCGTGCACAGCAACTTTGAACACATAATCTACTAGTCATTGAACGCAAACTACACTTTGTAACTATTTTAGGGTTTTACTCAAAATAATCAGTGGCGCCATAGCAGGGCCACTTTTATATAAGCGGTTTTATATAAATTTGTATATATTTAATTTTTATATATTTTTGTATAACTTTTTATTATATATGATAATATGGCGGACGTATCACGTAAGTTCGTATTGGTAGGACGGTTAAAGATGACCAAATGCATTGCTATTAGTTTGGCCGGACAATGGTATCAGCGCCACCTGCATTTCGCCGGCGCATAAGGGTTCCCAAATCGTTCTATGGAGTTGCGCAATTATAATCAATGCTACTAGGTGTACAAATATGAAACCGGTAACGACATCTAGCGGTCGATAGCCGAATATGTCTGAGCTTCCGAACCGTACCAACTGTCTCAATTGTTCATTCTGCCATCTGTCAACAATATTCAGTTCACAATTTGTCAAGTTTCATATAACAACGCATTTTGTTTCGCTCGTAAAAATGACGAGTTTCGTGCCTGAAAACTTGATTTTCTGTTTCCATTTGAAGAAAAACGCTTCTGAATCGCATCGAATGCTTGTCGAAGCTTACGGCGAGCATGCTCTTGGTCGCACACAGTGCAATGAGTGGTTCAATAAATTTAAAAGTGGTGATTGTCATGTGAGAAACTAGGAGCGTGGAGCGTGGAACGGCCACCGAAAAAATTTGAAGACGCCGAATTACAAGCATTATTGGATGAAGATGATGGTCAAACGCAACAACAGCTCGCTGAACAACTAAATACGGCACAACAAACCGTTTCCTTGCGTTTGAAGACCATGGGAAAGATTTTAAAGATCGGTAGATAGGTGCCACATGAACTGACCGACAGGCAGCAAGAAACCCGAAAAACCACTTGTGAAATGCTACTCGCCAGGCAAAAAAGAAAAGGTTTTCTCCGTCGACTCATCACTGTCGATGAAAAATGGATTTATTTCAACAATCCCAAACGAAAAAATATACATTTGAGCCTCGGCCAACGGCCCCAATCGACGCCAAGGCGAGATCGCTTCGGCCGAAAGACAATGCTGTGTATTTTCTGGGATCAGCGTGGTGTTATCTGGTATGAGCTACTTAAACCAGATGAAGCAGTTACTGGTGCACGCTACCATCAACAATTGATAGATTTGAACCATGCTATACGTCAAAAGAGTCCCGAATTTCAACTTCGGCGTGACAAAATTTTATTCCAAGATGACAACGCATCGCCACATTGAACATCAGTCAATAAAAACTTGTTAGAATCGTACAACTGGGAACCCGCCCCTACCCCACCCGAAGTACTCACCAGACCTGGCGCCGTCCGATTACTATTCGTTTTCATCGATGGGACACGCACTCGACGATTCGCGCTTCAATTCTTACGAGGAAGTGCAAAAATGGCTCGATGAATGAATAGCCCCAAAAAAACGAACAATATGCGAGGAATCCAAAAATTGGCTGAAAGATAGGAAATATGTGTAGCTAGCTAGGGAAATTACTTTGAAGATTAAATTTGTAACCATTTTTGCAAAATTAACGTGTTTAAAAAAAAACCGGTTTCATATTTGTACACCTAACAATGATAATAATAATAATATCCGTCTTGATCAACTATCCCCCATCTCCCCTACGTAATAATATGCTACGGTTGATATTCGCAGAAAAGTGTAATAAAAAACTGCCGTCGCGGAAAGGCACTGCGCAATTCCGGGCGATGATTACATGATTTTTGATGGTTGCTAAGTTTTTTATGTAAACATGTTTGAACATTGATGATCTTGGAACGGCTTGAATACCTGCCGGTGAAACGACGTCACAGTGGAATCGGTGGGATTTTTGCAAGGTTTTCCTCGAATCGTTTCTATTGATTGGGGTTGCCGATTTTTTAATGTGATAGTACAGATCGTCTGAACCCTATCGGAGCCTATTGTATCTCTGCACAGTAGGCTAATACTACATACTCACTTAATTACATCATACTTTATCACATTACATCATACCTACCTTTTTTTCTCCTATTCATTTACCGTCCATTCTGCCCGACTTTGGAACCAGCTTCTGCATTTTATCCGTCATGCAACTTCGTTACACGGATTCAAGACGTTATTGAAAGAAACATTTTCTTTCTCAAAATGGTTAGCATCACCCCCCCCCCCCCTTCCACATTCCCTTCCTTTATTTTTTTGATTGGACAGTCTAAGTACGTACCTATATTAAGTTACGTACGTAAATTGTCACTGTTGGACAAAGGACTCCCACATAGAATGCCATGATACAACAGTCTTGAAATAGGATATATTTCACTAATTATATTTGCATATAAATTAATTCAAGGAACTATTTATTTGCCAGAGATACTATGTACCTAAGTTCAAATTGTACGTACCGGTAAATTACACAGCGAGGAGATCGCGTCTATTGTTTAATGTGCCGTACCATCGTACAAATATTTTTGTAGACAGGCCAGTGGGAAGGGTTATAGCTCTTCTTAATTCCTTACCCACAGAAATAGACATCTTTTGTATATCCCTTTGGCAGCTAAAAAGGCAACTCCCTGCTATCTCATGTTTATCATAATCTGTCTTTTATTTAGTTTTGTATTTTTATGTTTTTTTCTTATTCAATGTAAGCATTAATTTAGTTATGTAAGTCATTTATTTTTAGACTTACACTCTAGCTTTAATATTCAAGGGCGAATTAAATTCGTCTGTAATGCTCTTGAATAATATTTGAAACTAATAAATAAATAAATAAATAAATGACGAACTGTATTGCACTGCCTCCGTCCACCTAAGTCCTGAAATTGTAAAATTATGAAGTAAGCCAATATCCTTGTTATGAATGGATAGAAGCGAATTTACCGCGTGAAGTATGTAGCACCTAAAGTTTCGGCGATGTCACAACCGCCGTTGTCTTTGGTAGACTGTCTAGGGTAGTTATACTAGACAACGGGTATTGCAACATCGCCGAAACGTCGGGTGCTACAAACTTTACGCAGTAAAATAGTTTTTATTATTATCGTTTTTATACTTTTGGCTTAGTTAATAATTCTATCCATGGATTCTTAAAAGTACGAGATATGATTTAAAAAGTTAGGAAACACGACTACCGTTACAAAAAGTGAACTTAAAACAATTAAAAGCAGTCGGGGCACTTTTAAAAGTGTATTTTATGAACAAAACTGTCCCCTAACTGCACTAAAACAACACTAACACTAATACTAACAAAAACACATTACAAAACGTCTATGCATTATCCGTATTTACCTATAATAGATACTAAAATATTTTCGGAATGTACTCAATCGGATGGACCGATGACATTGCCACTGTCGCAGAAAGCAGGTGGGTGGAGGCAGATCAAGAGTATAGTAGCGTCTCGTAGAATAAAATTGAAAACGAGTCGAGCTACGTCACAAGTTCAAGGGCTCGCAATATGACAGCCGCATGTCTACTACTCCGCTAACGCAGATGTTCAAACCTTTTGAGAAATTCGCCGACCTTCGCAGGAGCGTAACGCTAACCCAAGGCGTTCGTCGAGACGTACCCGACTCTCACTTCCCTCGCACCCTATCCCCGCAATCCCCTATCGCTTGAGAGTGCGTCTACTAGAGCTGTCAACTACAACGGGCGCACCCGTCACCTCAATATTTTTTAACGAAATTTAATCGTTCTGTCTCCCGTGAGGTGAGCGCATAAGACTTAGGACAAAACAGTCCACCGTCAAGCTCCGCGACATGCCCGTAAGAGGCCAACGCCTTATCCGCGAGATAGCCAGGTATGTTACCCAGCGGGACGACAGCCGCGCCCTTACTTCCAGTTGCGACCAGATTACACCGGTTTCCCGACTGGTAACGATTTCGAGGTCGCTTGCGCGGTCCTCTCCCTTACGTAGCGGTGAAACGGTGTTAACCGAATCTATATCGCGGACCACGGCATCTTTTGCCCGGCTGTTCACCCGGAATCAGGTAGCTGATGGCCGTTTCTAGCGCAGACGTCGTAAGGTCAACAACTACCCCCGCTCTATAGGAGACAGTACTGTTTCCAGACTCCCCCGACTGTTAGTCAGAATGCACAATCGATTGGCTCATGCCGAACGGTGCGCAAACCGTCCAGGAGCGCCAGAAGATTGACTCCTGTGGGAAACTAGACTCGGGCCAGAGTCCTACCCGGGCTCGCACTTCATGCGTGGAGGCCGCCGGATGGGTGTTGACCCGTGAGTGTGACCGACCCCGAACAAATGGGTCTTCGTGGCCAACTCAACAAGGGCCCATTATCTCCCAGTGCGTCTACTGTTCTCTCTGTATACTGTGTCAAGGGCGTCATGGCATTCTATGGGGGAGGGCTATGCCCAACAGTGAACCTCGAATCTCTGTGGCAGAGGAACTGCCAGAAGAACATAAAGACGAAGAGTATACATCAATCATTCAATCAAGGGCGGCGGTGAAAGTATCCGAGATCGATCAAATCGGTTAGATCCATCCGTCGCGTTGCGAATCGCGCGGCCAATCAGCGAGCGGCTCGCGTGGGCTCGCCCGATCCTGCGCAAGTGTGCGGCGTCTGTGTGCGCTTGTCACGCAACTCTCTACGCGGCGGAATTCTGTGCGCAAGCGACCGACGCTGCTGCGCAGAACGGGTTTAGCTGATCCACGCCGTGCCTTGTCGTCAGCGCCACATGTCTTGATCGTTTCATAATATTTTTTATTATTATTTTTATTGTATTCAACTCATTCGAGACCGACTGCACACCGTGTGTGCATTGCATTTCAGGCCAAAAAGACCGGTAGCGCACAGTATGTGCAACGATATTAAATTGCAATTATCAGTCAGTATGGAAAAAGCAGCCGTCAGGATAAGACTGGTTTAAAACAAAAATTATCTTTGAAGCGTGTAAAAATAAAATTTGATGTGGGTTGCAATTTAGGCCCTTATATGAGTGACGCAAATTCAGGACCATCAGGTTTGCATAAATGAGAAAAAGGACCGAAATGTTGTTATTGGGTCCTTACTAGGGAATGTGATCTTGCAGCAAAATCTTCAATCTTGGTATTTGCAAGATTTAGGAGGTCTAATTTCGCAAGTCTCGGTATTTTGCGAGATCTCGCTGATTTGAAAATATTATTTTTTATAATTTATAAGTATTTTGATCATTCCTATTGAAACTTGGTAAAGTTACGTCGTAAGGGCGAAATAATAAAATAAAATGTACCTATATTAAATCATTTATTTTTAAAAAATGGGAAATATTTTGAAAGTAACTTTAAAAAAAATAAAACACTTCTAGAGTTTCGACAACTAATCGACTTTGATTGCTGCGTATCAGGTTCTGCCTCGACCTTTTATCGGCACCACAGATAACAGACATTGGTAGGCAAACTGCAGTTATTGTCATTTTGCCACGCCTGATTCAAAGAGATTAATTTCTTCTCTGAAAACTTTTTCAATGGACGAACCAGTTCCACGCGAAGGGCGTACTTGTGGGCGGGCTTTTAAAACCATTTCTAATCTCTCGTCAAGAGAGAGAGAGGTGTGGTTGAGGTTGCAACAACTACTTACGATAGAGGCGAGTTATCATCATCAACCTTTTCGTTTGGTGGGTCTACTATAACAACTGCATCTGAAGGTACTCCCAAATGGTCATGAAATGTGCTGCTGAGCGATCTTGCAAATCTTGCGAGGGTGCGCGTGATTTTGCGCGCAAGATTAATCTTGCAAAATCAGTGCGAGATCTCGGTATTTCGAGATCTCGGTATTTCGAGATCTCGGTATTTCGAGATCTCGGTATTTCGAGATCTCGTTATACCGAGATGGCATTCCCTAGTCCTTACCTATGAAGTTGCTGTTCTATAAAGGAAATTAAGGTCAAAAACTTTGTATGTATATTAAATAATAATAATAGTGCGTTTTAAATGAACTGTGACGACAGAGGAAGCTAAAAATACATAAAAAGTAATCCATTTCCTATTTATAACCATAGAAAATTGCCCTAATAAAAAGACCTAAATGGCAGCCACGCGATTTCATAGCAGGATTTATTTTATCTGATTTCGATGCTTTATTGTATTTAATTTGTGTATACCTTAAAAGGAAATGTCTATTTTAAATCATATTTATATCTACGTATATTAAATATATAATCACTTGACAAAACGATAATAAATATTGTCCTAAAATATTAGGTCGTTACTTATAAAGTTGCTGTTTTATAAATGACATTTAAAGCCAAAAATTTTGTATGAAAAAATATATAATTTATTAATAGAAATATTAGCCCCCTATTATCTATGCAGATTTGTTATTTTAATGGGAGTTGCTTAATTCATCTGCTTTAAATCCCTTGTGGACAGGAACCAATGAATGCTTTGAAGGCGTTTTTCACTGACTCTTTAAAGTTGTTTTTTTCCCTTGTAAAAAGTTATATAAATTCTGAAAAAAAACGTCTATTGGAGCAAGGTCTGGCAAAAGCGGTGGGTTACCAAGAGTCTCCAGCCGCAACTCCTGCAACGTTGCGACTGTTTGCAGTGAAATTGTGGTTATACGTTGTCATGCAGAAGCAGTGGCGTTGAGCGATTGACCAGGCTCGGTTATATAATCACGAGCTTCTCCATCATTGTTTGCAATTCCTAACAGTACACATTTACGGTAACTGTATAGACAGACTGAAAGAAGCTGTAATAGAAAATACCGGCACAGGATGTCATATTTTAGTAATATACGTTCTTTCAGTACCTAATACATGTTCTACTTAAAAAGATATTTTAATTGGTTTTTCCATTTCACATCTTTCTACTTCCACTTCCCATCTTTCCATTTCCCTTTACAGATATTGGAAAAGTAAGCCCAAAATGTCCATTTTTTACCCTTAAATCAGGCACGAGCTTATGCAATAATATTATACATGGCTATTCCATATTTGCACCTTTTAATCTAATTATTTTACAGCTAGATAAAGCTACTGAATTCATATTTTTGTTTTAGATAAAACTTATCTATTAAAACTAATTAGATAAAAACATATTGACGAGTCATGACGTCAATGATTATTTTGTCATGCTTTTCATATGTGTTCTTTATATACACTCGGATAGCAAGGCAGCTCTTATGGCACTAGCCTCGAATACCATTAATTCAAAGTTGGTGCAAAACTGCCTATCACTACTGAATTCCCTGGGCGAAAAGTATAGGGTAATTCTAAGATGGGTTCTCAGCCATGCAGGAATCGAAGGAAATGAAAAAGCCGACGAACTTGCTAAGACGGGAGCAACGGGAACGTTATACGGCCCTGAACATTGCTGTGCCGTACCAAAAAGCCTTGCAAACCTAATGCTCATAAAATATGTTTAGAACAATCCGTCAACCACTGGAACAACACGCCAGGTTTGAATAATTCAAAAGCGCTAATTAAGGCTTACGACCGTAAGACTGCCCGTAAGGCTTTGTCGCTAAATGAGAACAATCTACGCATACTGGTGAGGGCGCTCACGGGGCATTGTGACCTGAACAGACACATGTGCAGGTGCAGGACAACACGAAAATGTGCATGTTCTGCTAAGAGACACTCCCCTGCACCTCATGTGCGAGTGTGGCCCGCTGATGCGTTAAAGATACACCCACTTGGGTGGTCATTGCCTCCAACCTGGGGAGGTAAAACAATCTGGCGCCAAAAGCCTGGCGCGGTTCTTAAATGACACGAGGCTCAGCGCAGAACTATAGCAGGTGGCGAACACAATAGAATCAGCGATGGTTGCAGTGTTACAAGGCTCATAAGGACCTTAGAAAAGCCCTAATATGTGTTCTAGAACCTGTGTCACTAGTATTATACTCGGTCTTATTTTTGGAATATTAATATCAATAAAACAAAATCTAGATAAGCCCGATAAAATAAAATTAGGTTTACCCTGATTTATAGACGTACATTTTTTGTTTTTATCTCATTATTATTTTTATCAACGAAAGAATTAAACGTGATTCCCCACACTGATAAGATTAGAGAAACGTATAGGATAATCTATGCTAATCTATGGTTATATACGTACTAATACGCAGAATCTGGGGTTATTTTTTTGCATGATTGGTGTTCATCATAGACGAGGTGCTTGCTTTCTCGTGAAACGTTTCGCTATTTCATTTTATGTGTTTCCAAAACAACTCTACAGACTAAATAATCAAAGTCGTTCTGATTACGCAGGCACTTAGATCCTTGATTTGATCAGTTTCTTTAATTTTGTTGTTCACATAATGGATTTCACCAACTGACTTCCTTGTCATTTGTCAAGATTTTTCGCACTGAATATCCTTCTTTGTGGTGAATAATGATTATTTTTCTATCCATTACACTAATTTTACCTATTTTGATAAACAATAATAAAAGTTTTCATAGGTCAACAGCACTATAGACACTTTTCCGTGGTAGGCTTAAACGACGGTATTTCGAAATATATATTTTTTAATATTCACGACGAGAATCTAAAACTATTTCAAAACAACCGTCTTGCTACGTGTTCAAGATGCAACTACTCAAAAATAACATGGGTGTTCAATACAAAACCCCTTTTCAGGTAAGACGTGAACGGCATTTTGAGACAATTGTCACTCTCTTAATTGTTTTCCAACCCACACCGGTTGTAGAAATGGTAAATAGAGTTGTATAACTCCTCCAATGAATGATTAACTCCAACAAAAAAAAACGGGATGGGTGCGCCATTAACTTTAAAAAATACAACTAAGCGTTTATTTTATGGGTAACTGGTCGAAGACTTACTCACAGCAGCGTATGTTCGCTCTTCCCATCTATTAGGAGGGGAGCCAGAATTAGACGGCAAAAAAAGATGTTTTTCAATTTATTCATTTTTTATCTTAAAGTCGATATCTTTTAACTCTGGAATAGCTGATAGTCTTAGATTGCTGTAAGTGTAAAAGACTTACTACTTTTCTTACAAGAAAACTTTAAACGCATTGCATTTTCTCAAAATCTTATTTTTTATTTTTGCTCAGGTGATAAAAAAAGTACTTGACGGATCGAATTGTTCCAAAACATATTTAAACTTTATTAAATTCTCTTCTATATAAACTAAAAAAAACAGATTTTTTTAAATATATTTGTTTTACCAGTTAAACACAACATTTTTGGGCGACAATCAATTTTGTTTCTTTAAATCCTTGAAAAATTATAGAAATGATAACTTTTAGTTCATCTACAAAATATATTGTAAAAATTTATATTTTACTTTATTTTTAAGCTATTGCATAGCTTTTATCGCGGGCCTAGGCCAGCGCGGCGACCGAGTGAAGAAATTTCTTAACGAAAATTAATGATTGTAAACTGATAATTACGTCTAAACGAGTACTGCTTACGATTCGAAAAAAATATATGTTAAACAAGAACATTTTCCTAATATTCTTAGCTTTGAATATTTTAGATTTTGTTTATATTACATAGTGTAATTAATTTGTGAAATTAGGTCTAACCGAACACAAAAACGACTACTACGCAAATACTATTTGGCGTATTATTATGAAACCTGCACCATTTTAAAGATAATTTAATTATCTATCTTTTCATCTACGATTTTTTTCGAATAATCCGTTTTTTTCGCTTTATCGAATAAAAAATTCGTGCGCGGCGCTCTATCGGAAGACGTTTAAATTATTCCGAATCATTTGCTTTCGCAGCCGCAAATGATTCGGAATAATTTCAACGTTTTCCGATAGAGCGCAGTTATCTGATATCAGAAAAAATAAAATAAATAAATAATTATAATTGCATAAGTTGTTAAAAATGCTATGCAATAGCTTTACCGCGGCAGTCCCCGAGTGCCACACGTATTTTTTTTGTTTCAAACAAAATTACGCTCGCTATTACCGGCGCAAGCAGATACCGTACATTCTGCAGGGATAGAAACATTTGCAATTCAATATCTTAAAAATATTTTTTTACTATTACAAAAAAAAAAATTATCTTTCAAATGTTAATCAAACTGATATAAAAGATTCGTGATCAGATTTCAACTAAAGTTTAAATAAAAAGTTTTTTAGCCTTCTAAATCAGGCTCCCCCTTAAGGCAACATTGTCAGTGTAGTTTTCAAAATTACAGATTTATTTATTATTTCAAATATTATTCAGAAGCCTTACAGACTGATCCAATTCGCCATGTCTATTAAATCTAGAGTGTATAAGTCCACAATGGGCTCTATTGCGTTTCTTCGTGAACTAATATCGGAAAATAGTTCATGCGAACGAGACAGAGCCGTGCATCAGAGCGGAATGTAAAATGAACGATTGTATCTATTCCTGCACAAAAACTACCTACCGAAAATAAAACCATCTGAATTAGTTTGAACTAATTTCGTTCGGTCTTAGATTATGCCGCCTTATGATCAATTGCTGGAAAATGCTCATTTTATATTCCGCTCTATGACTGTCCTGTTTCGCTGGCGTGAACTAATTCCGATCTTAGTTCTCGAAGAAACGCAATCGGGCCCAGAACTAAATTTATGATAGTAGTAGTAGAGTTGTCAAATACAACGGGCGAACTCGTCACCTCGGGAAGTTTTAACGAAATAATCTCCCATGAAGTGAGCGCAGAAGACTTAGGACAAAATAATCCACCGTCAAGCTCCGCTTCATGCCCGAAGCTTCGCGAGATAACCAGGAATGTTACCCAGCGGGCATACACTCACGCCCTTACTTCCAGTTGCGACCAGATTACTCCGGTCTCTCGACTGGTTTCGAGTCCGAAGTCGCTTACGCGACCTCTACCTGTTGTATTACAGCGGTAATTCAGTTTGTATTTATCGCGGACCTCGGCGTTCTTTGCCCGTTGTGCCACACGGGATCGAGTGGCACAAGGTCATTTCAAGAGTGGCAAGACAAAAGGTGAACATCCAGCCCGCTGCTTAGGAAACAGTATATTTCCATAGTCTCCAGACCCCTTCAGATATTAGTCAGAATGCACAGTCGATTGGCTTCGCCGACCGGTGCGCAAACGGTCCAGTGGCGCCGGGATGCAATCCCGCCGGGAGAAACCGGTCCACCAGCTCTGAGGCCTGAGACACGGGAGTCATACCCGGGGTAGCCTTCCACTCGAGGAGGCTTCTGAATAGGAGCTGAATCGTGAGTTAAGCCGATCCGAGGACAAAATGGATCTTGTGGCCCAAGCTGCACGAAACCGTTCACCACCATTTATGATAGCCAGACAGCGTAATAATTTGTGTACATTTTATTTGTCTCAATCAGATCCGCTCTTTGTTTGTTAATACTTTTTATTGTGAAATGTCACAATGGGCAGGTTTATTGTCCCTCTTTGTTTGAGAGTAGTCTGTCTAAAATAATTCCAAGCGATGTTTGTAATTCATATTCATCAGACCCACTGGCATTTTGGTATATTATACCATATACATAGCCCTATATACTGGTGAGTTTTTAATTAGTGACATCCATGAAGCAGATGAATCAGTTTTATTTTGAAAATTTCAAAATATTGACTGATAAATAAAAGTTTAAAGCGTTAAGTCAAATCAAATCGCATTTATTGTCTTCTAAAAACTTTACATAGTTGTTTAGACATTTTATATAGCCGCTTAATGTTAAAATAACTTTAAAATGTATACTAAGACTGCGCCGACCATAATTCACGGGCGCTGAATAGGTATTTAACGCTGCGCGTCAGTTGCCGGGACAAAATTCCGCGCCTAATATCGTTGCATAAACAAAAGTACCTACCGTGTAAGTCAAAATTAAATATTTTTCAAGAGAAGCAAAAAACTAGTTTATTTTTAACTATTTCCTCTTAAATTATATTTATATTTAACTACTAGCTGCGCCCAGCGGTTTCACCCGCGTGGTGATGGAAAATTGTGATAATGATGATAGAAAACCATATATCTTTATAAATTATAGCCTATGTGTTATTCTGATGTGTAAGCTATATTATTGTAAAGTTTTATCAAAATCCATTCAGTAGTTTTTGCGTGAAAGAGTACCAAACATCCATACATACATACAAACTTTCGCGTTTATAATATTAGTAGGATAGGATAGTAGGATAGAATTTAAATTTCGAATGTCAATTTCTTAGATTTTTTTCCTACTTACTTGACAGTTATCGTTATATTTTAGATAATTCACACTATATCTTTATAAATTATAGCCTATGTGTTATTCTGATGTGTAAGCTATATTATTATAAAGTTTTATCAAAATCCATTCAGTACTTTTTGCGTGAAAGAGTAACAAACATCCATACATACATACAAACTTTCGCGTTTATAATATTAGTAAGATATACGGGCGCGGCGTCATCTAGCAATAAGTAAAATATCGCGAATAAACAATATTCGCGATATTTTACCTACCGCTAGATAGTGCAACGCGCTGGACTATTTTAACACTGTTTATCAAAACATTACATTTCTCAATTTTTGTTTTTTTGTTTTTTCTCAAAAAAAAATAGAAGTCGTTTATTTGCTCGTACCTACTGATTAACCCACTTCAAGGATGTCACTAATTAACCGCCCTTCCTTTAGGTTATTATTCAAAAAGCATGTAACAAAATCGTTGGGTTTTTTCATTAGATTTCCTAATAACAATTCTTGTTTGCCAGACATGTGTTTTTACAAAATAGACCAATTTATTACCCGTTTTGTATTTAGAATCGTAGGAACAATTTGACGTATTCCGTACGTTTTGTGGTTTTCGTTTTTTTATTTAGTTTTGTTTTTGTGACACGGGTTGTTGCGTTTGGGGGGATAATATAACAGAGGTATCACGTACGTTCGTATACGACTTGTTTTCAGAGCTGAAGATATTAGACATCAGGCAGGTATATGCAAAAACAGTCTTTCTCAACTACCTGAAAATTAAAGATACTCACGTTAAACCTGAGCATAAAATTTCAACGAGGAGCGCCACAACCTGTAAACACATTGTACAGAAAACCCGAACATCCTTCGCCCAAAGACACTTCGGCTTTAAAGGGCCCAAAATTTATAACAATCATAGAGAGTCTATAAAATCATGCCAACAAACTAAGCCAATCCAATTAAAATTTAAAATTACACAACATTTACTTCAACTTGGTAGAAATGAGGTGGAAAAGGGAATAAGTCATATTTTAAAGTAAAGGTCCGCATTATTATTATTGTCATATATTGCACTACACTTTATATTTTAACACTATTTATTTATTTGTTCTACAAAATTCATGTTACGACATTTTATATTAATATTTATTTCCATGACCATGCTATATCAATATTTTTAAATATAATAATAAGTTTAATTTGAATTCGCTTATCTATTTTATATTTTATCATATTTTGTATGTTTCGTTTTAACACTATGTGCACATGAATAAATCTTTGCCATACATAGTCTTCCTTGGTACGGGCTATGGCCTAGTTAGGCAGATTATGCAACTAATACAATTGTAAATGTATGTTTTTGATTGAATAAAATTATCATTATTATTATTATATGTAGGGCGGTTAAAAACTCATTCTGTACATGTCCACCACTATTTTGCAGAACGTTCGAGGATTATATTATTTTTTTGTATAGATTAAAATAAAATGAATAAGCAACTGTGGCAAGATTAAGTACTTGTTCACATGGTGCGGTTTCGTCCGCGCTGTTCGCTCCGTGCGGTTTCGAGTTGTAGTGAGCTCTCTACATTCGTTCAGACGAGACCGCGCGGTTTTCTACTACACATATCCGCGCGGAGCGAACCGCGCGGACGAAACCACACCATGTGAACAAGCACTAAGTATTCATCAACATCATAAATACTGTGTATTCAGCAAATCAACGTCATCATCATCAACGTTAGCGTGCGGTATGACCTTCATGTTCGACATTATCGCGCGGCTCAAGACGCTTTGTTCGCGGATTCCGTGGGGTATTCTGATATTCGCGACCGCTCACCACTCACGTTCTGTCGAACGTTTCATAATAAGCATGTCGGCTGGTCGTTATATTTATGCGGTCGACACGACCACCGTTCCGTGCGACCACTTCTCAAACTTAGCCGGTTCAAGGTTGAACGCTGCGCCATCCGTCTGCCTGTCACCTAATAAATAACTCGAGAACCGCTGCGGGAATCGCGAACGGGTTTCTTCCTAAACCGTACATTTGCTATTCTCAATTATTAATACCTCCAAATCCAACATTAGATGTAGTCTTTTCGGTATTTTAGATTTATTTATTATTTCAAATATTATTCAGGAGCCTGTAACGGACCACTACATACGATCCACTAATGCATCGATTTCCAGTGAAATCCCCTGACACAATTCAGCTATTATTTTGACTCGTGCAGCTATGAATCAGCACGATGAAACAATACTTTTACTCAGAATATTTCAAATTGCATCATTGCACGGCCTATAATAAACCGGCCAAAAAGCAACCAAATTATCAGTCCCTGATTGATCACCTTGCCCCAAGGTCGCGACGGCATATCCTCTACGAGGTCGCTCAACGGATCCGGCTCCTTGGTTTCCTTTCCTCATTTTCCCTGAGTCTCGAAGCATCAGTCTGTAATCCCACAGACTCGAGCCGTGTCCAGTACAAGGTACTAGGAGCGCACATACAATCCTCATCCACTTTCCTACATAACCTCCTTCGCGCAACCCTCGCGTCTCGATAAAGTAATCCGGGCACTCGTTAATTCGGCAAGCGTTATAACTGGCAATATTCAATCGATTCAATCAATAAATGTCTTCTGCCTCATCAAAACCGCCTTTAAATACGGAGATAACTCGTAAGTTGACACCACCACCTCACATCGAATAATTTGGAGTCTTGTGAGGGGTGGTCCCTCACAAGCCTTACAGACTAATTCAAATTGCCCCCGGCGTGTGTACTGATATTTTCTCGGTACGTCTTGTACTGATATGTCCATTGGCTGCCGCCACACGGTGCGCAAACCGTCCAGGAGCGCCCGAAGTACGATTCCCAGGGGAAACCGCCCCGCATGCCCGAGTCCCATCCGGGCTCGCACTTCTTCTTTTTCAATTATTATTTGTAAATCGATGTGTAGAACATCGAATGTGTAGCAAAATTAAATTTAAAATCGGCACATCAAGACGCATCCAATTGGCATGGTTTTGCCTTTTGGATACGCAGCCTAATTACTGTACTGTCAAAAGTGACAGCTTCGATAACAACATGGCTGCCGGTCAACAGCTGATCACTGTCACGGCCATCTTGGATAAGCATGTCAAAATGGCCGCAGGTCAACAGTTGATCGCCTAGCTCGCGGTCGGCCTAAAAGCGGCTGCAAAGCGAGACTTTGCAAAGCCGATTTTATATTTATTTCTAGCGACAATATCCTATTTGAAATTACAAAAAAAAACGGTTGTGTCTATCACCCCAACATTTTCCAGACAAGTATCCAAGAACTGATTTCACCTGATTATTAATTTCTTAAATAAAATCGATGAGGCGGACAGCGGAAGAAACTGGTTGTGTTCCTTTGCAACTGCCTCGGGCAGCGCGGTTCGTTTCTCGGCTAGCCTCGGACGGCTCGGCGTTAATATTTAATCAAAATGTATAGCAGAATTAAAATATTATTAGTGCTACTTGTACGAGGGGGTCAACAGGTGATTACCCAAAAGTAACGGAGCTGTTGTTGCAGCTCAGCCTCCAAGTTGGATTGATAGTCATTCCTACTTAGTATAGGCACAGTATACCACCCAATATCTTTACTCTCGAGCTACAAGGCAATGCGGGAAGAGGGTGCGGGGCATGTGGGCACAGGGTTTCGTCACGACGAACGCGAACGGTACGCATTACGGGCAGGTAATGGCTGCCGACCTTTTCAAGCGTTAGGATATCTGCCTAGGCCGAGTAGCAAAACATCTGGCGACCATATCGACTCGTGACGTATTCGTTTTGATTTCAATTTTGTTCTAAGAGAAGCTACTGTCTGGTATACTGTGGAATAGGCACATTATAGTCAGAACATCTGGTATACTGTGGTATAGGTTCCTATGAGTCGGTACGTTCAACCCCGCCGCTGTAAACGCACTAGGAGTGGCGCAGTGTTTTTTTTAAGCCATGTTTTTTAACCTCTCGAAATCGTGCGAAAAGAACAAGTGTGTTTGATGTTTTGCTTCCTATTGAAGAAAACTGCAGTTCAGGCTTATGAAATGAAGTCTATAAATATTATGTAATGAGTCGCACACGGGCTTATGAGTGGTATAGTCGCTTCAAAAGAGGTCAAATGAGCGTAGAAGACGAACCTCGAGGTGGTCGCCATTTAACGAGCCACATCCCGGAAAACGTTGAAAAAAAACAGGGAATAATTGAATGAAGACCGCAGAATCAATATTGCGGAACTTTTAGAAGCCGCAGGCGTCTTTTGAAGTGCCTGACGACGGATTTTGAGTGACGATTTGGAGTGAGACGCGTTGCAGCAAAGTTTGTTCCAAGAGTGCCCCGCACAGCGTTGAGTGTTTTTCGATATTTGGTTTCTCAGAGATGGACTGTCGTTCCCCCAAGCACTCTACTGTGCTGGCTTCCTCTGACTTTTTTCTGTTCCCCCGAGAATGAAAAGTGACCTCAAAGGGAAGAGATTTGAAGATGTGAAGGAGGTGAAAGCAACTTCGCAGGCGGCACCAAAGTAGATCTCGATCGGGGATTTCCTCGATCATAGATCTCCTATGAATTCACGCACACAGACTGAGAATTCACATGGCAGACTTCCGTCTTTTTTTGGCGCGTCAACAATACTTTCTCTATGATGCTTGGTGGGCTGGAAAAGTAGAACTAAGTATACGAAAAAACTACGGAAATCTATGATTTGAACAAAATTGGATCAGAAGATAGAAAAAGTACATTTTCCTAATATCTAACTCATTTACTTTTCACGGCATATTTTTTTAAAAACTTTATAGTTCTTTGTAAGGGGGTTTAGACATACCTATATACCTACGGTGTTAGTATGTGTCATATTAAATTCTAACGAATATAATCACTTGGTTACAATACGCTTTATATGTAGATACGCTTATCTTGCAGCTATAAATACAATATTTCACACGACTGAGTAGATTGCGTCATTATCTATTGCTTATTAATTTCAGGGCAAAGGCCAAGACTTTTCCAGACATTATCTGCGTTACACTTTCTAGGTTGTCTACACGATTAACCCCTGCACTTTGTTATAAAAAGCCTCATTAAAATAGTAAGATATGCATAAACCCACAATTTATTGTACCTATATTTAACGTGGGAGAAATTCAGGACGAGCAATACAGCTGTCACCTTTGTCAGTAAGCTGTTGACCGTTGAGGAGTTCCCTCATCGGAACCAACCAAGGGTACATCAGCCATGTCATGGTGGAATTTGGAAAGAGCTATCATAATTGAATGCGTATACAAAATTTTGGGTCTCTGCTGTTGACCGTTTAGGAGTTCCCTCATCGCGAGCCAAGCCATGGTTCATCAGCCATGTCATGGTGGAATACGGAAGGGGCTATCATAATTGAATGCGTATACAAAATGTTGGGTCTCGGCTGTTGACCGTTGAGGAGTTTCCTCATCGGAAGCCGACCCAGGGTACATCAGCCATGTCATGGTGGAACTTAGAAGGAGCTATTATAATTGAATGCGTATACAATTTCGAAATTTATTCAATCAGGCCTTTCAATTGACACTAAACACGATATATTTATGTTAATTTACTTATATAATTTATGCTATTTACTTGATATTTGGATAGTTACCCTATGACACTCGAGATGATATAACGGTTCTAACAATACAACATACTTCTAAATTAGTTCGAGCGTTTCGAAGTTATGGTGGAATAAAGAAACGGAAAACATACATAGATGAAACCTGAACACATTACACTCCTTTTTTATAAAGTACCTACCAGCCTAAACACCAGTTTAAACGATAAATTCGTAAGAACTGCTCAAATATGGCAATGTATGCTTTTTCGTTGTCGATGCGTGTTACTCAACAACGATAAATTTTAACGGCACTTTCGGCCTTGTAAGTAATAGTCTGATAATTTCTTTAGCGACTCTATTGTTGCTAGTCTTTTGTTATCTAACAGTAAACTACCTACCTATATTATTTTGACATTGAAACTACTGAAAACATTGACACAGCATAAACCGTGCGGAAAAAAAACAAATTAATAATAATAATTAAACGCTTTATTTGCTTTAACAAAAAGGCGAGCTTATTGCCTAAAAGCAATATCTTACAGCTAACCTTAACCTAGTGGAATAACATGTTATGCGGTTAACTAATAAATTAAATTTTAATCATTTAAGAGGCCGTGTACGAAATCGATGTGGGCCGTGATACCTCTATAATCAATGGTATAATATAACTATAGGTAGGTAGGATTTTCGGAGCCAAAGAGATACGTCCACCCCTTGGAAGCGCTCGGCGGGAACTAGCTGACTTGAGGCGTGAATCGTATCATAGGCGAGTGTCATAACGCGAGAATTAGATTGTTTTAAAAGACTTTATTGGCAATTTTAATTATAGTTTTGCTTTTTTTTTGAGGAAATGGATTGATATTGAACTAAAGTTTATTTCTGTTGTTTTTATTTTATGAACGAGAGTTCTAAAAGGCCAAAATCAAAAGCATTTCTTCGCCCATTTTCTAAAAAATTTGACAAAGTTAAATATTTTTTTTGATCAACAATTTTATATGAAAGTAGTAAAAAGTGATTCCCTTATTATATAGCGGACTTTCACAACAATACATTGCAATTTTTTTATACCGTTTAGATGTCAAAACGATTCGTAAATATGTTATATTCTAAACCTCTTACAGCAAAAATTCACAAACAGTCGCCGGTTTAAGGTCAATTAATCAAAATTCTATAATAATTTTCAAAAAAGTAGCTCACTCATTAGACAATAATATAAATGCTATTTTATGTTGTGCAATAAAACTTATAGAAATACAGTATTTTAACCTTAAATTCACGTCTGCAAAATTACGTAAATTCACGAAATGCGCAAAATTTCGTGTACGGCCTCTTAAATTCAGCAGGAAAACAAAACAATAAATTTAAGAAAAAATAAACAATAAAACTATAATGACGCAGGGGACGCAATAGGGAAAAAAATATAGGGATAATAATGATGAAGGGATGCTTCTTAGGCATCTGTTCTACTGTAATCTAACAGAATTTGAGACGTATGATTTCTGAAAAATACAATAGCAGAGTCTTACAGCCGGTCCACACGATGCGGTGCGGCACCGCACCGCAACAATTTCGCCGTATGGGCGTAACACGTACCTACAGTGCACGCTGCGGCGCCGCAACGTTACTACGACGCCGCAGTGGCCGAATAGTGTTGTAGTTAATTTATTTATTTATTTATTTATTTATTTATTCGTTACATAAATATTCAAACGCGATAACACAAAAGAAATATAATGTACCATTCAGAAAATACCGCTATATGCTTCTAAATTTATATATCCTCCTAGCCGTGTTCGGCCATAGCGACTGCATTGTAGATTCTAGTGACTTCTTTAGTCTTCTTAGAGTCCATTGTTCAGAAGCAGTCAAGGGCGCAGGCTATATTATAGTGCACAGGTGGGCGCGCGACCACGGGTGCACTCTCTTTTCCTCCCTCTTCTGAACCCGATGGAACGGAGACCGTTACGACCAGAGAAAAGTTTGGATGCAGATAAAATAAAATAAATTAATTAATCGCCAACACAGCAATGGCTGTCATTGTTAAATTTGTACTCAATATTGCAGAGCAATTTTTTTCGGATTTAGTTCGTTTTTCCACACTGTTATTTATGAAATTGGTAGTTAGGGCTTGTGGCGATGTTTAAGGTTTTTATGGAGCTATTGTAGAGATGACCGGTGACTTATTGGCAGTTGTTATAGTAGGCGGTGATGTAGAAGATGCATTATTGGATTTATCCTGGTTTTTTGATGATCTCGTGTTGTTGCTCATGGGGCTGTGTTGAATACAGCACAGTCTCTTGTTCCGACATTATACAAAATTGTGATAGTTTCCCTTTTGGCAAATCCCCGTCAGTTTTTGGTCAATTTTCCGGCGGTAGATATACTCCTAAAACGCCATTTATTTCACATGACTCTTCACGGCAGTGTATATGCCAGGTCCCTTGGCACTTCCGCAAGGGCTCTTTCCAATACTGGTAACGGCGATTATGTTGAAGAGGCATTGGTTGTCAGCTATCGTCACTTGCAGAGGTCCACCACTATCGCCCCCACAAGAGTCGCGTCCTCCTTCTAAGCTTCCAGCGCACAAATTATTGATCGACCGTTATACCTTGCGGTAAACCCTTTCTGAGAGTCTTTGCATATAGTCTTCGACAGGTCAGCTGGTCAATCAAATCCACCACCACCTTCAGTAAGTCGTCCGATGTATCTTCAGCAAAGTCGATCTGCCCCCAGCCAGTAACGACAGCTCGCTTGTTTTCGATGGTCGACTTTGTCCATAGACACGCTGGTCGAATATTTAAAGTGAACAGCTCAGACCGATAAGATCCTTCGGGACGCGTCCCGTGTTAACCGCGAGTGAATCCAGACTGTAGAATTGCACTATATTCTTTTAAAATATTATTTAATTACTTAGAGGTAAGAAATTTTTAAAATGTATTGACACTTAGAATTTAAATTTCGAAAATTCTAAATTTAGGCATACAACTGTCTGTGCCCAGGCCAAATTGTGCATAAATTATATGTTAAAGTGCATAAAATTATTTCTAATGTGCCAAGTAAACTGAAACCGAGCCCGCCTTGCTAGACACTCCTGTGATAAGGCGAGCTCACTTCCTGCGTCTTATTGGAGTGCCACGGTTGTGTCAGTAAAAATAACAAATTAAATTAAATATATATTACCTAATAATTTTTACCGCCGATCATATCAAACATATATCAACAAACGATACCACCATTTTGCCGTTCCGACGGCTGCCGTGCGCATTCCTACGAACTTCGTTTTTATTATTGTAAGCCCAGCATAATGAAGGTAGGCAAATAATTACGTATCCGACCCGAAGTCTTCACAGATTGAATTGTACCTAGAACTAGTGTATGCCAATATCTTCTTTGTTGGTACTCATTTTAAACACTTCGATTAAAAATTAACAAAAATATGTGAAAACAAATGTAACAGGCAAGCATGTACCCTCTTTCGACTGCACTTAATAACTGAGCGGTGCCGCTCCGGCGCATATGCGGCGCCGGAACGCACCGTGTAACATACCATGGATATTTGTATGTAGGACGCCGCAGCGGCACCGCTCAGGTGCCGCGCCGCAGCCGCACCGCATCGTGTGGCCCGGCCTTTATTGTCTGGTTTTAGACAAAAGACCCATTTATGATTCTTTTTTGTATTTAGAATCGTAGGAGCAATTTGACGCATCACGTACGCTTTGTGGGTTTCGGGTTATTTATTTCTTTTTTTACTTGAAGTACGGGATACGGTTTGTTGCGTTCGGGCGATAATATAGCGGACGTATCACATACGTTCGTATACAGTCCGCGCGCGAGCTCCGAAGAATCGGGAGCTGGCGAAGAGGGCGGATTACGCCGCCCCCGACCGTCGCTCCACACCCCGCGCTCTCCGATTACTATAGTCGCCGCCATACAAACTGATGACTGGGCCAAAAATCATTAGAATCATGACAGCCCTTTCGCACTTTCATAGCGTTACGATCTCTCACTCAGATCTGTAGTAAAGGTCATGTCATGTCATGTCGCATAAAGAAATATCGATAAAATATTATCGATATTGTCGATATTGTTTATACACAGGTTGAATTTTTTAATAGTGACATCCTGGCGATTCTGTGTGCGATTCAGTACATCAAACTAAGCCAGAAAATCGGAAATCGATGTACTAAACCACTCACTTGAAGCTTGTCGCTATTAAAAAATTCAGCCGTCATAAATAAATAAATAAATATGTAACTTATAACATTGCAAATAACTTATAGCGCTTTACACGCAATATTTCAATCACTAGACAATTACATGATTAGTGATTACAAAACAGGCTCCGGTATACACGTAGTATACTGCCAACTAGGTAACGAATATAATATATCCACATTTTAAATTTATTTTGATTGACGAATTGATGTGGTTTGTTTGCCGACAGCATGTCTACCTGCCTACTTTTCTATAATGCTTGAACTTATTAGTAATTAAATAACGTTATAACATTTACCTAATAAACCAAACAAAATATAATAATGATATCGACTGTTAAATAAATCTTTTATCTTCAAGCGACCGTCCCTACGCTCAATGGCAGGTACGGGGCCGGTTATCAGTTTGTATGACGGCGACTATAGTACTGGGAGAGTGCAGGGTATGAGGCGATGGTCGGGGGCGTCGTATTTCGGCCGCTTTCCCAGGCCTGATTCTTCGGAGCTCGCGCGCGGACTGTAGTTTTCGCCATCTGCTCATGGACTTTATTTATCAAATAAATAAACAAATGAAATAGGACCCTGTATACTCGCCGGGAAAGTCTTGGGGTGACACAACCTAATTTTATATTTTGTAGATTGAGCGGGAGTTTCTCGGTACATTTATTTTTCAAGAAAGTATCTAAATTTACCAAAACGGGGACAATGGCAGCATAAAACTTCCACGTGGGCATTGCCGTTTTATTTTTTGTCGACTTTTAGTCGACCAGAATATAATAATATTGTTGGCTCGCTTCCAAATTTAAGCTAATGTGACTTTTCCTTCTTCTTTAGTGTCGAGGCCTCATCAGTCTACGACGAACATTTCGACTCTTCTTCTTATTCTTCCTAGACGTCGGCCTTCCTTGTTCTTCTCCACTGAGCACGATCTTGTGCTGTATCGGCGTCAAGTTGAGCTTTTTGAGCCCTTATACTTGGTCTCTTGCACACAGCACGCATCGATTTTCCTCCTTTTTAGGACGTCACTAAGTTCCGCACTTCTGCCCGTCATGGAACCTACGTTCCAGGTTGCGTTTGTTTAAAATACAAATTACTATATTTAAACTAAGAATTCCCGAAAATAGTAAATTGAATTGAACGGAGATAGAAAGGAAAGAACTGGTCACTTCTTAGAAAAGTAGTACTTTTTGAGGTGAGTCTTGAATGATTCTAACGATGTCAAGTTTCGTATATTTGCTGGGGGATAGTTCCAGAGTCTTGCCCCATCGACACAGGAAGAGCTGGAGTAAAAATCAGTATTATGACAAGAAATTTTGAGTAAATCGTCAGAGGCTTGAGTGATTCTAACGATGGCAAGTTTGGTATATTTGCTGGGGGATAGTTTCAGAGGCTTGCACCATGGACACAGGTAGAGCAGGAGTAGAAATCAGTATTATGACAAGGAATTTTGAGTAAATCGTCAGAGGCTTGAGTGATTCTAACGATGGCAAGTTTGGTATATTTGCTGGGGGATAGTTTCAGAGGCTTGCACCATGGACACAGGTAGAGCAGGAGTAGAAATCAGTATTATGACAAGGAATTTTGAGTAAATCGTCAGAGGCTTGAGTGATTCTAACGATGGCAAGTTTGGTATATTTGCTGGGGGATAGTTTCAGAGGCTTGCACCATGGACACAGGTAGAGCAGGAGTAGAAATCAGTATTATGACAAGGAATTTTGAGTAAATTGTCAGAGGCTGACCGAAGTACGAGATCGTGTGAACTTAATGGTTCGAACAGCTCGTGGAGACAGGATTGTGTTGAATGTAAGAGTAAACGGTACAGGAGAACGAGTATATGAATGTTTCTCGTTTATCGTACTGGCAACCACTTTGACTGTGCCCTATAACTGTGATCATGCTTACAAACGTTCAAGTGTGTTGAGTAGTTCCTCTGATAAATCAAGATAAGCCACATCTCATAGTCAAGAAAAGGTAACAGGAGAGACTGTGCAAGAGATTTCTTTGTTTCAATAGAAATAAAACCGTTTGTGCGTTGTAAGTGTTATGTATATGTAATAACGTTGTAAATATATGTAAAAATATATATTTTACATATAGGTACATGTATATTTTGAATATAGGTACAAGTCTAACTAATGAGCGGTGACGTAATCGCTGACTGCGGTTGGACATTAAAAGAATCACGAACACACATTTTTTTCATAAAACATCCCAGTATCTACATCGTTCATAAATTTTGCAGTCATTGTGACATCATTGTCACAATGACTGTGACAATGATGTTTGTTTTGAAAACAATAGTTTCTAAAGATTTTTTTCTCACTTTATTGCATTGTAAAAACTATGTAAGTGTGTATATTTTAAAAGTATATACATATATCGCACACGCCTCTTGATTTATCGACTATAATGATAATTCACAATCGCAAAGGTCAAGGATGTATTTTTTTATCGATCTTTTATTAGTGATGGAAAATGATAAGTGACTGGACGAGCCCCCAGAATGATGATGACGAAAGCTTTGTTTGTTTATGATGTGGCGTTGATTTCCACGCGGTCTTCGCAAAACACGACTCGTATTAACTTTCCTATGTGATAAATATATATTTCTAGGATAGCCATCGTGACATTAGCGCCCCCTCCGCTCCAGATTAATGATAAAAAAAACACGTAGGCGTGGAGGTAGAGGATATTTTAGAGGCTTATTTTCCCAGTTTGTAAAAATAAATAAATCTGGTCTATTATTGATCTGATCAAGAAATTCTGAGTGGCAAGGATTATTTAGTCATTCTCGATGTAATCGAATGTTACATTATATTTATTGCAGATTATATAATGGAATTGCATTTTATTTATCATATTTACCACCGTTACGACAGTTTACGAGTGTTATTAGCATTTTACTAAAACTTGTACATAATTGATTGTAATATTAGAGTCCTGTCTACCCTAGAACGGGCTAATCCCAGTCGGGTGACAGTCTGTTATTTATGTAAGCAAAATCAATAATTTATAGTACATAGTATATCGCCATCCCAGCAATGAACTTTATGTGGAAGGTAAAGTCCTTGATTGTAGGCAACTTTTTTTAAAAACCCCTTTTAAAGCTATTTTTGGACAATAATTCAAATTTAAGAATAATTCAGAACCGAAGACCAACAAGACAAGTTTTAGAAAATAGCTTAATAATACCCAGGATGAAAACATCATTTGGACAAAGACAGTACTCTTTCATACGCCGAGATTTTACAATCTGATCAATATGGAAATAAAAATGAATTTGACATTTAGGGTATTCAAAAATAAAATAAAGGAATGGTTCTCGAGTCATAACAGACTAACCATACATCAAATGTTAGAAATTATAGTTTAATAAAACTTAGGTTCACAAAAATATTAATATATTTTTAAATAGTAAGTATGTTGATTATATTTTAACATTCAACTAATTACCAATTCATTTTGTTGTTATATATTGTTTTGACAATGAATTGTACTTAATTTTATATTAATTTTTATATTTCTTAACATATATTAAATATTATTTATTGACTTTTAATTTTTGCAATATAGATTTATCTTACTCTTTACTTTAGTTTTATGTAAATTCTCCAAATGTCTCGCTCTATTTGATTGTTTTTTTTTGAGGATCATATTTTAGGGCAATTTAGTTTTATGAGCATTTTAATAAAACTTTTACATACTTTATTGTAAAATCAGAGTCTTGTCCATCCTAGAACGGGCTAGTCCCAGTTGGGTGACAGAATCAAATAAGCAAAAGGTTAAGGTTTTGCCATTCGGTTCCTGGTATTTTTATAAGCAAAAACAATGTTTTAGAGTAATTAATTCTTAAATAAATTTATTTATTTATTATTTATTTATTTATTTAATTTAACAATTCATTTACAAGTGCACAAGTATCACTAATAATCATATCAATAAAAAAAAAATATATAATTAAAATTAAAATTAAAATTAAACACGGCCGATATGAGCATTAGCATTTAAGTACTGCTACTGCCCAACTAAGAACCAGGACTTGTTCCAGGGCAGCTAGCTCTCTAGTTTTTATATCACATATATTCGGCAATGAATAAAAAAAAAAAAAAAAAATAAAAAGGAAAAGGAAAAGAAATATATATATATATTCCCGTCACCATTACAAATTATAACTAATAATCACTAACTAATGATCACAATAGGAAATAAAACACAAAAATAAATAATCGTGTTAATAAAATAAAAATAAAATAAAATGTCAAATGATATCAACAATAGTCACCAAAATTTATGAATAAGTAATAGTAATAAATAAAAATAAAAAAAGTCAAAGAAAATAATAATAATAATCAGAAATGTCAGGGATACATAATTGTCTCGGTATATTAATTTGTGGATATTTTGCCGGGCGTCATATTTTAGCCAGGAATCAATTTTGGCTTTAAAAGAAGAAGAAGACTTCGGCACATCCATTTTTAAATCTTGATCTAGCATATTAAAGATCCTGGGGGCTATGTACACAAAATGCCTCTGCCCAAAATGGTCTGCATTCGAGGGACGTCAAAATGTATAGTTCGGGATTGCCGCGTGCAGATTGTTTGCTGGGTTCTTATTGCGGTCTCTAAATTAGTTTGATAGTCACAGAGCGCCGTTTTCACGTATAGTTGTGGTACATCTAGCACGTTATATTCTCCGTAGAGATCATCTGAAGAGTATCTTTATAATTTTAAGTATTAGCTTTTGAGCTCTAATCAAGGGCTCCATATGAATTTTCGCTGCACTCCCCACCCTATGATCCCATAGGTTAGGATAGATTGGCACAGGGCATGGTATACTATCTATAAATAAATAAATAAATCTGAGCGAGAATTGTAGTTTGAACATTTCTGGTTTTAATAGTATTTCGTGACTCGAGAATTGTTTTTTCTTTATTGTACTCATATTTTTTACCCAGAAAATGTCGACAAATTCAAGATATTTGAATTTTTTGAAAATAATACTCAACATAGATGATGAAGAGTGATCAGAATTCAGAATAAGTGTGCCCAAAAGTAAAGTGCGTGTAAAAGTAAAGTGAGTAAAAGTAAAGAAGTGTTCAGAATTCAGTATAAGAAATAATTTGCAAAATGTGCGGTGAACATAAATAAAATTTAAAAATAATATTTATTTCTAAATTTTGGAATTTCGTTAAATGTTTAATATTTTATTTCTTATTTTTTGTGATTATTATTATTATATTTTTTTAATAAATAAACAATTTGTAATCGTGATTTGAAGGAAAAATGTTTTGTTCTTACACCAAATTGCACCAACTGGTATGCTCTCCGCAATACATCGTATCGTAAAAGGGGTCATTTGACCCTTTATGGTAGGAATCTATCTATCTATTATATATATATAAAAATGAATCGCCGTGCGTTAGTCTAAGATCTCGGAAATGACTGGACCGATTGGAATTATTATTTTTTTGTTTTGTTTGCCTTGATTTAGGGATGGTTTACAAAAAAAAAATATTTAGGAAAAACTCAAATAAACGGCTGAAAATCGAAAAAACCGAAATTGGTCATTTTAGGGAATAGGCCACTTTCAATAGTGGGGTTCGTAGCGATCCTACTATTTGACAGCTTCGCCATCCATAACTGTTATTCATTCCGTGCAATTGTGTAAAATTTCAAAAAGTCGAAAAAGTCGAAATAGTCGAAAAAGTCGGTAAAGTCGAATAAGTAAATTAAATACATTGAATTTATTTTAATTACAAACGACTTTCCTTTAATCACCAAATGAAACTCAAACCGTACATGATTCGGCCATATTATATATAGATTTCAATGAATTGGATTTGGAAGGTTGATTAGGATTAATAAACGCTTAAGAAGTGTTACAATCAAATCAATTTTAGGTGGTACGAAGTTTACCGGGTCAGCTAGTAGGTATATAAAAATATCGGTACGCTTAGTGTTAATTCCAGACGGCGATGCTGCTAGACAGAGGCGATCCCGCTGGGTACCTTTCCTGGTGCCTCGCCGTATAGTAAGACGATGGCCTTTTTCGGGCATGTTGGATTAGCTAGACAGTAGATTTGTATTGTCTCTGTCACCTACGGTCATCCCACGGCTTAAATAACGATCACATATCGTTATATCAGCCTGGGGTTGACGGGTTCGCCCGTTGTAGTCGACACTTCCCAGTGTCCCTAAGTCGGGTGGGAGCTAATGGGCCCTAGCTGAATTGGCCACGATGTCCCATTTGTTCAGGGTCGGTCACACTCACAGGTCAACACTCATCCGACGGCCTCCACGCATGAAGCGCTAGCCGGGGTAGGACTCTTGCCTTAGGGCTAGTTTCCCCTAGGAGTCCGGGACGGTCTGCGCACCGTGCGGCGTAAGTCTATCGATTGTGCATTCTGACTAACAATCGGGGGAGTCTGGAAGCAGTACTATTTTCTATAGAGCGGGGGTGGTTGCTGACTGCTCTCGAAACGACCATCGGCTACCCGATTCCGGGTGAACAGCCGGGCAAAGAATTCCGTGGTCCGTGATAGATTCGGTTGACACCGTTTCACCGCTTCGTAAGGGAGAGGACCGCGCAAGCGACCTCGAACTCGTAACCAGTCGAGAGACCAGAGTAATCTGGTCTTAACTTGAAGTAAGGGCGTGAGTAACATACCTGGTTATCTCGCGGATAAGGCGTTGGTCTCTTACGGGCATGTGACGGAGCTTGGACTGTTTTTTGTCCTAAGTCTTCTGCGCTCACTTCACGGGAGATAGAACGATCACATTTCGTTAAAACTTCCTGAGGTGACGAGTTCGCCCGTTGTAGTTGACAGCTCTAGTTGTTCCTAATACGGGTGTTAGACGGGTGTTAGGTTAGGTTCTAAATGGGTACATAAGGAGCTCCCTAGACGATCAAGCATGCTTGACAAGCATCACGTCGCGGGCTGAGAGAGGATCGTAAACCGCAGGAAAAATGTAAATATATTTTTTAAACATTTACCAAAAATGCCTAATTTTGTAGTTTATACCAGGGAGTCACGTCATTCATCAATCAATTACGTCTAATTAATGTTAATCCTACAAAATGAGGCATATTTGGTAAATGTTTAAAAAAAATATTTGCATTTTTCCTGCGGTTTACAATCTCCTCCCAGCCCGCGACGCAATGCTTGTCAAGCATGCTTGATCGTCTAGAGAGCCCATTACTTGTTCAATCTGGCATCATTTCAGTCCGTGACGTTGGTCAGACTGACGGGAAACTGATCGTTTATTGCGTGGACTGATGGACTAAATTGATGGATTTTTTAATATTTTGATAATTACTCCACACTTCATCAGGTATACCATCAGTCAGTTCACGATCAAGGTCACGGACTGAACTGATACCAGATTGAGCATGTAACACCCGTCTAAGTCTTTACGCTCACTCTAGGTTGAAAGGACGATCACATATCGTTATAACCTCCTGGGGTGACGGGATCGCCCGTTGTAAAAGACACCTCGAAAGTGTGAATATCAGTTGCCGTTGCAGTATTATACGACTGGAATAATACCGCAAGTCTAATCGCCCCTATTTATTTTATTCGCCTCACGTGTCGTGATAGGTATCCTACATACTATATTATCGCGTTATCTTTCCAAATCGTAGGCGCGGCCATTTACGTCATGCGTCACAATCGCTCTTTATATAAACATCGCTTCGAGCGCGCGTACGTCATTTCGCTTTAACTGTCGTCCAGGTTGGACGCGTCGCTCTCACACTTCGAAATCGCTCGCGCCGCGTATATTATCGCATTTTTGTAAAACGAGAAAAATAGTAGAAAAATATTTTTTCGAAATTGAATTGTGTTGGTGTTGTGTGTACATTTTTTAAAAACATTATTCGTGAGTATTTGTTTCGTTTGGAAGTTCAACGTTTTGGAGTGATGCTGTGTGATTGTATCATTTTCTCGGAGTGCCGTTTCTTTTTTACACGACTGCCTAACAAATAAATTAATAGTTAAATAAAACACTAAAAACACGCTTTTATAAATGCACGTAAAAACCTCCTGTCTTCCGGCTTCATCATCAGACCTTGAAACCTAGTCGTGGTCAAAGTTCATTCCAAGACTTTTCTAACAAGTCCAAACACAGCTATAATACGATGTTCCATCATGAAGTTCCAGCTCATATCTTCCGACTCCATCATCAGATCAGTTCGACAGTACCATATTATTGTATTGTCATCAGAACTACATACAGCTGCCAATTTTCATGACGCTACGATCCTTGGAAGATGGTTAAATTAGTTACCTTAGATTCCATTACATAGTTACATACAGGTCGACCTAATAAAAGCGTGTTAAAAAGGAGTGTAATGTGTTCAGGGTTTTACTATGTATGTTTTCCGTTTCTTTAATCCGCCATAACTCCTAAACGCTTGGACCGATTTAGAAGTGCACTTAATTGTCCAAATATCAAGTAAGTTTGTATAAATGTCTAATATATCGTGTTTAGTGTCAAATGAAAGGTCTGATTAAGTACATTCCGAAAATATATAGTATGTACTTATCTATATGGATAAATACATAAACCACAAATATTTCATAAAAAAACCGTAAAACAATAATTATTAATATAGTACTTCACCTTTTGTAACGGCAGTCGTGATATTTATTACTTTTAATATATGTATTTGTTTGATAGATAAATCAGCATATAATTTCAATACTTTTTTAAATTCATTTATTTTATTACAAACAATAAGATTTACAGCACAAGGGATATGCTATTCGGTATACATTATAATACATCGTGCAGGAAAAAAGTTAAACCCATAGGCCATAGCCATTAAATGCTCATCGCAACGCCCGTATCTCTAGCTAGGGATGTGGATATTGCTTTTACGCGAGCTGACTGTTATGACGTGCAGTCTTAATTCGATAAAAGTTCAAAACATTCATACTTTTATAATACTTATGGGCTCTCTAGACGATCAAGCATGCTTGTCAAGCATCGCGTCGCGGGCTGGGAGGGGATCGTAAACCGCAGGAAATACGCAAATATATATTTTTAAATATTTACCAAAAATGCCTAATTTTGTAGTTTTATAACCAGGGAGTCACATCATTCATCAATTAATTACGTCTAATTAAAGTGACTTCCTGATATAAACTATAAAATTAGGCATTTTTGATAAATATAAAAAAAAAATATTTGCATAATTCCTGCGGTTTACGATCCCCTTCAAGAACTGACTGACACAAAACTGTCAAGGGCTCTCTAGACGATCAAGCATGCTTGTCAAGCTTCGCGTCGCGGGCAGGGAAAGGATCGTAAACCGTAGAAAATATGCAAATATTGTTTTGGAATATTTACCAAAAATGCCTAATTGGGTATGTCGTGGATATCTACACTAATATTATAAAGAGGTAAAGTTTGTGAGGTTATAGGAAGTAATCTCTGGATCTACTTAACCGATTTTGAAAATTCTTTTACCAGTAGAAAGCCACGTTGTGAGTGTCATAGGCTATATGTATATTAATCCGAAGAATGAAAAGACTTTTTCGTGGTAGTCAGATTTGCAAAGTAAGTCGGAGAAAAAACCGTCGAACGAAAACGTTTCTAACTAACGCTGCCTTAACGAAGAGAGATATATGATTGAGTTCTTAGGAAAAGTTGTAGAGCTTGGTAATGCCTACAAAAAAGTCAGCGGCAGCATATGTCTAAATTTTATATTTAGGTCACAAAAAGTAGTTCTTTATATTAAAAAAATAATTTAAATCGTTAGGTCATGTTTATTGGTCATATTATCAACAATTATGAATTCATATCAAAATAAGTAAATTTATCGTCTCAAGTGTTTAAATCAAAAGACTTTTTTACTGCATATAATTTCCCTTTTACTGCATAAATGGTTAAAGAGATAAGACACTCACAAGAAGACACTCACAAATAACGGTAATATAGTCAAATTGGCATGCAAATACATACATACATATGCAGTAAAAATATAACTCTTCTTTTGGCAGTCAGGAAATAAATCATAGCACTCAGTACTAACCAAACCACACTCATAATTTCATCACAAGTAAAAAGTTTTACCGCCCATCGAAGTGGGCACGGGTCAGCTAGTATTCAATATATAAATATTTTATGTGGTCATTTAATTCTAGACAGCTATTTCATAATGCAACACAATATTTTAACAGACTTCCGCAAGTGTAAATATATGTATTCATTATTCAAGATAAAGGTGGTCGAACTTTGTTCGCACCCGTGAGAAACAGGAAAATAGATAAAAGTCTACGGCTTCTTGTACTGGGTATACCTACATATATTAAACTATGTAGAACCGAATGAAACCAAAATATTTTTTCAGGTTATTGTTTATTACATGACTGCCCAACAAATAAATTAATAGTTTAAAAAAACACTAAAAACACGCTTTTGGGCTATGATACGATATTCACATACACACGGCTATGATACGATATTCCATCATGGAATGCCAGTGCCTATCTTCCGGCTTCATCATCAGACCTTGAAACCTAATCGTGGTCAAAGCACATTCCAAGACTTTTCTAACAAGTCCAAACACAGCTATGATACGATGTTCCATCATGAAGTTCCAGTTCATATCTTCCGACCATCATCAGATCAGTTCGACAGTACCATATTATTGTATTGTCATCAGAACTACTTACAGCTGCCAATTTTCATGACGCTACGATCCTTGGAAGATAGTTAAATTAGTTACCTTAGATTCCATTACATAGTTAGTTACATACAGTTCGACCTAATAAAAGCGTGTTAAAAATGAGTGTAATGTAATGTGTTTAGGGTTCATCTATGTATGTTTTCCGTTTCTTTATTTACCATAACTTCTAAACGCTTGAACCGATTTAGAAGTGTGTGATATTGTTAGAGTCCTTGTGACATCCCGAGTGTCAGGGTATCTTAACTGTCCAAATATCAAGTAAGTAGTTGTCTAAATATCCAAATGTCAAGACATTAACATATATATATATTGTTTAACACGTTGAATGCCAAACTAAAAACCATGTTTAGCCCAGTGGGCCGCGGCGGACACCTTGTGACTGCCAGTATATCGGGTCCAGGGGGCCGTAAAGCAACTCACCAACTCATTTTTCTCCGACTTGATTTACAAATATCGTGATTTCGTATTGAAAACCAATATGTATCACAACAAAATATAGCATATAGCAGTCATCGATAATGGAGCGTTCCATTAGTGAAAGAAATTTTGAAATCGAATGAGTAGTTTCGGAGATTACTCCCTACATACAAACTTACAAACACTATTTCTTTATAATATTAGTATAGATCAGAGGTGGCCAACCGGTCGATCGCGATCGACCGGTCGATCATGACTATTAGTCGATCAACTATCGACTATAGTCGATCGTGGCTAGGCAAAAAAAATTAATACGTAGAACAGACTGCGCAACGTAATCACCAACTGCTGCACAATTTTAGGCAGTTAACAGCTTCAAATTAATTAATTAAATATGACACAATTGCATTTAAAACATTAAGACGCCATTTTGCCTGTAATTGGTAGATCACACAGGGTTTTGTCAGTAAACATTAGATCTTGGATCTAATCAAGTTGGCCGCCCCTGGTATAGATAATAAAATAATAATAATAATAAAAACGCTTTATTCTTAGGAAAAGGCGAGCTTATTGCCTGCAGGCAATATTTTAGAGCTAACCTATACTATTGTATGAAGCTATATAAAGAGTATAACAAATAAAATAAAAGAGGATAGAAAGAAATATACTTAACTCTTTGAGAACACAGGATTTTCCACACCAAAATAATCTAACACCTATAAGGACGCTAAAGTTTAAAAAGGAGGGTAATTGGGAATTTATGTGGAAGATTTCAAATGCTCTCCGAGTCTGTTTTTAAAAGTTGTTATGCTTGGCGCGGTTCTCACATTTTTCGGCAAAGCTTACCAAAGACGGGCTCCATGTACGGTGAAAGAGAATGAGAAGAAATCATTGCTGTGACTAGGAATAGAGAGTAGCAGGTTGTCTTTTGATCTCAGAGGGCGTCCATGAGCCGATAGTGCAGTAAATTTGCCGGTAAGATAATTGGGAGCGACGCCATCCAAGTTCTTGAAAAGCATACAGAGAACTCGCATGTCTCTTTTCTCCCGGGTCGACAGCCAGTGAAGCTTCTCTCTGTACGATGTGGTCATATTTTCTGAGGCCATGGATATACCGAATGCAAACATTTGTAGAACCGAATTAAATCTAAATATTTTTACAGGTTTTTTCTTCACTTCTAATTCGTTATAATCAGACGTATATGCATGAGACTAATCAAACACTGCCTTGATAGACTGATAAGAACATTTCATATTCCTTTAGACTGAATAATAATTGTATATCTTACTCCGGTTTTTTTTTGCCCTTGACACGTTTTGTATCTAAGTATTAAATACCTCTTAATTATCTATTTTCTTTCACTTCTTTTAAAATGGGTCAATGGTGGCCTAAAAATGGAATGGCCGCTGTCTATTTTCAGACCGACAAAATTGTGCAACAAGAAACGTTCGTTCAATTGTGACGTCGAGCATCGCCTTCTCCATCCTCGATACATAATTATGTCACTTCGCGGTAGTCGAAATTATGCACATATTATCCAGGAAGTCGTGTCGGTTCTTCGTTGTGACAGATATCGCATTCAGAATACGATTTTTTCCAAGCGTCTTCGAAATATGCGATTTTTCAAATGTGACATCGATTTTATCGTGAAATTCAAATTTCGCCTAATCACGTCTTCGAAATATGCGATATTTATCCATTGAGTTATACGTATGTATAACTCAATGTATTTATCGCGTTTGCTTTTTAAAAGTTCGATATTCGAATTGCGCTGTTATAGTTGGGGAGCTAGTGATTTTTTTCAGGCCAGATTTTCCCAGTCACCAAACGATAGGATTATTCAGTGACTAATTCTAAGTAGCGAACATGTATTTTTAGCCGGAAAAATGCGTTTGAAAAAAGAAATGTGCTCCACTTCTTTTAGCACTAATTAAAATCGTTTTACTCTCAAGTCGCATGCAATATTGATTGGAAAAAGGGTGACTGAAACCTGAAAAACCTAACAAAATAGTGGCCCTTTCTTGCAGGCCTTAAAATTGGTCAGATGATACTTAATATCACATCAAAGTAATGCCAGGTTGTGATATGCGATCACCAAAGCCTTGCCAGACTCGTTTAATGCACTTTAGAGCGCTCACTGCCACAAACTTCATGAGAGTGGCGAGGCTTTAGTTATAATGAATATCAGCCAGAAGTTTTTTTTTGGGATTATAGGATCAATTATCATATTTAAAAAAATCAAAACAGTGAAAATGACAGCAGAGTTTTTATTTTAGACTGATTTCTGGAACTCGTTAGACGCATTCCGCGATTTCTTAAATGCTCTCTAGACGATCAAGCATGCTTTTCAAGCATCGCGTCCCAGGCTGGGAGGGGATCGTAAACCGCAGGAAATATGCAAATATATATTTTTAATATTTACGAAAAATGCCTAATTGTCTTGTTTTATACCAGGGAGTCAATCATTCTTAAATCAATTACGTCTAATTAACGTGACTCCCTGGTATAAACTACAAAATTAGGCATTTTTGAAAAATATTTTCATATTTCCTGCGGTTTACGATCCTCTCCCTGCCCGTGACGCGAAGCTTGTCAAGCATGCTTGATCGTCTAGAGAGCCCCTTAAAGTAGCCAGACTTTTTTCAAATGATAATCTTTTGTGATATCAATTTGTGTTATAAGTTTTGAACGTGTAAAAGTGAAGGCAATCAGTCCGAAAAGTACATATGTACATCGATTTTTTCAGTTTATGTAATTGTTGAAATATTCCCGCAAGACTACCTACGTTCAACCGTAAATGAGCCAGATTGCTTTTTTGGTGCGTTTCATAATCGACTCTAGTGTATGGAAAATTGCGCCTCCCGTCGACCCACCCATCGAATAATCCTTGCCAGACTCGGAATGTCTTCATTAGCATCAATAATAGACCAGATTTAAAAACTTCCACAAACTGGTAAAATAACCTAAAAATATTCACTACCTCCCCGACTATTTATTACACGCATGTGAAATATGCGATAGTTATCGCGTTTTCTTTTTTTTAATTCGTCGCGTTCGAAATTCAAATTCGCTATTTCACGTCTTTGAAATAGGTATGGGATATTGATCGCGTTCAATTTTACTTCGAGTTAAAATGCGTGTTTCTTAAAAAGAAAATCGTGACATTCTCATGTAGATCCATCTGGATGCAAAGGTCGCTAACGATACCAGTTTAATGACGATTTAATATGCATTATATCGAGTTTCTTTATAGCGTTGTAGAATGCAATGCATTTTGACATTTAATTTTAACGATGCAAAATGGCGGTCATGATTGGCGGGAAACCGTCCTTCGCAATGACGTCCGATCCGGGCATAGACAATGGCGCGAAATGCACTGCGCTGCGCATGATCTGTAACCTATGGTCGTGTGGATACAATATGATCCATATGATAGGAATTCTAAAGCGCTTGTGATGAGGTCATTTTGAACCAGTCTATCCACGTGTATGTACAAAGTAAAGTAACGTACCGTAACGGTTTTTTTTTAATATTTTAATTTCATTTTAAAATGTCAATGCATTTTAAATGTCAATTAAATACGTAAGACATAGACGCTTTTAAAGCCGTTGAGTGAATATTATGTGATATTAACCTAATCAAACCCGTTTTGACTAATATATTCAATTTTATATTAATTTTGAAACTTTAAAAAAACGAATATATTTCTTATTTACGACCTTTACATTCTTTGTTTCAGTCAGTATGTATTTTTTAATCTTCTGATACGTACGTTATAAATAAAATACAAACGGAGCTGCCATGGAATTCACCGACCGGAGTCGGGCCCATCATAATACTATTTTTTACACTTCTGGGGGGTGAGCAGTGGATTCCGGACTAACGACCGGCCGTGGTAGGTTTAGGACAGCTGTCTTGCCACATGTGAGCGTTCACCTTACCACCCATTCACTCCCCCTTCGAAGCCATGGAATTTGAGATGCGCAAATCGCGGTTTTAGATATTTTTTCTAGGAGTTGATTATTTTTCTGGAAAGGCCAAGATCATTAAAGAGGTGAAATAGTGATTTAGGTGGCAGGCCACGAGCGCCAACTTCCACCGCGTGAAGGTGAACAGTGAAGCCGTTCCGGGCTACGGCATTTGCGAGATCATGGTATTTATTTAATTTGTACTCGTGGTCTTTTCGGATATTTGATTCCCATGGAACAGTTAATTCTACAATAAGGGCCACTTTTAGAGATATAGAGTAAAGAGTTATATCTGGATGGAGGGCTGTGCATCCGAGACTTTCAAGGAATTTATACTGCTTAGAGACCGAGTCAACCTCCAGAATCCAATCTGAAGCTTTCTCAATTATTGAGAAAGGTTTTGTAGTTAAATGTGTTATGCCTTTAGAGCCATCCCGCACAAACTCTATTGGGGGTTTGGAGGGTACTGTCAAACCCTTGTTGGCACGAGCCACTGAGAGGCTAATTACCTCGCGAATAACAGCGAGAACTTTGTCATGGCGGTAAGTGTACCGTTCTTTATCTAAGGCCACCTTGCAGCCAGCTAGAATATGTCTAGCTGTGCAAGTGGTATTGCTACAAAGGGGACAAAAACTATCCTCGGCGTAGTTCCAACGAGCGAGGTTACTGGGGTCTGGAAGTGTATTCTGAAAGGCATTCAAATAAAATTTCAGCATCTCTGGCGTCCAGTCAGCATTACCTTCCAGTGCATTGGAGGCGGAATGCAAAAGTCCCGATTTGTTGTCCAATCATTCTGGCATTGAAGGCCAATAGCATGAGCCATACTGTTGCTGTCGTAATCTGCCGGCAAGAGATATTTCTTCAAATCCACGTCGCTCATGGTTGTACTGCCATACCCCAGACCACTGCCATTCTGGCTGATTCCAGTAAGGATTTTTTTGTGGAAGTCTAACTATTTCACAAATTATTATTTTCTGAAACATCATTTGTGTTTTGTTTTTTTCGAAACACCATATCGTCGATCTATATGTGAGACCTATTATGCTGCGTACAGTCTGACGAAAGGTAACATGCAATGTAACATGAAAGGAGCAATACATCAGTGTGGACGTAGCGCGCGCACGAACGCACATGTACCTACTCGTATCTGTTTCCGGCGTGCGCGCGAACGTAGCGTAAGTTTGGTAATTAATGGACCAACTTTATTTAAAAGTAATTCAAAATCAGTTCTGGAAATCCTGGTGAAGTTTTTGAATAATATATAATCCAATTTGTTGCACAATAAAGATGGCTATCGTCTTGCTAGATATGTTCGCATCCAAATCCGCCGATTACGATTTTTTTGCGTTTTAAACTCATGATAATAAAAGCACTACAAGCCGCCGCCGCTGCAAGGACATTGTCGTCCATGGCCAGCAGTTGCTCAACTGAATTGTTAGTGTATGAGTGCATTGCCCAGTTGCTCCATATCGCTCAAAGATGCTCCATATCGCTCAACTCGGTGTGGTGGAATCTCTAGCAACAATTATAACAACATGGTATCGCAGTAAATTGCTTGATGTTACGTGACGTCATAATTGACCAATATTGCCTAGGATTGATCAATTTCAGTTGCCTGAGTAAAGGCATACATATAACAGAAAATAAACAACAGAAAATAACGATGACGTATTGTTGTTGTTAGGAATTTTAACACAAATAAGGTGGCGGAACGTTTATAACAAATAAATAACAAATTGCTGCCTTTTTCGATTTTTCGATCTGGAAATGTCAGCTGTTGACTATTGCTTCAAACGCAGTAATTTTACTTCTCGATTAATATTTTTTCATGGAAAGGTAATACTTTAGATATACCTACATGATATTGATAACTGCGATACATATAGGTATATGTATATAATATATCATCATTAGAGATTTTTTTTAATTTGTTGTGTGGGGCTTTTCTAAGGTCTTTATGAGCCTTGTAACACTGTGACCATTGCTGATCTATTGTGTTCGCCACCTACTATAGTTCTGCGCTAAGCCTCGTGTCATTTAAGAACCGCAACAGGCTTTTGGCGCCAGATTGTTTTACCTCCTCAGGTTGGAGGTAATGACCACCCAAGTGGATGTATCTTCACTCGCACATGAAGTGCAGAGGAGTTTCCTCTGCCCCTTGGCAGGACCTGCACATTTTTGTGTCTCGGAGCTTGAGGTTGTACATGTGTTTGTTGAGGCCACAATGCCCCGTGAGCGCCCTCACCAGTATGCGTAGATTGTTCCTATTTAGCGATAAGGCCTCACGGGCCGTCTTAGGGTCGTAGGCCTTAATTACCGCTTTGGATTGATTCAACCCTGGCGTGTTGTTCCAGTGGTTGACGGATTGATCTAAACATATTTGTTTGAGAATTCGGTTTGCAAGGCTTTTTGGTACGCCACAGCAAGGTTCAGGGCCGTATAACGTTCCCTTTGCTCCCGTCTTAGCAAGTTCGTCGGCTTTTTTCATTTCCCTCGATTCCTGCATAGCCGGGAACCCATCTTAGAATTACCCTGTTCTTTTCGCCCAGGGAATTCAGTAGTAACGCAGTTCTGCACTAGCTTTGAATTAATAGTATTCGAGGCTAGTGCCATAAGGGCTGCCTTGCTATCCGAGTGGATATAGATACGGTGGTTGGCGTAGTTCTTATGGAGGTTGATATCCGCTACATATAGGTTGGTAAGAGGTAAAGGTAAAAATATATATACCTACACGATACCTACAAACTTCAACGTTTGCTAAATGTATGCAAACGATTCATCTTTAGTTTACGTAGGTATGATCACGTGTCCGAATATAGGGCACATTTAAAGTGGTTGCCAGTACGCCAAAGGAGAAATGTTCATATAGTTGCTCTCCTCTATTGTGTACTCTCCCAATAAACATCATCTTTTCTCCACGAGCTTTTCGAACCATTAAGTTCCCATTGATTTTTCAGCTGGCAATTCCAGATCAATAATCGAAAAGGCAGCCGTTATTATTTATTTGTCTCACCACAAACCCCTTTAAACTTTCCGCTGTTTAATTTAATTGTTTTAAAATTCTTGACCACAACAACACGTCATTGTTGTTTATTTTCTGATATATGTAACTACGTTTGCGTTTTTGTTCGCAATATTCTTTTAAATGACGTCTTTAATTCTATTGTGAGACAAAAAACGTGACGCGAACTATTTACAGTGTTTCACAAAAGACTGATATCATAATCGAACCGAGTATAGACACGGATGACCATTGATTGCCCATGAAAAAAAAACGATTTAAAAATAACATCGATTAGCCACCGTTCAATTATATACTAGGTACGTAGTTCTACAAACAAAGCCAGAATAATACCCGTAGTAAATTGACCAATTTTCTTATCTCCACCTAATAATTAGTCAACAATTTTCCCGTTTACAAGGTTTTCCTTTTAATGTCTACTTTTCAACGTTTTTGTCGCGTTTTCAAATGAGATTTTATAAACGTGACGTATGTTTTAATGTATCGCGTTTTGGAATACGATATGTCAAATCTGAATTTGATTTTATCGCATTCGGCGTAAATAAAAAGAATTTTCGCCGATTTGCGTCTTTGAAATATGCGATTTATCGCGTTCCAAATTCAAATTCGTCGTTTCGCGTCTTCGAAATGTGCGATTTTTCACATGCGACGTTTGTATCGCGGTTTTTAGTTTGCGGTTAATTGTGCCCGCGACTCTGCTCGTGTTAAAGCTTACCTACATTTTAAAATGATGTGCCATTTTATTTTATCGCGTTTCGGTGTTCCAAAATCAAATTTCGCATTTTTGCGTCTTCGAAATATGCGATTTTCAAATGTGGTCTTTGATTTTATCGCGTTCTTAATTCAATTTCGTCGTTTCGCATCTTCGAAATAAGCGATTTTTCACATGCGGCATTTGTCTCACGGTTAATTGTATTCGCAACTCTGCTCGTGTTTACGTATACCTAACTTTTAAAATGTCGTGTTATTTGATTTTATCGTGTTCGTTGTTCCAAAATCATTTTCGTATTTTTGCGTCCTCGAAATATGCGATTTTTGAATGTGGCATATGATTTTATCGCGTTACAAATTCAAATCCGTCGATTCACGCCTTCGAAATATGCGATTTTTCAAATGTGACATTTGTATCGCGTTTTTTGTTTGCGCGATGAATTGTCTCCGCGGCTCTGCTCGTGTTAAAGCTTACCTTCCTTTAAAAATTGTTGTGACATTAGATTTTATCGCGTTCGGCGTTCAAAAATAAAATTTCGATATTTTGCGTCTTCGAAATATGCGATATTCAAATGTGGCATTTGCTTTTATCGCGTTTCAAATTCAAATTCGTCGTTTGGCGCCTTCGAAATATGCTATTTTTCAAATGCGATATTTGTATCGCATTTTTTGTTTGCGATATATTTTCCCTGCGGCTCTGCACCTTTTAAAATGTTGTTTTATTTCTTCCGCAGATTCTACAATGCTGTCTATGTCATCCAACAACGCCTAACAACACGTTGGGAAGAAGAATCATCAACTAGATACGAACTATCAACATGAAAACACACAAAAACAGAAACGGCATAATAACGATTATGCTCGTCTACCTAAACACATAAAGAGGAATTTTAGAAAGGCCAATAAACAAATACAAAGGCCCTTACCAAGAAAAATTCCTAATATTTTTAAAGAATTAATTATCGACCAGTCAGTGCTATAAGAGAAACTTAAATTTAGTTTAATATATTTTTAATTTTTAAACCGAACAGTAAACCACCAAGTGCTCAACTCAAAATTGTGATAATCTTAAAATTTTCAAAAAAGTAAAAACCGGGTGATATTAAAGTGTTAAGTGTCGTATTTTATAAGAGTGCCATAATGTTTGATAGTTGGAAAATGGCGCCAACCGGAAGCGCCGTCGCCGCCATCTTATTCACGCTTCTCGTCGCCGGAAACGGCGGCGCCGACGGGAACAGGAACCACCTTCCGTATCCTTGCGAGAGGTAAGTCCTTGGAATTATCGCTGGTCTGATACCCGTACTTGGCACTCCGTGCGGAGCTCTTATACTTTCTTCACTACAGGTCCTGCACTGCAGCCAGAAGGACCTTTTTGTGATTTTCAATTTTAATCCAGCCATATCCCAGCCATCCGTACACATTTTACTAAACTTTAATGACCAGTCGATTCCAAATTTTATGTAGAATATGGAAGCTTATATTTTTTGGGTAAACCACCTGGAAGTCCGCCATTTTGCTAAAAATTTAATCTTTATTAATTCGCGAAACAATTTAATCTTTATTAATAATTTAATAAATTGAAGTTGAATGATCACTGGTCTGACACCCGTACTTAACCCTCCATGCGGAGCCCTTATACTATCTTGACTAAAGGTCCTGCACTGCACCCAGCTCGCGCCAAAAGTACTTTTGGGTATCGATACCTCAAAGTATCGATACCCAAAAGTATTGGTACTTTTCTTGGAACTTTTATTGTTTGGTTTTATTATTGTGGATTTGTAGACTTTATTGGTTAGGCAAATGGTAGGTACTTATAACAATAAAATAATTTTAAAAATATGTAAATTGACAAATCATTGTTTATTAACTATCTCTTTAAACATAATTAAATTTCCCACTCTTCCTCTGTGTAATCAATTAAAAATTGAAGTGCCCTATTTAGCCGTTTTGGTGCTAATCGGTTTCGTGTTTTTGTTATTGAACTGCCCGCCTTTGAAAATAAAACTTTGGAGGGGGACCAATGTTGCTGGTATTACTAAATACTTTTGGGCAAGCTTGTACAATTTGGGAAAAACCACTTTCATGTTTGTTTGTATGTCTTCCCATTGTTTTAATGGATCGGTTGATTGAGTAATGAGCGTGATTAACGTGTGTTTTTGGAGTTAGATACAGTAATGTACACAAATGAGGACTCAAAAAAGGAATTAAAATGATAATCGAAATACCACATCCAAATGGCGCTAGAAAACTTGCTAGTTTTTGGGTGCTATGTGCTGAACTGTGAGTTGGGCTGATCCGTAAACAAAGCGGATCATAATGGCCCAACTGCACCGGATCCATTTGCATCCATATTTGAACTAGACAGGAGCGGCAAAGTATACTCCCGATGCCATTCAAAATGTACGATACGTCATGTAACTCACATGATTGATTGCTGTTGTATCCTCTTTGGTCAGGGTTACAATTCATTGGCCAGATGTACAATAGACTTGCACAGACCTAATAATAGTCGTTCTATTTTAGCACTCATCGTTTGTCACACGTTACTCATTCAGTATGTTGAAGACCTGCCAAATGTCTTTCATTGAATAAGACTTTAACTTCTACTTGAAACATTCATGTAAATCAATATTCATCGGACAACCGTCATAACCATAGCATACTAGAATAGACAACGGGACCAGCCTGAGAAATCGATAGAGGAATATACCAGAACCAGAGTGGCCCAAGTGACATTTTGGTGAATTTGAGTCTAATACAAAATTCGATATAAAAAAATCATTATTTACATTATTCCAGAGTCGTCCAAAATTAATTTTATGTGTTATCAAAACTACTTTTATGTGCCATACTACTTTTTTTTGCTATGCTCCCTTACCCACTTAAGACAGTAACGTCCCGAATCGGGACGTTACTGTCTTAAGTGTCTTAAGTGGTTACTCAATGCTCAGTAGCGTCCTAAAACGGATACGAGCGCGGTGCGACAAACCGCACTCTCAACGAACTGAATTTACACCAAAATCACAGTGCACCCCCTGTTAGATATGTGTGAGAAAGACGGATAAATTCTGTATTGTACGATTATTCAGTCTTGCTTCTCGCAGTCTAGAATCCCTAATATAATTGTTTGTATTCTGGGGTACTTAGTCGAGTGCTGCCATTGCTCGGATCTGTGCTTCTCTTCGGATTATGTAGCTTCTCCTCGGATATATGTATGAAAATAAATAAAACGAACTAATAGATTTGGTAAAGCATGTAATAACGTACACAAATGTGTTTACAATTTCTAGATAGGGTTTCGTATTTTGAGATAAAACATCGATATCGCTAAATAAGTGAGTTTTTTTCAGTTCTCCAACTTTCTAATAATTATTCATAATTATCTAATTGTTGAAAACATGCCATCATGAGTTTCATTCCCATGGCTAGCTTTCTAAGGTTAATAAAACTAAATCGGGCACGAACCTATGCAATCATCTGATTATGGCAAACTCAAGAGCATCATAAACTCGGAAGACCAAAACTGTGATGGCTTGATTCTGTGGTTGTGGCCGAACTAAATGGACTAAAATAACCAAAGCCTACGATAGGGTGGAATGGCAGAAGGTTATTGATGAAGCGAAGAAGCACAATTAGTTGTAGCACCAATGATGATGATGACGCACCGCACACTCAGCGATGGAGTGATCATACATCAGGTGTTTAGACGGCCTTGTGTATCTGTTATCTATTAAATTGCGGGTTGCTAGCTAAACTCCATGCATAAACTGCATGAATATCACAATATAATAGCTCGCAGGCCACGGCTCTTCCAATGGACAATACATACAAACGAAGCTTCCATTGAACCCACCGAACAGAGTCAGACTCATAGTATTATCATTGATTATATATGGTACTAGGATGTTTAATATCATAGTATGTTTTAGCAACCATTCTGCGCCAGCGACATGCAGGTACTGATATCATTATACTGGGAAACTAATATCAATTTATTTGGACTTCTACAATAATATTGATAATGAATGGTTTTTACACGACTGCCCAAAAGGAGTGTTATGTGTTCAGGATTCATTTATGTATGTTTTCCGTTTCTTTATTCCACCATAACTTCTAAACGCTTGAACTGATTTAGAAGTGTGTTGTATTTTTAGAATCGTTTTGTCCTCCCGAGTGTCATAGGGTACGTGCCGCGACCCCTTGCTCTCATATAAGGAGAAAGTCTTTAACTCTTCAGGCCTCGGCCCCTCAGCTGGATGACAAGTTGCTGTGCCAAAAATTTTTAGTAAAAATTAGTAAAAAAATGAATTACGTCACTGTCCCACCAAAACACGACTGGACGCCACAGATGCTGAAATTTTATTTAAATGCCTTTCAGCATACACTTCCAGACCCCAGTAACCTCGCTCGTTGGAGCTATGCCGAGGATAGTTCATGTCCCCTTTGTAGCTACACCCCTTGCACAGTTAGACATATTCTAGCTGGCTGCAAGGTGGCCTTGGATCAAGGACGGTACACTTACCGCCACGACAAAGTCCTTGCCGTTATTCGCGAGGTACTTAGCCTCTCAGTGGCTCGTGCCAACGAGGGTTTGACAGTATCCTCCGAACCCCCAATACAGTTTGTGCGGGTTGGCTCTAAAGGCAAAAAACATCTCACTGCAAAACCTTTCTCAATAATCGAGAAAGCTTCAGATTGGATTATGGAGGTCGATTCGGTCTCTAAGCAGTATAAATTCCCTGAAAGTCTCGGATGCACAGCCCTGCGTCCAGATATAACTCTTTACTCTCTATCTCGGAAGATGGTCCTTATCGTAGAGTTAACTGTTAATGCCGTCACCCGGAACGGCTTCACTGTTCACCTTCACGCGGTGGAAGTAGGCGCTCGTGGCCTGCCAGCTAATCTTTGTTTCACCTTTTTAAAGATCTTGGTCTCTCCAGGAAAATAATCAACTCCTTTCTAGAAAAAATATCTAAAACCGCGATTTCTGCATCTCAAATTCTATGGCTTCGAAGGGGGAGTGAATGGGTGGTAAGGTGAACGCTCACATGTGGCAAGACAGCTGTCCTAAACCTACCACCGCCGGTCGTAAGTCCGGAATCCACCCTTCACCTCCCAGAAGTGGAGGGCCCGATTTTTGGTCGGTGAATTCCATGGCAGCTCCGTTTGTATTTTGTTTTTTGTTTGATTACTGCCAAACCACTTACCCATAATTAAAATGAAACATATTAACATAATAAAACATAATAAAATAAAACAAATTAAATTAAAATTAAATTAAAACGGGGCCGTCACGCTGAATCGTGTTGTGGCGAATATCGGCCAATCGGGGCCTGAGGGGTTAATATAAATCATTTCTTCTTCTCATTTCTTATTTCACCATAACTTTTAAAAGTTTGAACCGATTTAGAAGTGTGTGATATTAGTTAGAATTGTTATGTCATCCCGAGTGTCATAGGATACCTAAACTGTCCAAATGTCGAAAAAATCTTGTGTAAATGTCCAAATATCCATAAATTAACATAAATATATCGTGTTCGAGTGTGAAATGAAAGGTCTGATTAAGTACATTCCGGAAACATCATGAAATAAATTAATAGTTTAAAAAAAACACTAAAAACATGCTTTTATAAATGCACGTAAAAACCACATCATCAGACCTTGAAACCTAATCGTGGTCAAAGTTCATTCCAAGACTTTTCTAACAAGTCCAAACACAGCTATGATACGATGTTCCATCATGAAGTTCCAGTTCATATCTTCCGACTCTATCATCAGATCAGTTCGACAGTACCATATTATTGTATTGTCATCAGAACTACATACAGCTGCCAATTTTCATGACGCTACGATCCTTGGAAGATGGTTAAATTAGTTACCTAAGATTCCATTACATAGTTACATACAGGTCGACCTAATAAAAGTGTGTTAAAAACCGTAATAAAAATAATTATAAATACCATATAAAATCGAAGACTATCGCGGTTGTTTGACATTATAAATAGGATAGAAAACGAATTTACCGCGTGAAATTTGTAGGACCCGACGTTTCGGTGACGTTGCAGCCGCCGTTGTCTAGGGTAGACTCAGCCGCCGAGTTGCAGCCGCCGAGTCTACCCTAGACAACGGCGGCTGCAACGTCACCGAAACGTCGGGTCCTACAAATTTCACGCGGTAAATTCGTTTTCTATCCTATTTATAATATAAATACCATAGTTCACTTTCTGTAAAGGCAGTCGAGTTTTTTTTATTATTTTTAATTAATTTATTTATAAAGGACTGATTGATTATAAAAACCCATTATTTAATCATCGATGTCAACAAACAATAAATATTATTTATTGCCATCATAATCCCAATCCAACTTTCCCAATATTGGCTCTAGGTTGACAGTAAACTGGTCGATTGATTCACCTTTCCCTCCCTTCCTTAAAGGCAGGTGCTCCTTAACCTTAAAAATGAGCCCCCTAGTGGATTCGGTTTACTCTCACGAGAGCACTCCTGGCTGGGGTGGTACAATTCATTGATTCTTTTATTTTTGGAAAGTTCCACTTTCAGGCTGCTGTGCTCAATGATACGACTCTACTCTGCCTGAGTCCTAGGTTCGTGCCATTGTTACTTGAGTTTGTGCCATTGTTACCATTGTTACTACAGTTCGTGCCATTGTTACCATTGTTACTATAGCGCTGGAGTTCACTTTCTATGAAAAACAGTCAATTTAAAATAAAAATAAATAAATACAAACGGAGCTGCCATGGAATTCACCGACCGGAGTCGGGCCCATCATAATACTATTTTTTACACTTCTGGGGGGTGAGCAGTGGATTCCGGACTTACGAACCGGCTGTGGTAGGTTTAGGACAGCTGTCTTGCCACATGTGAGCGTTCACCTTGCCACCCATTCACTCCCCCTTCGAAGCCATAGAATTTGAGATGCGCAAATCGCAGTTTTAGATAATTTTTCTAAGAAAGAGTTGATTATTTTTCTGGAAAGGCCAAGATCTTTAAAGAGGTGAAATAGAGATTTAGCTGGCAGGCCACGAGCGCCAACTTCCACCGCGTGAAGGTGAACAGTGAAGCCGTTCCGGGTTACGGCATTTGCAAGATCATGGTATTTATTTAATTTGTACTCGTGGTCTTTTGGGATATTTGATTCCCATGGAACAGTTAATTCTACAATAAGAGCCACCTTCCGAGATAGAGAGTAAAGAGTTATATCTGGACGGAGGGCTGTGCATCCGAGACTTTCAGGGAATTTATACTGCTTAGAGACCGAATCAACCTCTAGAGTCCAATCTGTAGCTTTCTCGATTATTGAGAAAGGTTTTGTAGTTAAATGTTTTTTGCCTTTAGAGCCATCCCGCACAAACTGTATTGGGGGTTTGGAGGATACTGTCAAACCCTTGTTGGCACGAGCCACTGAGAGACTAATTACCTCGCGAATAACAGCGAGAACTTTGTCATGGCGGTAAGTGTACCGTCCTTGATCTAAGGCCACCTTGCAGCCAGCTAGAATGTGTCTAGCTGTGCAAGGGGTATTGCTACAGAGGGGACAAGAACTATCCTCGGCAAAGCTCCAACGAGCGAGGTTACTGGGGTCTGGAAGTGTATGCTGAAAGGCATTCAAATAAAATTTCAGCATCTCTGGCGTCCAGTCATAGAGCATTACCTTCCAGTGCATTGGAGGCGGAATGCAAAAGTCACCAATTGTTGTCCAGTCATTCTGGCATTGAAGGCCAATAGCATGAGCCATACTCTTGCTGTCGTAATCTCCCCGCAAAAGAGACTTCTTCAAGTCCACGTCGCTCGTGGTTGTACTGCCATACCCCAGACCAGTGCCATTCTGGCTGATTCCAGTAAGGAACCTTTTGTGGAAGTCTACGCGGGCTTGTAGTTCATTTGAATCACTACAGCCACTTATTACGTGCTTCGATATTGCCGGATCTTTGGAATTGCACAGAATCGAATTTTTGGTTATTCTGGAGTTGGCGTAGAGCAGAGAGGGCAGTTTAAGCGCTAGCCCAAAATTTTGTTTGGACCTGAAGAGAGTCGAGGGGTCAGCTGGTTTGGCTAAGGACAGCCAGGATTTTAAACTAGCTGTCACCAGTGCATCTAGACGGGACAGTTGGGTTTTGGTAAAATCGTAAATAAGAAAGGGCCATGACAAATGTGACGTTAGATAATTGTCATAGATCCAGGCCTTACGAGGGCCAGAAATTAGCAAGGCATCTATTTTCGCCAGGCAACTTTTGAAATACTCTATAACATGATCGCCCGAGACGTCTTTTCCCTGATGGGTGATTTTTCTGCCGAGGAATTTGAAATGATTGTTTAGGTCTATAAGGGAGATATTAGAGCCCTTATAGACCAATTTGGGGTCATAAGATGTAAATTTTGTGCCCATGCGGGCGAGTCCAAGGCAAAAACATTTGGAGGGCTTCACTTTTATACAGCCTGACCAGTCGCAGAAAAGCTCCACTTTCTGTAATAGCAGGGAAAGCTGCTTGGGGCTTCTGGTGATGAAAGTTAGGTCGTCGGCAAAAGCGAGGCACGACGAGGTGTATTAGCCGTCTGTTTTAAAACGGTAGCCCCACTTCCTGTCAAACTGGCTCAGGCTTTCCAGAAGTATATTAAAAACTATATTAAAAATCGTCGGGGAGAGGCAACAGCCCTGAAATAGTCCAATTGAATATGGTATAGAGCGGGTAGTCCATTCTTGCGTTTTAACATGGAAAGTCAGACAGTTGTAGTAGGAGGCTACAATGTCACGCACGACTGGTGGGAAGTTGTACCAGCGGAGTGCAAAGTGGAGGAGACTGTGTCGGACTGACCCAAAGGCATTCTCTAGGTCGAGCCAGCATACATTGATTTGGCGTTCGTGCTGTCTCGCATCCTTGATGGCAGCAGCCAGGAGAGAGTTGTGCTCGAGGCAGCCCGAGACGCCGCGCATGAAGCCTTTTTGAACTGATACTCCAAGGTACTCATTCCGGTGCATGAATTCGCTCATCCTCGTGTGGACTATGCTAAAAAAGATTTTGGCCACAGTGTCTGTGAGAGCAATGGGCCGAGCGTCCTTTGGTCCGGTGCAAACTGGGACCTTCGGAATTAAGATGACTGTCGCTCGGCCAAAATTCTGTGGGACTACACCGCTATTCCATATATTTCGGAAGATGGATCCTAAATATTGCAGAAGGCAGGGGCATTTTTTGTATACTAAATAGGGAATACCATCGGGACCCGGAGTAGAGCCCGACGGCTTCCTCTTTACTTGATTAAGAATCTCATCTAGTGATGGAGGTTGAGAAGCAAAAGCTACCGTAGGCAGGGGCGGAGGTGTAATGCCCGGCGGAGGGCTGTAATTATGGAGCCGCATTGGGTCCTCATACGTGGTCGAAAAGTATTCCGTGGCCATATCTTCCGGGATTTGGATTTTTCCCTTGGCGGCAGACAAAACCGTTTTGCTATAGTTAAAACGGTTTTTGTCGAACCGGGCTTCCTCTTTGGATTTGAGAAATTGGATTGGATTTGGATTTGAGAACATTAACCCTTCGGCTACGTAATGACCAAATTTGGTTGCTCATCAGAACACCGTTGACTACGTAACGAGCAATATTGACGGCTTGCTCCCGGAGCGCACAGTAATATTATTTTCTAATTCAAACGCATCCTAAAATCCATACCAAATATCTCATTATTACCATACATACATAGACGGCCGCTAGAATAATTTAGCGCGTCATTTCGAGGATATTTATGGTAAAATTCCATTGTCAAACATCATATTTTTTTTTCCAGAAATCATCAAAAATGTATTGGTTTTTATGGGCTAATATCTAAATATTTTTGTATGTAAATAAGCAAAATGAAATATTACCTTTGATAGATAATCTAATAAAAAACACGCTAGTATTTACAATTTTTAAATAGGGTACCATATTTTTCCATAAGACAAGTAGGTACAAGTTAGAAATTCAGAGTTTTTTAAAATTTTTCGACTTTCATATATTTATTCATAATTATCTAATTATTTTACAAAATGAGATTTCAATATTCTATATACAAAGTTTCAATGCGATTGCTCAGTTATTATTTTTATGATTGCTATAGTAGTTCCATAGTTATAGTACTTTTTGTCGAGCGCGGCGATATTGCAAGAAATTCTAATAAATTGCCTCGGTCTGCCATGAAATTATGCCGCTACTCGAAGGGTTAACCCCTCGCGTACCAGACGGCCCGAAACGTCCAGAATTGATATTTACCGTCGAACCCCAGACGGCCCGAAATGGCCAGGCGAGGCCGACCGCTAATTATGGATTATTTAATCGACTAATAATTATGAATAATCTTTATTGCTTTACATAACGACGTTACAAATATCTAATAGCAAATTTCAATAGGAACATAAAACAGGTCTTTTTTAGACGATCGGTGTGACAGTTTCGGAGTAATCGTTTTTTTTCTGAAACGCCATCTTTTTTTTGAGACTCGCGAATTTCTTACGGGCCGTAAGGCACCAATTCAAACCGCGGGCCGCGAGGGGTTAAAGCTAAATTTGAAATTTAAGAAACAAAATAAATCATTCCGTAAGTCGCCTTTTTCCCTACAAATTAAAATATCGTATGTTTTAATTCCCAGCGAGATCTACTGCTATGGCCGTCTCCTGGATAAAGTCCAGATGGAGGGAATCTACCCCGACTCCAAGACCTTCGTCGACATGAAGATGAAGCAGCCGCCCAACGAGACCCTGGCCATCTTCGACGCCATGATGGCCAAGACGGAGCAAAACCCCACCCGCGGAGACATCGAGGTCTTCATCGAGGAGAACTTCGACCCGGCCGGCTCCGAGTTCGAAGACTGGATACCCAGAGACTGGAAGGCTCAACCATGTAAGCAGGCTCACCTAACATTACTCGTTTAAAGATGCCTCACTTGTCCACTCTTTGCGATTCAATGATGTTTTCCCCTCGAATTTTAATCCGAAAGGCGAGGGGTCTCCTTTCGAATGCCATCTTTGAATCGAATATAACTTTTCGACTCGACTGCCAAAACCGACTCCCAATACTCGATAAAATCGCAAATCTGTTAATTTTGACATTAGGGCGGTGTCGACTACAACGGGCGAACCCGTCACCCCAGGTTGGTAAAACGATATAGATCATTCTTTCAGCCGTGGGATGAGCGTAGAAACTTGGGGACAAGACAATCTACTGTCTAGTTCACCAGCAACCCGTTAGAGACCGACGCCTTACGGCGAGTCACCGGGAAAGGTAACGAGCGGGCAGCCTCACCCCCTAACCACCAGTTTTGGCAGGATATCTCCGTCTGGAATTAATGTTCAGGATACCTCCCGACTGGTTAAGGGTTTGAAGTCGCTTACGCGACCTCTACCTGTTGTATAACAGTGGTAATTCAGTTAGAATTTATCGCGAACCTGGACGTTCTTTGCCCGTACTGCCACATGGGATCGAGTGGCCCAAGGTCATTTCAAGAGTGGCTTGACAACAGGTCAACATCCACCCCCGCTGCTTAGGAATCAGTATATTTCCATAGTCTCCAGACCCCTTCAGCAATTAGTTAGAATGCACAACCGATTGGCTTCGCCGACCGGTGCGCAAACCGTCCAGTGGCGCCGGGATGACATCCCGCCGGGAGAAACCGGTCCACCAACTCTGAGGCCTGAGACTTGGGAGTCTTACCCTGGGTAGCCTTCCACTCGAGGAGGCTTCTGAATAGGAGCTGAATCGTGAGTCGAGCTGATCCGAGAACAAAATAGATCTTGTGGCCCAAGCTGCACAAAACCATTCACTACCGATTGATTTTGACAGTTTAATCGGCTCAAATTTAAAAATTTTTTTTAGGCAGAATATTTTGAGCGCTTTTTAAAAAAAAAACGATAATTTTGATGCCTGCCAACTGATCATCCTTACTCCTACAACACGAGCTTGCACAATCTTGGTACAATCGCCCACTGCGCCTTCTAGCGAGAGAAAAAGTGGCAGTAAAGATCCCCAAGGACCTAATATTATTTATGAACGACATCTTTATTTGATTTGACGTTCATTTATCGCACATCTACCTATGGTCAATGGTAGGCTCTTGAAAAAGATCAGTTGTCACCCCCGAAACTTACCCAGCAAGTAGCCAAGGACTTATGCAAGGATTTTGAGCAAGTTGTCCCTTCAGCAAGAAGGTTGATCTGATTGAAAAGGATAGTTGACGACGAGCGCGGATAGGGAGAACACAACGCACCAAACACCTTCGATTCAATCATTTACGCAAATAGCTATCGTGGAGGGATACACACAGACACATAGGCAGACACACAGCAGACACACAGACAGAGACACAGCAGATATATAGACAGACTTCCATCTGGAAATAGTCTTAATCGTCCCAGGGGGCTTCAAATATATTCTGCATCTCGAAAAAAACTCTGCACTTCACAATACTTTCCCTTGTTGGTTTGTGTGCCGGAAAAGTAAAAAGAAATCCGCCAAAGAAACTGTAAATAGAAACAAACCCAAAAATTGGTCAAAAATATGCAAGTTTCATTTCTGCATCTCCTTGACCAAAGACAAAACTATTTTGGGAATCACGGTCAGCCTATATAGGCTAATTGAGGACGGTTTTCAAGCATGCCTTTATCTGTTGCTATGTGATTTACAAGCGAAAATACAGGCATGTCAAACAATCAAATCATTATGGTCAATCAAACTTATAATATTATCCAATAAGGCGAGCGTTCAATTTGATTGGATGAAATGGCTCCTGGAAGGACTTGCTAAATACAGTGCGGTTTCTTGTTTCGCAAAGGGGAGAGTTAAAAATAAAAGTCTTAAATCTTTTAATGTTTAATGGAGGGCATCCGCAATAACCTGTACAGTTGTGATCAGTGGCCAAATCTCATAAGAGAGGCAATTCACGACGTTGTTGCTGGCATGATGAGTTTAGGTGGTTAGTTGTATAAAGGGTTTAAGGGTCTGAATCCCCTTATAATACTAGAGCCTCAAAATTTAACAATATTTCATAAATATTAAGTAATGGACCCCTTAGAGTTGTGGTTTTGAACCAGTGCGCTTCGGCACAATAGTGTGTCGTGAGTATCCTCTTGGTGTGCCGCCATCTTTTTGAGCTATTCTTAAGGAAATAAGAAAACCTACGGAATAACCGCAGGTTTTCTTGGCAAAAAAACATGTGTGAAACGAGAGCTTTTTGTGATGAGGAAATTTAGGGTAATTTTGTTCCTTGTGTTCATCTGATGAAATTGCTCTCTTTGCTGTTTTCTTTACTTTTTGGGAATACAACTTGACAAATAAGGTAGACCGATAGTTGATACAACTGGTTTAACTGACAATGTGACCAGTATGAATAACTGATAGTATGACCTGTATGAATAACTGACAATATGACCAGTATGAATAATTGAAAATATGACCAGTATGAATAACTGACAGTATGACCAGTATGAATAACTGACAATATGAATAATAATATATTTCATATAACTTCAATCGGCTCAAATTATAGTAATTAACCTGTACTTCGTATGTTGCAACTTATGTTCTACTACATAATTTCAAACTTGTCTCATCTTGCAGCTTTCCTGCAAAAGATCAAGGACCCTGTGCTCCGTAAATGGGCTTCAGACCTCAACGAGTTCTGGTTGAAACTCGGCAGGAAGATGAAGCACGAAGTCAAACTCAATCAAGAGTTGTATTCCATCATATACGTCGATAATCCAGTCATTGTGCCAGGTATGTTTGAAATAAACTTAACGGGTTGTAACACTGAGAATATTAGAATAGAATAGAATAGAATAACTGAGAATATTGATGATACACTCAATGGTTCATCATCATCATTACTTTGTTTCTTTATACTCTTTATTGTGAAATTTCACAATCAGTTGTTTTATTTGTTCGGGAGATTTTTAAAAACAATGCAACAAAATCTGCTTACCGTCTCAACTCGCACGTACGATAAAATAAGAAGCTAAGCGCTCACTCTATAGAGCAGGGGTGCTCAAACGGTCAATCGCGATCGACCGGTCGATCGCAAGCGCTTTTTGAGTCGATCTCGAGAAAAAAAATCACCTTCACCTTGGCGCTCGTGGCGTGCCAGCATATCTGTTTCATCTCTTAAAGATCTTGGTCTCTCCAGGAAAATAATCATTTCCTTTCTAGAAAAAATATCTAAAGGTGGGTATGCATTACGTTCGCTCACCAAATCTGCTCCGCGCACCTGCAACTTCTCAAATGGAGAGGGTGCGCGCATCAACTCAAGAACGAGTGCTCCGCATTTTTCATTCAAACATTGAGCGAAATGTCATCGCCAGAATGTATTTTTAAATTTCTCATCCTTCGGATCATATCATATCATATCTAACTAGAACTACATAACGTAGAATTAACTGTTCCATGGGAATGAAATATCCCAAAAGACTACGAGTACAAATTAAATAAATGCCACGATCTCGTAAATGCCGTCACCAGGAAAGGCTTCACTGTTTATCTTCACGCGGTGGAAGTTGGCGCTTGTGGCCTGCCAGCTAAATCTCTGTTTCACCTTTTTAAAGATCTTGGTCTCTCCAGGAAAATAATCTACTCCTCAGAAAAATGATCTAAAACCATCTCAAATTCTATGGCTTCGAAGGGGGTGTGAATGGGTCGTAAGGTGAACGCTCACATGTGGCAAGACAGCTGTCCTAAACCTACCACAGCCGGTCGTTAGTCCGGAATCCACTGTTCACCCCCCAGAAGTGTAATAACACTATATGATGGGCCCGACTTCGGTCCGTGAATTCCATGGCAGCTCCGTTTGTATTTTATTTTTTATTTCCTGTATAATTGATGTACTCCTCTAATAGAGCTAGCCTTTCTCCTTGGCTCACTCCATAGCGATGGATTCGCGTTTACTGGACACCGAACGTGATGCGCGAGACGTACCCACCAACGTCTTATTTTGCTCGCGTCCACGAACGCATTGCACACCGCTTGGAGCGCCCGCCGCGGAGCGTGCAACGTTGCACGCTCCAGGAGCGCGAACGTATCCACTACTGGAGCAGTTGCAGGTGCGCGGAGCAGAGTTGGTGCGCGAACCTAATGGATACCCACCTTGACACTGCGATTTATGCATATCAAATTCTATGGCTTTAAAGAGAGGGGGGTTGAATGTTTTCACTAGGATTTGGCGAAGAGCAAATATATAGTTGTTGCATGTGTTTCTGGGTTAAGAACTGTTTTGATAGACGCCAGTCGTTGGTTTTGTGTAAAACTTCAGTAAATATATTGTTATTTTTGTTTTGCAAGGTGGTCGTTTCCGTGAGTTCTACTACTGGGACTCTTACTGGATCATCCGCGGTCTCTTACTCTCCGAGATGAAGTCCACAGCTAAAGGAATGCTACTCAATTTCATATCAATTATCGAAAGATACGGACACATACCCAATGGTGGACGTGTCTACTATCATAGAAGGTACGTTTACGATATTTTTAGGGTTCCATACTGAAGCGTAACTGGGGGTGTTAAACACAATGGTCGACTCTGTCACCCCAGGGAGTTGCAACGGCATCAGGTCGTTTTGTCTCCCAAGGAGTGAACATAAAAGATTTAACCCGTAAGAGTCTAACGCCTTACCACTAGGCGCTAGGAAGAGGATCCAGCGGGCTAACCTCGCTCCCTTACTACCAAATTTGGATGGATTTCTCTATTCTCCAGTCTGGTCCCAGATTCGAAATCGCTTGTGCGACCTCTACCTGATGTTAACAGTAATTTAGTTCGAATTTATTGCAAACCGTGGTGTCCTTTGCCCGTCAATATCATACGGGATTGGGTGGGCAACCGATCTTTTCATAGGTGGCTGGCATTGGGTCAACAACCCCCGCTGCTTAGGAAACGTACGTTTTCAGACTCCCCCGGGTATTCGCCGGAGTATACACAGTCGATCAAACCGTCATGGCCGTCAGATGTCCCGCTACTCGGCCCACGCAGATATCCAATCGTTCGAAAAGGTCGCCAGCTTTTACCTGCGCGTAATGCTAACCAAAGACGTTCGTCGGGACCCCTCTGCCCACATTCCTTGCACCCGCTTCCCGCAATGCCCTGTAGCTCGAGAGTAGAGCTACTGGTTGCAATACTGAGTATTTGCCCTGATATAACCTAGAATCCAGAATTATCCAACATGAGCTCGCCTACAGTATGGTTTTGTTGAGTCGTTCCATATTATCGTATCGACATTCGAGCGTGGCACGCTGTGAGCGCCTCAGCTCGCAGGTCGATACCGGTTTGCTCGAATCAAGCAGCTCATTCCGTGCTGCTCAACCTTGCCGCGCGCTGTCAGTGTTTTGGCGGTTTTCAAAGGGCGCCAAGTCTGAGCCGCTCGGATTGAGACGATCGAGCGCGCAGTTCGGGAGCGAATTGTACGACCACGAACAAACGTTGCTTCTTATATCCTTTTATGAGTAGTATTACATACTTTGGGACCCTAAACGGCCTACATAGATACTTCAAATAAAAATAGAGAATGCTCTGAAGATGAGAGGATACGGAAAAAAATAAAAAGAGAGGATGCTCAGCAAATTGCGACAAAGTCTTCGATTCAAGTAGAAGGGCGGGGGCCAGCTCGCAGCGGCTCGTACGCTCACTGATGCACTTCCATTGAGCCACTCACGGTGCGCCGCGCTCGCAAGTCGATTCGAGGCTTTATATCCTACGGAGGTGGTTTCAGAAAACGAGGGCGCTAGACTGTTGGGATCAGATTTCAAAACAGAAACTTTCCATTTGTGACTGAATTAAATTGTAATGTGGAAATTAATGGATGTTATCAGAATTTATGACTGTCATAATAATTGATAACCTTTGATCTTTTCATATCGCTAATTACGTGTTCTGATTGAAGTGTGTACTTATAAGTTCACAGTTCAAGTGACATAATTTATATTTGTAATGACAAATTATTAACAGTCAGTGACCAAGCTCTTGATATTGTTTTATTTGGGAATTGTTTAAGTAGGTTGTTATTTTATGGATCGTTAACCCGGTGACTCCGTAACGTCCCTTGCGGGACCAACGGCCGACTCCCCCAATATCCAGGTTATAATTTTTTATATGTCAAATTTCAATGCGATCATTTTACAGTATTTTTTTAATGATCCGTATAGTGGTTTACAAGTTATGGTCGTTTGTATCAAGGTCGTCGATTCGCGCCGATTTTACGCGCGAAAATGTCGATGAGTGACATCCTTGTATTGAGTGAATCAGTACGACAGAATAAGCAAAATTTTAATAATTTTGAAATTTATTTTTTTTAAATTGTATGAAAAGCTATAACCACGATGCTGTATCTTGCAGTAGTTATAATATCGCCAATATTATTTATTAGCTATATTTTACCTACCGCTAGATGGCGCAGCGCGCTCAACGCTTCTCAAAGTTTTCTTCAATAAATGTAATTTACAAATTTGACAGAAAAAACAAGAAAAAAAAATATATTTTTTTAATATTATTTTTTCTTTTCCATTTTTTATTATTAAATGTTGCGTCTTTCGTCGTACTGATCCACCCACTACAAGGTGTCACTAATTAAAAACTCAGCCTTTATATCTACTTTCTACAAAACAAGAGCCATGATGAAATAGGATTTTAAAAATCTCAATAAAATTATTTTTTTATGAATTTATTAAATTTATTAATAATTATTCATTAATTATTAATTTATTAAATATCTTATGAATGTACTCCATCGTCGTTTGCGTATTGGTCTAATTATTATGAATCATCCTCCACTGCTCGCGCTAGTGGTTCTCTTCAGAATAGCTGGCGGCGGCGACTCAGGGATCATCGCGGTCACAGCTTTACTCTCGAGCTACAAGGCAATGCGGGAAGAGGGTGCGAGGAATGTGGGCAGTGGGGTTTGTCACGACGAACGCGAACAGTACGCATTAAGGGCAGGAAAGGCTGCCGACCTTTTCAAGCGTTCGAGTATCTGTGTAGGCCGAGTAGCGAAACATCTGGCGACCATCCGAGCCCTTACGACTCGTGACGTATTCGCTTTGATTTCAATTTTGTTCTAAGAGAAGCTACTGTCTAGTATACTGTGTCGCGTTGTTCCCTGCTAGACAACAAACGAGGCAATAACGACCGAGCTTAGGCGGTATAACCTAACACCCAGTAGGGCAACTATCTGGAAGAGGCTTCAGTGGTCTGAAGAGTCAAATACTCTCCGAAAGTTCTGGTGCAGAAGGCAATGGGAAACCACTGTACTATTTTTCCTATTACTCAGCTTCACATGGATGAAGAAGTATGCAGAGCTGACTGCCAACCACTCGTTGGAGAGGCACCCAAAGAAGAATAAAAATGAATTTATTCGAAGTTATATAATATGCAGTTAGGTTGCTAATTACGAGTGATACTTTCTGTAAAATATAGGTAATAGGTATCTGCTGCTGGAATCGTATCTTTATAGGTTTCTTATTAATTTTCTCGCCTTGTTTTTGCGAAGAAAATTAATTTGATCTTTTATTTAATGATGGAAAATGGAAACAATTCAAGGTTTTATTAACCCTTCAGGCCCCGGCCCCTCAGCCGATTGACAAATTGCTGTCCCAAAAAATTTTAGTCAAAATTTGTAAAAAAATTGAATTACGACACTGTCTTACCAAAACATTAATTACTGCCAAACCACTGTACCCATAATTAAAATGAAACATATCAACATAATAAAACATAATAAAATAAAACAAATTCAATTAAAATTAAATTAAAACGGGCCGTCACGCTGAATTGTGTTGTGGCTGATATCGGCCAATCGGTGAGGGGTTGAGAATTTCATTCAATCGGCACACTCTATTTTGCAGAACGTTCGAACGAGCAAACAAACGAACGGAAGAGGATTAGATTAAAATTTTGCACAGTTGTTTTTTTTTTTTGCTGTGACCTCGAAGATTTGAGTTGACGCTAAATTTGCAAATATTCTCTAGCCCAGGTACATCGTAATAATTTGTGAGAATATTACATGTCACAATCAGGTCCCCCTATTTGCCTTCTTTATTTGAGAGTAGTCTATTCTTCAGGCCCATTGGCAATTTGGTTGCTCTTCGCTGCACCTTTTCCAGGACATTTACATTTTTGCGTAAGTATGGGTTACATAGCAAGTTTTCTTTAGCATGGTATACCTATACTATGGTATGGAACCCTCGGCTTGCGGGTCAAACTCATCCTTGACCGGTTTCATTTAATATTCTTATACTTCCAGATCTCAACCTCCGCTTCTCGTGCCGATGATTAAGACCTACGTGGACGCCACCGGAGACATCAGCATCATCCAAGACCACATTCACACCCTCGAGCGAGAATTTGACTACTGGATGAATGAGCACTTTGTCGAGATTGAACAAGATGGAGTCAGGTAATGAAACGACAGAGGACTCGTCAAAATCCTTTTTACACTACGACATCAAAACGATCGGGAATCAATGGCAGCTCCGTTTGTATTTATTATTGTTACGTAGCATCTTAGAGGTTTAGGAGTTTTGGAGGGTTTGGACAAGTGCAAACTTTTTCGCCCGAATGCTTGCAGTGTTTTCAACAAAAGAAAAAGCTAGTGACAACCTTATCAGTAGCCACGGGCTAGTGCCTGAGCAAGAAGCATGGAATCTCATCAAATTAACTTTTAATTGAGGTGCTGACATGCATTCATAAAGAATCCGCAATAGAACTTAATATAATTTAATTATAGACTAAGGATGTTCGCAATGCATTTTTTTTTGTCAGTGTTGCACCATGTAATATTACCCACACGCACTATAGTGAAAGGCAATAGTGAATTGGCATGGACTTATATAAAAAGACGTTGGTATAGCAATAAAACTCTTACAAGGAGATTGAAGGCAACAGCTGTTGGTCTTCAATGTCAGAATGACTTGACAACAGTTAAGGACTTGGCATTCCTCCTCCAATGCTCTGGAAAATAATATTGTATGACTGGCGACCCGAGATGCCGAAATTTTGTTTAAATGCCTTTTAGCTTACTTTTGTAACGGACCTTAAGTCCATTACATGCGATCAACAAATGCATCGATTTCCAGTGAAAGCCACAGACACAATTCAGCTATTATTTTGACTCGTGCAGCTATGAATCAGCACGATGAAACAATACTTTTACTCGGAATATTGTTTGATTGCATCATTTCACGGCCTATATAAATTGGCGAATAAGCAACCAAATTATCATTCCCCAAGTGATCACCTCCCCCCAAGGTTGCGACGGCATTCAGCACTCTCTCACGAGTTAGGTCAACGAATCCGGCTCTTTGATTTCTTTTCCTCATTCTCCCTGAGTCTCGAAGCATCAGTCTGTAATCCCACAGACTCGAGCCGTGCCCAGTATAAGATACTAGGAGCACACGCACAATCCTCATCCGTATATACTCGTAACCGCAGTCGCGCATCTATACACTCGCTTCAACGTAAATTATTCGGCAAGCGTTATAACTGGCAATATTCAAACCTTCGATCAAAAAATTCCTTCTACTTCACATCAAAACCGCCTTTCAATACGGAGATAACTCGTAATAATAAATAAATAAATAATAAATACAAACGGAGCTGCCATGGAATTCACCGACCGGAGTCGGGCCCATCATAATACTATTTTTTTTACACTTCTGGGGGGTGAGCAGTGGATTCCGGACTTACGAACCGGCTGTGGTAGGTTTAGGACAGCTGTCTTGCCACATGTGAGCGTTCACCTTACCACCCATTCACTCCCCCTTCGAAGCCATAGAATTTGAGATGCGCAAATCGCAGTTTTAGATAATTTTTCTAAGAAAGAGTTGATTATTTTTCTGGAAAGGCCAAGATCTTTAAAGAGGTGAAATAGAGATTTAGCTGGCAGGCCACGAGTGCCAACTTCCACCGCGTGAAGGTGAACAGTGAAGCCGTTCCGGGTTACGGCATTTGATACCCACCACCTCACACCGAACAACCTGGAGTCTTGTGAGGGGTGGTCCCTCACAACCCCTTGCCTAGCTAGGCATATTCTAGCTGGCTGCAATTCTAGCTGCAGTTCTTCTGGAGGTAATTAGCCTCTCAACAGCTTGTGCCAATAAGTCAAATCATTCTACTCCAAAACTCTTCTCAATAATCGTGAACATCTTTGATGCGCCAGAATAACCCTTTACTCCCTATCTTGGAGGATGGCTCTTGTGATAGAATTACAGGTTCCATGGGAGTCCGGTATAGTTGCTAGACTAGGGTATAGAAACTAAATAAATACCATGATCTTGCGAATCCCGTTACCTGAAACGGCCTCACTGTGCACTTCCAGGCGGTAGTGTAACAAGACAGCTATCTTCTCAGTATGTAGTCATTTATTTTTAGACTTACACTCCAGCTTTAATATTCAAGGGCGAATTGGATTCATCTGTAATGCCCTTGAATGCTATTTGAAACTAATAAATCTTATACCTACCACAGCTTTGTCATTAGTCTGAGCTCCCCGTTCATGTCCTAGATGTGTAATAATAATATTATGAAGGGCTCAATTTCGGTCTCTAGATGTGTAATAATAATATTATGAAGGCTCAATTTCGGTCTCTAGATGTGTAATAATAATATTATGAAGGGCTCAATTTCAGTCTGTGAATTGAAATTCACAGACAGCTAAATTGAATCACTTTTACATTGACATTGAATTATAATTCACGGACAACTGTAGCTGCTCTGAATAGCAGTTACAGCTGAATGGAACCGTTAGTTGCTGGACTAGGGTATGGCAGTACAACTATTAGTGATGTAAACCTGAACGGGACCGTTAGTTGCTGGCTAGGGTATGGCAGTACAATTATGAGCGATGTGAACCTGAACGAAAGTATTAGTTGCTGGACTAGAGTATCGTGGTACAACTATGAGTGATGTGAACCTGAACTGAACCGTTAGTTGTGTCGCTAGTAGGGTATTCGGAATGGAATGCTAGTTGCTGGACTTATAGTTAGGGTATGGCAGTACAGCTATGAGCGATGTGAATCTGAAGTGAATTTCATTGCAGCTCCGTTTGTATTTATTTTTATTACGTAGCATCTCAGAGCTTTAGAAGTTTTGAAGGATTTGGAGCGCTTAATCATTTTCACGCAAATGCAGTGTTTTCAACATTGGAATTAGCTCGTGACAGTCATGGTACACTGTCTTGAGCAAGAAGCATAGAACCTCGTCAAATTAACTTTTAATTGAGTTAATGACAGGCATTCATAAAGAATCCGCATTACAACTTAATATCGTTTAATTATAGACTATGAATGTTTGCAATGAAATTTTTTTATCACGTATCCGCAGTCACACAATGAAGTAAGTTGGTACTAGCTCCATGGCCTCAGCAACCCAATGGCATAGTGGTTAGGTCGCCTACTTTTATATTGTAAGGTTCCGGGTTCGATTCCCGGCTTGATCAAAATTTAGCGTTGTGATAAAATTACCAGAATTGCATTTCAATTCTATCAATCTAATGCAGTAACAAGATATACACTATATATATATATATATATATATATATATATATATATATATATATATATATATATATATATATATATATATATATATATATATATATATATATATATATATATATATATATATATATATATATATATATATATATATATATATATATATATATATATATATATATATATATATATATATATATATATATATATATATATATATATATATATATATATATATATATATATATATATATATATATATATATATATATATATATATATATATATATATATATATATATATATATATATATATATATATATATATATATATATATATATATATATATATATATATATATATATATATATATATATATATATATATATATATATATATATATATATATATATATATATATATATGTTACACGCACACACATACATATGAACACTTCATAGTAGGGTTGGTTGTAAGTCGTCACAATTGTAAAATGTCACAATAAAGAATAGAAACAAATAAACAAATAATTTTATTTAACACATATTTTTTTATTATTTTTAGGTACAAACTAGCCCGTTATATAGATCAGTCTCGAGGACCGCGACCAGAGAGCTACAGTGAAGACATCCATACCGCCAAGTAAGAACAAATTCTTTGTTAGTTTCTTAAGAATATGGTTTTTGGCCAGTCCTTATTTAGTTACCCCTCAAGACAGTAACGTCCCGAATCGGGTACGATGTATTGTAGTCAATGCTCAGTAACGTCCCAAAACGGGTACGAGCGCGGCGCGACACCGCGCTCTCAACGAACTGAATTTACACCAAAATCACAGTGCAACCACACCCTGTTAGATATTTGTGAGAAAGGGATAAATTCTGTATTGTACGATTATTCAGTCGTGCTTCTCGCAGTCTAGAATCCCTAATATAATTGTTTGTATTCTGGGGGCACTTGGTCGAGTGCTGCCATTGCTCGGATCTGTGCTTCTCTTCGGATATTAAATAGCTTCTCTTTGGATATATGTATGAAAATAAATAAAACGAACTAATAGATTTGGTAAAGCATGTAAAAACGTACACAAATGTGTTTACAATTTCTAGATAGGGTTTCGTATTTTGAGATAAAACTTCGATATCGCTGAATAAGTGAGTTTTTTCAGTTATCCAACTTTCTAATAATTATTCATAATTATCTAATTCATAAAATCGAACCGGGCTCTGAGCGTGCTAAGTGCTTTGAGATAAGGGCAATTCGGATCGTGTCTTTTATTTATTAAATCGATTATCTTTATTTTTCAACGCCATATTCAATTTTCAATGTCTTGGGTGAGAATATTCGGTAATTATTTCTGAATGTGGATTTTTATTGCTATTTCCCAGCTATCTCCTAGAGCAACGACATGCAGACGACACCTCATGTGCTGTCGTCTGTCCTAACCTTACTTCTCACGAATGTAGGACTGTTAAATCGCTTCCAGATTCGCAAATATCGTCGAGTGACGACAATCGTGTATCGTATCGTCGCTTCAGAAACCGGGGGCTGATCTCCAACATATTGTCCCAGTCAATTAGCTGACCCCCTCAAGTGGCCTACCACTTGCAACTAAGCCAGCTTTTTAAACCGCATTTTATTCCGATATTGCAGAGTATTCGAAACCGAGGATAAACAAGAAGAGTATTACGCCGAACTGAAAGCTGCCGCTGAATCAGGCTGGGACTTCTCCACCAGATGGTTCATTGGTCCAGATGGTACTAATAAAGGTACGTTTTTGAAATATTCACCAACAATTAAATTGCAGTGTCGATGATAGTTTTATTATTATTATTTATTCTGGACAGACAGCTTTGCTGATACGTCCAGATCAGATCTAGCAAAGATATCAACAAGTTTTCTAGTCATAAACAATATCAACAAGTTTTTAGGTACAAATCGAGTGTTTTTAAATTGATTGACAGACGTTGCACCAATCACTGCAAATGGTCGTTCGTTATTCCACATGTCCACCACTCCATTTTGCAGAACGTTTTTAAGAGGATTAGATTTGAATTTTTCATGGTTGACTTTTTTTGCTTTGACCTCGAAAATTTGTGTTGACATTGAATATGTTAATAATTTCTAGCCCAGGTACATCGTAATAATTTGTAAGTTTATCTCAATCAGGTACCCTCGTTGTCGTCTTTGTTTGAGATTAGTCAGTCCAAGTAATTTCAAGCGATCTTTATAATTCCTATTCTTCAGGCCTGCTTGCATTTTGGTCGCCCTTCGCTGCACCTTTTCCAGGACATAATAATAATAATAATAATAATAATAAAACTCTTTATTCTTAAGAAAAGGCGAGCTTATTGCCTGCAGGCAATATTTTAGAGCTAACCTATACTATTGTAAAAACATTATTTGCGAGTAGACTACATAACTTAACCTATATAAAGAGTATGACAAATAAAATAGAGGAGGATAGAAAGAAGTATATACTTTACTCTTTGTGGGCACAGATTTGCCACATCAAAATAATCTAACACCTATAAGGACGCCTACATCTTTATGCAACTATCTATATCTTATTTCAAGCTTCTAATAATTTGTGAGTTTATTATATGTCTCGATCAGGTCCCCTCTTTGTCGTCTTTGTTTGAGATTAGTCAGTTCAAGTAATTTCAAGCGATCTTCATAATTCCTATTCTTCAGGCCTGCTTGCATTTTGGTCGCCCTTCGCTGCACCTTTTCCAGGACATCTACATCTTTATGCAACTATCTATACCTTATTTCAAGCTTCTAATAATTTGTGAGTTTATTATATGTCTCGATCAATTCCCCTCTTTGTCGTCTTTGTCTGAGATTAGTCAGTTAGTTCAAGTAATTTCAAGCGATCTTCATAATTCCTTTTCTTCAGGCCAACTTGCATTTTGGTCGCCCTTCGCTGCACCTTTTCCAGGACATCTACATCTTTATGCAACTATTTATACCTTATTTCAAGCTTCTAATAATTTGTGAGTTTATTATATGTCTCAATCAATTCCCCTCTTTGTCGTCTTTGTCTGAGATTAGTCAGTTCAAGTAATTTCAAGCGATCTTCATAATTCCTTTTCTTCAGGCCAACTTGCAGTTTGGTCGCCCTTCGCTGCACCTTTTCCAGGACATCTACATCTTTATGCAACTATCTATACCTTATTTCAAGCTTCTAATGTTTGTATATGGCAATCCTAACACTTCAATAATCTTCAGGTTTATAGGAATATTTTGTACAACTCAATTGTGCTATTTGAAAATTCCTTGTTATTTTATTGGATTCCTCTCTATTGACACAGTATACCAGACAGTAGCTTCTCTTAGAACAAAATTGAAATCAAAGCGAATACGTCACATCACGTTGCGAATACAGATGTTGCGTAACTCGGCCTACGCAGATATACAAACGCTCGAAAAGGTCGCCAGCCTTTACCTGCCGTAATGCTAAACGTTCGGATTCGTCGGGACGTACCCCTTTACCCACATTCCTCACACCCTCTTCCCGCATTGCCCTGTAAGCTCGAAAGTAAAGCCACTGGTTGGTATACTGTGGTATTGACAAGGTCTTACCCTCAGGACTAATATTGTGTAACATTTTCTGAGTGTGTGAAGTCATAGCTGGAAGTCATCCTAAAGCTGCTGCAAATTGTTGTTTCAGCTGCTGGAGATAAATGGCTGTTTTCGCTTGGTGCATCTTGTTTAATAAAAAGGCCTAGAGGCGATAGATGCAACATAACCTTTAGTGCTTCGGTGGGTGCTCTTCTCATAGCACCATTAGCACCTACATATGCAAGTCTCTGTACAGCCATTAGCTTTTTAATTGCAGTGTCTTTAACCCTTCAGGCCTCGGCCCCTCAGCCGATTGACAAGTCGATGTCCCAAAAAATTTTAGTAAAAATTAGTAAAAATAATTGAATTATGACACTGTCTCACCAAAACATTAATTACTGCCAAACCACTGTACCCATAATTAAAATAAAACATACTAACATAATAAAACATAATTAAATAAAACAAATTAAATTAAAATTAAATTAAAACCGTAACGCTGAATCGTGTTGTGGCCGATATTGGCCAATTGGGGCTCTAGGGGTTAAACTTATAGTCTAAATGAGGCTCAAAAGAATACTGGCTCCTGTATATTGGGATATAAGCCTTTTAAGCCTAAGGCCGTTTCCTGATTAGTCGGTGTGGCAGCGGTGCGGGATCGGCGTGCTCGGTATACCGAAACGATACTGCACTGCTTTTATTTACGGATCTGTCGGTAAAATTATGCAGTACCGCGTATGTACTCGCGCGAAAATGTCGTCTTCGAGTGATGACGATATTGTGGCTTGTTATATTTATCTCCGTTCTCGAAAAAAACGAAAGTGCTATTGGCGACATCCGTATATTAAAAAAAATATTAATTGTCGACTATTTGTTGCAGTTAGAGAACTTTCACAGGATGATGATACATTTTTATCCATGTATAGGATGTCTAAGGAAACATATAAAGAGCTTTTAAATATTATTGGTCCAGCAATAACAAAACAAAATACAACATTTAGAGAATGTGTAAGTGCTGACGAAAAGTATTCGGCTAGTTTATAATTGTACAAAACACTATTGTTTTCAATTTCTTGCACCAAAACTACGTGAATATCTTTTTCCGCTATTGTTTTGCAATAAAACGCACGGCGTTCTCTGGGAAATACCGAGTGCGCACTGGACGTTTGTAACGAGACCCGGTAAAACGAAACGATCCCTTCCCGCTCCCGCGTATACCGATCCAATCAGGAAACGCTGATTGAAATATATGCGCTCGGTAAGCTTTCGGTACCGCGTATACCGAGCGTACCGATCCCGCACCGCTGCCTCACCGACTAATCAGGAAACGGCCTAAGGGTTAATGCATTCATTTTTTGTTTTTTTTTTCCCTCAGGAAACTTAACAAATTTGAAGACCCGTTCTATAATCCCCGTCGATCTCAATGCGTTCCTCTGCTGGAACGCAGAACTGATATCAGAGTTCCACGAAAAGTTGGGTAACTTCCACAAACAAAAACTTTACAAGGACTTTGCCAACCGAATCATGGAGGCCATAGACAAGGTAAGAATTCGTTCAGAATCCATTATCTCTGCACTAAATTTGAGAGTATTTTAAATATATTTCTGTTTTGTACATAGTAGACATACTAGAATAGACCTCACAACCTGCCTGAGAAATCGACGGAGGAATAGAAAGAGAAAGCTGCATATGCGCCCCTCTATCCTTGTTTAGTTGCACATGCGTGGGACATGATTTGGAATTAATTATTATTATACTCAATTAAAGAATGATAAACAAGGATAGAGGGGGCTCATATGCAGCTATCTCTTTCTATTACGCTGTCGCATTCACTCAAAGTCCACCTTCGTACTCCCGCGGTCTATTTTAGTAAGGCTACGGTTTCATACCATCTATTTTTGATGTTTTTTTTTCTCTAACTTGGTAAGGGTTTTGTGATGCAACAATCCCGCCATTATAACAACAAGAGCGCATCTGAATAAAGAATAACGAAGAAAAGAAATCTTATAGTAGTCATAATTGCGAAGGTTTATTACATTAACAGGACCGTGCAGCTTGGGCCTAATGGCTTGCCTGTGTTTTTAAGGTCGGCCGAAACTCACGGTTTAGCTCCCATCCGATAGCCTCCTCAAAGAGGGACTAACCTGGAATTAATCCCGTGTACTCTGCTTGCGGCTGTAACCTATGTGGGGTTAATGGGCCCTTGCTGAGTTGGCCAAGAAGACCCATTCTGTTCAGGGTTAGTCACACTCACGGGTCAACACGTATCCGACGGCCTCCACGCATGAAGTGCAAGCCTGGGTAGAACTCTGGCCTTATGGTTAGTTTTCCCTGGGAATTAACCTTCTGGCGCTCCTGAACGGTCTGCGCACCGTGCAGCATAAGCCTATCGATTGTGCATTCTGACTAACAGTCGGGGGAGTCTGGAAGCAGTACTGTTTTCTAAAGAGCGGGGTAGTTACTGACTGCTCTTGAAACGACCATTGGCTATCAGCCGGGCAAAGGATGCCGTGGTCCGCAATAGATTTGGTATACACCGTTTCACCGCTTCGTAAGGCAGAGGACCGCGCAAGCGACCTCGAACTCGTAACCAATCGAGAGACTGGAGTAATCTGGCCGCAATTGGAAGTAAGGGCGTGAGTGGTAAGCCCGCTGGGTAACACTCCTGGCTATCTCGCGGTTAAGGCGTTGGCCTCTTACGTGTTTGTGGCGGAGCTTGACGGTGGACTGTTTTGCCCAAGTCTTCTGCGCTCACTCCAGGGAGATAGAACGACTAATCGTTAAAACTTCCTGAGGTGACGGTCTCGCCCGTTGTAGTTGACAACTCTAATCTGGTTGCTTATTCAATGAAGGCGATTTTTACTACATAAAACTGCAAAATTGCATACATATTATGGAGATCAGCTGCCCGTGAACTGTCACAACAGAAAACCACCAATCGGTAGTGTTGGCATTCTAGCGGTTAAAGGCTTATATTCTAGTTTAACCCTTCAGGCCTCGGCCCCTCAGCCGATTGACAAGTTACTGTCCCAAAAAATTTTTGTAAAAATTAGTAAAATAATTGAATTACGACACTGTCTCACCAAAACATTAATTACTGCCTAACCACTGTACCCATAATTAAAATGAAACATATTAACATAATAAAACATAATAAAATAAAACAAATTAAATTAAAATAAAATTAAAACTGGGCCGTCACGCTGAATCGTGCTGTGGCCGATATCGGCCAATCGTGGCCTGAGGGGTTAAGTAAAATTTGGTAAAAAAGACCGTTGCTTCCATTTTTCTTATGATGGCAGAATAGCAAGTTCCTAAAAACTATTAAAACTTCAATAATATATTTTGTCCAGGTTTTATGGCATGAGGAAGTGGGTGCGTGGCTTGACTACGACATAGACAACTTGAAGCCCAGAGACTATTTCTACACTTCCAACATTGCGCCTCTATGGACCAACAGTTACGACCTTTCTAAGAAAGATTACTACGTATCCCGTGTCATGAAGTACCTAGATAATACAAAGGTTTGTAAAATCTCTTGTCAATTCATTATATAAAATAATTATTTTATTATACTTATAATGGAATTTCATAATTTAGATAGGGAAAAGAATGCAAGAGTTTGTAAAAGCTGATACTTTCAGATCAGGCAGTATTTTGACCATAGAATACCGGGGTAGAGTCAGCAGGCAAGACTCCGGGACACCTGGCGCTGGCGTACTAGGAAAGGTGTAATTGTAATTAGTACCCCGAAAGTGTTTCGGAAAAGCTGAAAATTCATCCGTAGACAGTGGATGTAATAAAGAACTCAAAACAAATGGTCAGACTGCTTAACCCTTCGACTACGTAACAACCAATATTACCGTGCTCCCAGAGAGCACAGTAATATTATTTTCTAATTCGAACGCATCCTAAAATCCATACCAAATATCTCATTATTACCATAGATACATAGACGGCCGCTAAAATAATTTTGCGCGTCATTTGGTGGATATTTCTGGTAAAATTCCATTGTCAAACATCATCATTTTTTTTTTTCGAGAAATCATAAATTTTTTTTTTAGTTTTTATGAGCTAATATCTAAATATGTTTGTACGTAAATAAGCAAAACGAAACAATACCTTTGATAGAGAATCTAATAAAGATCACGATAGTATATAATAAATACAAACGGAGCTGCCATGGAATTCACCGACCGGAGTCGGGCCCATCATAATACTATTTTTTACACTTCTGGGGGGTGAGCAGTGGATTCCGGACTTACGAACCGGCTGTGGTAGGTTTAGGACAGCTGTCTTGCCACATGTGAGCGTTCACCTTGCCACCCATTCACTCCCCCTTCGAAGCCATAGAATTTGAGATGCGCAAATCGCAGTTTTAGATAATTTTTCTAAGAAAGAGTTGATTATTTTTCTGGAAAGGCCAAGATCTTTAAAGAGGTGAAATAGAGATTTAGCTGGCAGGCCACGAGCGCCAACTTCCACCGCGTGAAGGTGAACAGTGAAGCCGTTCCGGGTTACGGCATTTGCAAGATCATGGTATTTATTTAATTTGTACTCATGGTCTTTTGGGATATTTGATTCCCATGGAACAGTTAATTCTACAATAAGAGCCACCTTCCGAGATAGAGAGTAAAGAGTTATATCTGGACGGAGGGCTGTGCATCCGAGACTTTCAGGGAATTTATACTGCTTAGAGACCGAATCAACCTCCTACAATTACTAAATAGGGTTCCGTATTTTTCCGTAAGACAAGTACAACTTAGGAATGCCGTTTTTTTTTTTTTTACTTTTTCGACTTTCTTATATTTATTCATAATTATCTAATTGTTTTACAAAATGAGATTTCAATATTCTATATACGAAATTTCAATGCGATCATTGCACAGTTATTCTTTTTATTATTGTTATAGTAGTTCCATAGTTATAGTACTTTTTGTCGAGCGCGGCGATATTGCAAGAAATTCCAATAAATTGCCGCGGTCTGCCATGAAATTATGCCGCTACTCGAAGGGTTAATAATAGAACAAGTGGCGTCAGCACTACTCCATACATGTCACAAAAATGAAGTCCTTGCAAATACGCCAGTACGTATTTGCCGGTAACTATTACGCATCGGTCTAATGTGCTGCGCAGTATAATGAATGAACTTAACTTTTGTGACATGGGAGTAATCCTGGCGCCACGCATTCTATTGTTAAGCAGTCTGATCATTTGTTTTGAGTTATGTATTGAATTCACTGTCTATTGATGAATTTTCAGCTTTTCAAAACACTTCGGGGGTACTAATTAAAATTACACCCTTATTACTAGTATGCCAGCGCCAGGTGTCTCGGAGTCAGGCCTGCTGACTCTACGCCAGCATTATATGGCCAAAATACTGTGTGATCTGAAAGTATCAGCTTCTACAAAGCTCTTAATGCGAGTACACATTAGGCGCTCAGCGTTGCTTTCGCCGCGCGTTAGTAGCGTACATTCAGCGCGCTTAGCACGGCGTTTAACGAGCGTTACCAATACCCTTTGCACAGCCAGGCAAATTCTAGCTGGCTGCAAGGTGGCCTTAGATCAAGGACGGTACACTTACCGCCACGACAAAGTCCTTGCTGTTATTCGCGAGGTAATTAGCCTCTCAGTGGATCAAGCCAACAAGGGTTTTACAGTACCCTCCAAACCCCCAATACAGTTTGTGCGGGATAGCTCTAAAGGCAAAAAACATTTCACTACAAAACCTTTATCAATAATCGAGAAAGCTTCAGATTGGATTCTGGAGGTCGATTCGGTCTCTAAGCAGTATAAATTCCCTGAAAGTCTCGGATGCACAGCCCTGCGTCCAGATATAACTCTTTACTCTCTATCTCGGAAGATGGCCCTTATCGTAGAATTAACAGTTCCATGGGAATTAAATATCCCAAAAGACCACGAGTATAAATTAAATAAATACCATGATCTCGCAAATGCCATCACCCGGAACGGCTTCACTGTTCACCTCCACGCGGTGGAAGTTGGCGCTCGTGGCCTGCCAGCTAAATCTCTGTTTCACCTTTTTGAAGATCTTGGTCTCTCCAGGAAAATAATCAACTCCTCCTTAGAAAAATTATCTAAAACTGCGATTTGCGCATCTCAAATTCTATGGCTTCGAAGGGGGAGTGAATGGGTGGTGAGGTGCACGCTCACATGTGGCAAGACAGCTGTCCTAAACCTACCACAGCCGGTCGTTAGTCCGGAATCCACTGCTCACCCCCCAGAAGTGTAATAACACTATATGATGGGCCCAACGGTCGGTGAATTCCATGGCAGCTCCGTTTGTATTTTATTTTTATTTATATCCATACGACTGGCTCAGTTCGGAAATGGACGTCGAAGTGTTTGCTTGTGTGTGGCTCCTATACCGTCGCTATAAAGGACGACGGCAGAGGCAAGAACAATTTTGGGTGCACCCAATATTACGAGATATACTGATGCATGGAATGTTTGTAAACTTGTATCTTCGTTTCTTCGTGAACTAAAATCAGAAATTAGTCCGTGTGAACGAGACAGGGCAATACGCTAGAGCGAAGTGTGAGATGACCGGTTGTCACTTTTTGCATTAAAACTGCCCGCCAAGGTCAAATCTTACACCGCACGAAATATGCTCGAATTTATTCGGACGAGTATAAGTTCGGCAGGTAGTATTTATCGACGATCGTTCGTTTCATATACCGCTCTAACGTATTGCTCTGTCTCGTTCGCTTGGACTAATTTTAGTTTTAGTTCACAAAGAAACGCAATGGGGCCCAATATGAACCTAAGTTTTTTAATTATTTTTATTTTTATAATCAGGACTTTCCATGTCCCATATACCTGGACGTGTTTGAATTTCATCGATAAATAAGTTTGTATCGAAGTGCTCGATCTCCATTTTGGTGAATACGCGTCCATCCTACACAAAAGCGCGCGATCAAATGTACGGCAAAATGGCAGCGCATGTATCTACAAGCGCGCAGCTGGTGCCCGCGCAACGCGCGCTCGAATGAAAATCAGATAGCGCGCGTCTGACGGGCGCTTTTTCAGAAGCGCGCGCTTGCATGTGTACACATCATATGAAACTCTTGGTTCCCAAACTTGCGCGTTAGCAAAGCGCGCGTTAGAAAGCGCCCAATGTGTACTCGCCCTTACACTTGCTTCTTGACTCTTACACTGCCTCTTGGACTAATATGAATTGTATGAAAATAAATTAAACCTTCACCTGTTATTGTTAATTGTGATTAGGTTGACAACTTTGCTGGTGGAATTCCAACTACATTCGAACACTCCGGGGAGCAGTGGGACTATCCGAACGCGTGGCCGCCACTTCAGCACATTCTCGTGGTCGGGTTGGCCAATACGGGAGAACCATCGGCCGTCCGATTAGCCGCCGAATGGGCAAACAAATGGGTGCGATCCAATCATATAGCGTGGAAACAATCCGGTGCAATGTACGAGAAGGTTGGTAATCATTCTTTGTCTTCTTCAACTTCTTCAACTTCGGCATTGCTCAAGTACAAAGGGTTAATCATTTGTGATAATTTTGTATGTGTCAATCTTTGCCATCTTTGAGAGTAGCCAATAATTCCAAGCGATTTTCAAAGTTTTTATTCTTCAGTGATCTGGAAGCATATACTGAAAGGTATATAACTAAAATTTCAGTAGCATACATACGTTGAATAGAAGCGTATCGTGTTTCAGTATGTGCATTTGTTTCAGTTACTGTCGTTGTTTCAGTATGATGCTACAATATCCGGTCGTTACGGCGGCGGTGGAGAATACAGAATACAAGTGGGCTTTGGATGGAGCAATGGCGTTATTATGGACTTCCTAGATATGTATGGAGGTAAGAAATAATGCTTTCTTTTCTAACACTACTACTAGATAAATGCATTTCAAATCGTTCTCCGTTTCGTTCTTCTGGGGGTTCATTAATAAAATTAAGGATTCAGTCTGATTGTGGACCGGAACTCATTATCGACTGACTCCTCTAAGTTCTTATATGTTGTTTTGTTGTTAATAAAAACTTTAATGTGCGTAATGCATGTCAACATTCATTTTTTTATTTTATATTGCCAGCCTGCCCACCAACCGACTAGAAGGGAAAGTATTGTGAATGTGCCAAAAAAAAAAATCCTGATGGACAGAAATATCTATTTTGAGCCCCCCTGGAACAATTACAGAACAACTGGGTCTGTGTCGGAAATGAAAACGCCGATGAACTTGCTATGACGGGAGCAAAGGGAACGTTATACAGCCTTGAAATTTGCTGTGGCGTACCAAAAAGCCTTGCAAACCTAATGCTCAAACAAATATGTTTAGAACAATCCGTCAACCACTTGAACAACAGGCCAGGGTTGAATCAATCCAAAGCGCTAATTAAAGCTTACGACCCTAAGACGGCCCGTGAGATCCAATCTGAAGCTTTCTCGATTATTGAGAAAGGTTTTGCAGTGAAATGTTTTTTGCCTTTAGAGCCAACCCGCACAAACTGTATTGGGGGTTTGGAGGATACTGTGGAACCCTTATTGGCACGAGCCACTGAGAGCCTAATTACCTCGCGAATAACAGCAAGAACTTTGTCGTGGCGGTAAGTGTACCATCCTTGATCCAAGGCAACCTTGCAGCCAGCTAGAATATGTCTAGCTGTGCAAGGGGTGTTGCTACAAAGGGGACGTAAACTATCCTCGGCATAGCTACAACGAGCGAGGTTACTGGGGTCTGGAAGTGTATGCTGAAAGGCATTTAAATAAAATTTCAGCATCTCTGCAAAAGTATGCAAAAGTCTCCAATTGTTGTCCAATCATTCTGGCATTGAAGGCCAATAGCGTGAGCCATACTATTGCTGTCGTAATCTCCCCGCAAGAGAGACTTCTTTAAGTCCACATCGCTCATGGTTGTACCACCATACCCCAGACCATTGCCGTTCTGGCTGATTCCAGCAAGGAACTTTTTGTGGAAGTCTACGCGGGCTTGTAGATCATTTGACTCACTACGGCCACTTATTACGTGCTTCGATATTGCCGGATCCTTGGAATTACTTAGAATCGAATTTTTGGTTATTCTGGAGTTGGCGTAGAGCAGAGAGCACAAAACTAAAGTCCCCGTATTTGTCGGTAACTATTACGCATCGGTTTAATGTGCTGCGCAATATAATTGACGCCATTTTTGTGACATGTATGGAGTGATACTGATGCCAGGCATTCTATTGTTAAGCAGTTTAGCCATTTGTTTTGGGTTCTTTATTGCATCCACTGTCTACTGATGAATTTCCAGCTTTTCCAAAACACTTTACAGGTATTAACCCGTTGAGTATGATACGACCAAATCTGGTTGTGAAACAATTATCGTTGAGTATGATACGACCAGATCTGGTTCCGCGTTTTTTTCACTTCTTTGGCGTTCTCATATTATTCATAATTATCTAATTGTTTTACAAAATGATATTTCAATACTCTATATTCGAAATTTCAATGCAATCATTGTGCAGTTGTTCTTTTTATGATTGGTGTAGTAGTTTGGTAGTTATAGTACTTTAAGTCGATGTCGCCGAAAATCCTGCAAAAGAGACAGATGCATCCATGAAAATACCCATTTACTCCAAGGGTTAATTAAAATTACGCCTTTCCTAGTACGCCAGCACCAGGTGTTCCGGAGTCCTGTCTGCTGACTATGGCCTGCATTCTATGGTCAAAATACTGTCTCATCTGAAAGTATCAGCTTTTACAAAACTCTTGCACTTTTTTGTCACTGCTTCTTGGCTATGATCTTCTTTTAATCCGACTGATGTGACCCGTCCATCATTGGATGCAAGCCTACCCGCGGCGGAATGTGAGCGATCCAATATTGGATATGAAATCCAATATAAACTATCACACGCAGAAGTGACGCCTGGATTTTTACCCCGCGATAAGAGGGGTTAAGGGCCATCTATAAATTGCATATTATTTAGATCACATTTTCTCACACTCAACTTATTCTCAGTCACAACAAACTGACACTGATACTCTTATTCATCTGTCCTCTCTATTCATTGCAGATCGCCTCTCATCCGTAAACCAATTCATAACCGACGAATCCACAATACCAGTAACCACCGAATATCCCACCATAGGAAACATCGACGACATCGAGATGGTCCGGGCGGCCGGTCACTCCGCTTCCAGCAGTATCATCACCGCTGTCCTGGCTGTGGCGGCGACCCTCACTGCAGGAGCACTCGGGTAAGAGTAACACCTAATTTAATACAAGTGTCAAGTGTCACTTTGTGTCAAGTGTCATTTCTTCGGCGCATTCGAAGCGAAGAACCGATCGGCGCTTCCAGTGAGAACCAGCATTTCGGAAACATTCCTATCGTTGTGATCGTTTCTTAGCATTAATACTGTTTATTGTTAATCTATTTTTTTAATAGCTCATACGTATTACTTTTAATTTTTAATGTCAGTATTGTTAGAGTTTATGCAGGGAGTTGAGACATTGATAATATTTTATTTATTATTTATTTGTTGATTTTCACTTTAACCCCTGGGTGGCCACGCATGCCAATCGGCGTTTTTCGTATTATCAGTATTATATCGGTATTTATTCAATTATTCGCTCTATTTCTCCTCCCCCCACTGCGGGAATAATTTAGGGAGTTAATGGGCCCATGCTGGGTTGGCCACGAAGACCCATTCTGTTCAGGGTCGGTCACACTCACGGGTCAACACCCATCCGATGAGGTGCGAACCTGGGTAGGACTCTGGCCTTGGTCAGTTTCCCCTGGGAATCAAACCTCTGGCGCTCCTGGACGGTCTGCGCACCGTGCGGCGCAAGCCAATCGATTGTGCACTCTGACTAAGTCGGGGGAGTCTGGAAGCTGTACTGTTTCCTATAGAGCGGGGGTGGTTGCAGACCTTACGGCGACTGCTCTTGAAATGACCATCGGCCATCCGATCCTAAGTGAAGAGCCGGGCAAAGGACGCCGTGGTCCGCGATAGATTCGGTATACACCGTTTCACCCCTTCGTAAGGGAGAGGACCGCGCAAGCGACCTCGAACTCGGAACCAATCGAGAGACCGGAGAAATCTGGCCACAATTGGAAGTAAGGGTGCGAGTGTCGGCCCGCCAGGTAACATTACTGGCTATCTCGCGGTTAAGGCGTTGGTCTCTTACGGGTTGTGGCGTAGCTAGATGGTGAACTGTTTTGTCCCAAGTCTTCTACGCTCACGCAGGGAGAGAGAACGACTAATCGTTAAAACTTCCTGTGGTGACGGGCTCGCCCGCTGTAGTCGACAACCCAAGTTGCGAGAATAAGCCGTTATACAGGTGAGTTTTAATTAACCGGCATCCTTGAAGAGGGTGAACCAATACAAGCATATAAGCAACTTTTGTTAAAGAATTGTGGAAAAATATAATAATAAATATCAAAATATATATTTTTTTTTTGGAAAAATAGTATAAAAAGTAGTGATGGGCGTGATTCTCAATTTTCAATCACGCGACGATCACGTTACTGGTATTTTATCACGCGTGATAATAACTGCTACTCGTGATTTTCGTGATTGTACTGAAATGTACTGTGAAACGTTAAGTAACAAAGTTTCGTCAATTTGATAACTAATAACAGAAACGCGCATTATATTTGCTTAATATTTATTAGTAATTAGTAGAATTAGCGTTCAGAAAGATTTACTCTCTCGCTCTTTTGGCGCTAAGCCGAGTTCGTCTTTCTGAAATAATGTAAGCCACTTGTCCCCAAAAGTTATTTTATTGCTTTAATAAATCATGAGCAAACTCATTTACACGAACGATTACGACGCGAGCGATAACAGTGTCCAAATTCATACGATAACAGTGTCCAAATTCACGTTACTTACGAAATGAACGCCCACTCATCAGTCATCGTCCAGCCGGCGCGGGCGTTCGCCAGAACGAACGGCGGATCACTGATCATATCACTGATCCACTGAGCGCCGATCACTAGTGATCTAAGAATGAACGAAACTAAGTGAACGGTTCAATTAGGCGCTCACCGATCATCGTTCAGTGGCGCGCCGTGCGGTCGTTCGACGGCGATCAGTGAGAACGGCCAATCACTGATCGGTGATCGGTCGCGTCGTAGCGGCGCCGAGTGATGGCAATGCGGTGCTGTTCGTAGCCGTGATTCAAATAGCATGTTCTTTCAAATTCTCGTAACGCGTTCTTCGTGATTGCAAATATCATACGTTATTGTTATTGCTATTCGTGATCACACCCATCACTAATAAAAAGCGCTGAGCACGTTGCGCCATTTATCGGTAGGTAAAATATCGCTAATACCACATATTAGCGATATTTTACCTCTCGATAGATAGCGCAGTGCGCTCAAACGCCTGTCAAACTTTTATTGAATCACCAGCCGTTTATGTGGAGCCACGCCATGCCGCTATGTTTCACTTTGCCATAACATTTTTGTAGAGTGTATCCGCTAAAGTAACACTTGTAATTAGTGATGGGTGTGATCACGAATAGCAATAACAATAACGTGTGATATTTGCAATCACGAAGAACGCGTTACGAGAATTTGAAAGAACATGCTATTTGAATCACGGCTACGAACAGCACCGCGTTGCCATCACTCGGCGCCGCTACGACGCGACCGATCACGCGTGATTATATGATCAGTGATTGGCCGTTCTCACTGAACGCCGTCGAACGACCGCGCGGCGCGCCACTGAACGATGATCGGTGAATTGAACCGTTCATTTGGTTTCGTTCATTCTTGATGTGATCGGCGATTAGTGGATCAGTGATTTGCCGTTCGTTCTGGGCGAACGCCCGCGCCGGCTGGACGATGACTGATGAGTGGCGCGTTCATTTCGTACGTAACGTGAATTTGGACACTGTTGTCGCATGAATTTGGACACTGTTGTCGCATGAATTTGGACACTGTTATCGCTCGTGTCGTAATCGTTCGTGTAAATGAGTTTGCTCATGATTTGTTAAAGCAATAAAATAACATTATTTCAGAAAGACGAACTCGGCTTAGCACCAAAAGAGCAAGAGAGATAATCTTTCTGAACGCTAATTCTTTTAATTACTAATAAATATTAAGCAAATATAATGCGCGTTTCTGTTATCAGTTATCACATTGACGAAACTTTGTTACTTAACGTTTCACAGTACATTTCAGTACAATCACGAAAATCACGAGTAGCAGTTATTATCACGCGTGAAAAAATACCAGTAACGTGATTGTTGCGTGATTTAAAATTGAGAATCACGCCCATCACTACTTGTAATACATTAAGGTGGGTATCCATTAGCTTCGCACATCAACTCTGCTTCGCGCATCTGCAACTGCTCAAATAGATACGGTGCGCGCATCAACCCAAGAACAACGAGTGCTTCGCAGTTTTCATTCGAACGTTGAGCGAACATGTCGTCGCCAGAATTTATTTTAAAATTTCTCATCTTTCGTATCCCATAGCACAGTATAATTTCGGTACTCCTCGATTAGAGCTAGACACTTATCTTTGGCCCACTCCATAGCGATGGAGTTGCGTTTACTGAACGCCGAACGTGATGCGCGAGACGTACCCACCAATGTGTAGCTTTGCTCGCATTTTGGAACACACTGCGCTCCTCTTTAAGTTCGCATCATTTACTGCCACCGCGTGGAGCGATCTCCAAGGAGTGTGTAACGTTGCACGCTCCAGGAGCGCCAACTTATCCACTACTGGAGCAGTTGAAGATGCGCAGAGCAAAGTTAATGCATGGATCTAATGGATACCCACTGGACAATAGAAACTGGCAAAATCGTACTGCAGCGAGCATTTAAAAATGGCTTGAATAGAAGCTCGCAAAATTTAAAAATAGCTTGAAGCTTGCAAAATCGTTTAAAAATAACTTAAATAGAAGTTGACAAAATCGTACTGCAGCGAGCATTTAAAAATGGATTGAATAGGTGCTGGCAAAATCGTACTGCAGCGACCTTTTAAAAATGGCTTCAATAGAAGCTGGAAAAATCATACTGCAGCGAACATTTAAAAATGGCTTGAATAGAAGCTGGCAAAATCGTACTGCAGCGAGCATTTAAAAATGGTTTGAATAGAAGCTGGCAAAATCGTACTGCAGCGAGCATTAAAAAATGGATTGAATAGAAGCTGGCATAATCTTACTACAGCGAGCATTTAAAAATGGCTTGAATAGAAGCTCGCAAAATCGTACTGCAGCGAGCATTAAAAAATGGTTTGAATAGAAGCTGGCATAATCTTACTACAGCGAGCATTTAAAAATGGCTCGAATAGAAGCTGGCATAATCTTACTACAGCGAGCATTTAAAAATGGCTTGAATAGAAGCTGGCAAAATCGTACTGCAGCGAGCATTAAAAAATGGCTTGAATAGAAGCTGGCATAATTTTACTACAGCGAGCATTTAAAAATGGCTTGAATAGAAGCTGACAAAATTGTTCTACAGCAAGCATTTAAAAATGACTTATACAAATGTTCAGGACCTAGAATCCTTTACCGGAGGGTGTTTCTATGCATCAAATAAAACTTGAAAAGTAACTAGTAGCATTGATTATATAGTGTATTAGATTGCTTAATGCCATAGTACGTTTTGGCAACTATTATGCACCAGCGACATACAGGTAGCAGTGTTTTACGGCGAAATTAATAGCAATTTACTTGGCCGTCTATAATAACATTGATTGATTATAAAAACTCAAAAATTAAAAAAATGATAACAACAAAATATTCAATTATTAGTGCCATGTATCACATTTTTATATAGGCTGATTATATAACAGAATTAACACGGAGAGGTTAGAATGCCATCTATAAGTCTAGCTATACAAAAGCATGTGATACGGCCGCTTTATTATTGCCCGAAAGCAACAACCCGTATCACGTTTGTTCAAGTATGCTCTATTACAAAAACAGAAAAAAAATTAAATTAAAAAACGAATTCTGAATACAAAAAAGGTAATAAATGGGTCTCTTCTGTAAAAAAAATATCTGGTATATTGTAAACAAGTATTGTTATTAAAAAATCTAATGAAAAACCCACCTATTTTTTACGTATTTTTTGAACCACAACCCAAAGGTAGCGCTGTTAATAAAGCGTCTAATTATTACGTATTGAAACCTGTGTATCAATTTTGGGATAGGATATCATTTAGACGTGTTAAGAATGCCATTTATAGTTATCGCCGTCATACTACTATACCACAAACTCAAACGAACCATATTGACATAAAAAAAGATGAAAATAGGATCATTTTTTGGAATTATGAGTACTATCTACATATTGCGTTTCATAGTAAAATTCGAGCTGCCAAATCTTAGTAGGGCATTGAGCTATCTGATATGTTATATAATCGATGGATTCGTCCATGTAATATGGTATGGTATCTGGCTGTTGTCCGATATCAGCTCATTGATGCACCAGTTATATTTCTAATGGTGCTCCTAAACAGGCCACATTTTTGCTGCAATATGTGGTTGCAATACATTGCCCGGCAATATTGCTAACAATACCAGCCATAACATGCAATATACAGTAATATGTTTAGTAAACCCCGGCCATATAGCCATATAGTTTTCGACTAGCTGACCCGTGCCCACTTCGATGGGCGGTAAAACTTTTTACTTGTGATGAAATTATGAGTATGGTTCGGTTAGTACCGAGTGCTATGATTTATTTCCTGACTGCCAAAAGAAGGGTTATATTTTTACTGCATATGTATGTATGTATTTGCATGCCAATTTATATAATATTACCGTTATTTGTGAGTGTCTTCTTGAGAGTGTCTTATTTGTGAGTGTCTTATCTCTTTAACCATTTATGCAGTAAAAGGGAAATTATTTGCAGTAAAAGGGAAAAGTCTTTTGTTTTGAACGCTTGATCCTATAAATTTACTTATTTTGATTTGAATTCATAATTGTTGATAATATGGCCAATAAATATGACCTAACGATTTAAATTATTTTTTTAAATATTTAATTTAAAAAACTACTATTTGTGACTTAAATATAAAATGTAGACATATGCTGTCGCTGATTTTTTTGTAGGCATTACCAATCTCTAGAACTTAATCATATATCTCTCATTGTTATGGCAGCGTTAGTTAGAAACGTTTTCGTTCGACCCTTTATTCTCTTACTTTGCAAATCCGACTTACTTTGCAAATCCGACTACCACGAAAAAGTCTTCATTTTTCGAATTAATATATAGCCTATGACACTCACAAATAACGTGGCTTTCTATTGGTAAATGAATTTTCTAAATCGGTTCAGTAGAACCAGAGATTACTTCCTACAACGTCACGAACTTTACCTTTTCATAATATTACTATAGATTAGCCGAAGCAGGTTTACAAGTGGCCGGAGTGTTGCTGAACGATCGCTTCGCAATCGGAAATACTGCAATATTGCCCGGCCAGCTTTATTGCTGTTTCGTTTTGCTCCATAAGTGCGCCCCTTTCTGATGCGAGGCACGACGCACGATATATTTATTTTGTATATATATTCATCTAATGATGATTTTTTTTGATCTATAAAATATTATTATCTATTCTTATATGTTATTTACAATTGCGTGAAATGGTTTATAATATTTATTAGTGAATTTATTATTAATATTGAATTTATATGGAGAAGATCTTTCAATCGGTATTCATATCATCAAAAGTAATGGCTATATATCTAAAGTAATGGCGCTTATTGAAGTGAGGTCAAATCCACATTGTCGTTTTTTTTTGTCGTTTTAAATTTTCATTTAAAACAATATAAGCCGCCGCTGCGACACGTATGATTTCGTCAGCCATTGTTGCCCGATTGTAGCCCGTTTACGAGTCGAAATGATGGGCCATACTATTGCAGAACTATTGCCGAGAATGGCCGGGCTATATATTTTCCAGTTATATGCTGCAATAAAATATTGCAGTGATGGCCGGTTTATAGTTGCTAATATTGCAGCCACATATTGCCGTTAAAGTATAGCCCATTTAGGAGCACCATGAAGTACAGTGGAACATACTCTCATAACGAGCACCTCCCATGAAGGGGCGTTCAAGTATTACGTAACGCATTACGTAAGTATTTTTGTAGATTTTTGACCCTCCCTCTCCCATTATAACGCGCCGTAACGTCTTTCTGTACCCCCACCCCCCCTTCCTAAACGTTACGTAACACCCTAGTGACCATTTTTACCTAAAATCCACAGTTATGTTGCGCATAGTACCGGAAAGTCGCTAAAGTACCTTTGTTATGGTTTTAATCGCGTTTGCGGTAATAATAAATAAAACAAGAGATTTATAACTCGCAATACATGCGTATATTGTTTATTTTATTTAATCATATTGTTATTTAATAAACAATCACACGTAATGTAATTAAAATTTGCTTAAGTTTAAAATATGGTAAAATGGGCAAAAATTTGTCCTAATAAAGTTTTACTACTAATCTTATATTAAATTAAGCCATTTTCCTGACTTGGCCCTCTCCTTACATACATTTTTGGCTTCATCCACCATTGGTCTTCTCATGCATTCTCCTATTTTAGTTTTTTTCAAAAAGTAATAAACCCTTAAAATAAAATAATATATTATATATTTATAAAAGGGTTGCCAACATGGCAGATTTAAATTCCCTAGTTTTTTATTTAAATAAAAAACAATGTTACATAACGCGTTGTACGAACCACCTTCCTGCCCCTGTAATGCATTGTAACATTTTACAAGACCCCCCTTCCCCCAAATTCCGTTACGTAATACTTGAACGTCCTCTAATGTATATGGTCTGGTATCTTGGCGTTGCCCAATTGATGCACCAGTTTTATTTCTGACATAATTGTGGTAGATGAAGTGGAAGTATAGTGGAACCTCTCATAACAAGCACCTCTCATAACGAGTAATTCGCGGTAATTCCTCATAATGAATAATTCGCATCTCTCATAACGAGTATGAGAAAATTGTTTCGCTTATTGAGCGTTTTGCTCGAGTAAGAGTCTGGAACAAATTATGCTCATTATGAGAGGTTCCACTGTATTGTAATTAATGAAAAATGTGTTTTGTTTTCATCAAAATATATATTTTTTTCATTAAAATGAGTTTGGCAGGCCCTGGAACACATTTGGAATGCTATATTTCTGTATCGTCAGCGAATCTACAAAAGCCGTAATAGTAACTTCTTTTTTTTTTTCTAGGTTAATTTGAGATTGGTCGTCTGACCATAATCGAATTTGTTGAGTGACGTTTATTAACGTTTGAGACGAAGCCAATGCCTCGATTCCCCTTTCTATAGAATGTGGTGTCTCTTTAATCTGTAAACCACATTGGATTGATTAGGCAGCTCAGCTGCGAGGGGATTGGGATGGGACGCCAATCGTTCAGAATGTTGGGTTTTGTATAGCTCATTTCTATGGCAATTGTGGGGTCTTTCAGATAATCATGAGTGCCATCATTTCTTGTAAACTACGGACCGTGCGTTCGAAATATCCAGTGGAATGCATAGAATAGAATAGAATAACTTTATTGTGCTACAAAAACATAACTTAATGAATATTACGCTGGTTTTATAAAAAAGACAATTTATGCACAAATGGCGGACTTATTGCTATAGCGATATCTTACAGAATGCCTACTATCTAGCTGCAGAGAGAGTTTTACCTTTGTTTGCTACACCCCATAGTTGAATGTCGTACAGCCAAATTATCTTAAGTACAGACTTATAGATAAGGAGTTGGATGTCGACACATATAATGGAGTTTCTACCTTCTATTTGAGCTTCGCCTCATCCCTCTTTCGTTTAATATGAGTTTTCCAGGTCAGGCCTCTATCCAGATGAAATCCAAGATATTGTACACATTCTGTGTGAGGTAGGACGACATCTCCAAGCCTCACTGGTGGACAGGTTGTTCTCCTAAGTGTAATGTAATGTGATGAGACTTTAATTCACTTGTCAGTCTCGTCCAGTAGACATTGAAGTTTAGTGATGATAGTAACTTATCAACAATACAATCTCTTTTCATGGACATATACATCATTTCTGTTGTGGCTGGGCCCAAGTTGGTTATTGTCATTTATTTTGTCACTTTTAACATAGGCCCTATTGGATGAGAGACCCACAAGGCATATGTCTTTTCGTGGAACCCGCCTTGTTGCCTATTGGCACCATCTTCTAGGTGGGCATTTGTAGCATCACTCAGTCAAACACTAAGGCGGTCACCCATCCGGTCACGTAACAACGAGGAGAACCGGTGTCAACGTGGCTACGGACGCTACAATTTCTACTTTTTATTGTGAAATTTCACAATGGGCTGGTTTATTACCATGCGATAATCTCTTTCAACCAACCCTATTATGAAGTTTTTATATGTATGTATGCTTGCATTCGATCGATTGAATTAAAATGCAATTCTGCTAATTTTATCCCAACGGAAAATGGTGACCAATCGAACTTAAAACGTGACAATGTAAGATAAGGCGACCTAACCACTATGCTACCGGGCCGCCCTATCTATTTTGAAATCATGTAGTCCAGGATGAGTATTGTTTTAAAGATACTTGATTCAATTGATAATGAATGGCATGCAATTTACTCTGCCAAAACTTTGGGCATCTTCTAATTCGAAATCGAAGACTATCGCGGTTGAGTCTACCCTAAGCTACAGCGGCTGCAACGTCGCCGAAACGTCGAATGATACTAAATCCATGCGGTAAATAAGTTTTTTATCTTATTTATAATCTTCTAATTCCTCAATACCCTGAATAAGATACATTTCAAACGGTCTCAACTCCCGTAAAGTTGTTAAATTTTGCAACATGATTTAATTTACTGTTGAAGGTTACTTTTTATTTCAACTGTACATATATACCTAGATAGAATTAGCTTTTAAAGTTCCTGTTTCGATTTATTGCTTATATTGTTATTTTTTAAGTAGAAAATTATTTCTTTCCTAAAATAGTTGTGATAAAATGTGTTACGTTTCAGTTGTGAGTTTATTTTTTATAAATATATGATTTTAAGTTGAATTTGTTTTGTTTATTTGTTTGCAAAGATTTCGCCGTATGGGCGTAAACTGTACACACGTACGGTGCACGGTGCGGCGCTGCAACGTTACTACGACACTGCAGTGGGCGAATAGTGTTGCAGTTAATTGTATCTAAGACTAGTGAAATTAGGTAGTTAATGCCAATATCTTCTTCGTTGGTACTCATTATAAACACTTCGATTAAAAATTATCAAAAAATGTGAAACTAACGAAACATACAAACATGTACCCACCTTAAACTACACTTAATAACTGAGCGGTGCCGCTCCGGCGCTTATCCCCGGTTTGCAACGTGTGCCATACCATAGATATTTGTATGTTAGACGCCGCACCGCATCGTGTGGCACGGCCCTCATGCGACTATGCCAGGATTCGGTTTTGCTATCAGCAATCAGAACTGTATCGTCAGAATCTATCATCATCAGCATCATCATCAATAATTCAATATCAATATCATCAAACGTCAGAACTATATCAATAAGAACTGTATCGTCTGTGTACCGTATGTCGTTCACTTCGACTCATTAATGTCGAAAAACAGATTTAACAAAATAAATAATTAAAATCTTTCTTCTGATATCTAGAATCTTGACGTCAATATTTATTTATGTATTACACAAATTGTGTGTTTTTGCACTGTCATTTTCCTGTTGAAATACCGAATTCTTCAGGAAGTCTTATTAGAGATGTATTTTTGCACTCAATATATTAATTAAAATATAGGGTTTTCCAATAAGGGCGAGTCGATGAATAAAACAAGCTGTGTATGAGGTATTACCCAAATTGTTTTTTTTTTATTTTAAAAGGGCCCCCCCATGCATGCCATTATGTATGGAATATAATAACATCATCCAAATGTCCGCCGAGGCTTCGCAGGGTGGCACGGATCCGAGAGGTTCAATTTTCAATGACTGCCGCTTAGATCCGGCTGAATTTGAGCGATGGCCTGGGCTATGTTGACTTTGAGGACATCGGTCGATTGCGGCTTATTGGCTGGCGTAGACCTGCGACTTCAGAAAAGAAAGAAAAAGTCTAGCGGGGTCAAATCGCACGATCTTGTTGGTTAATTCACGTCACCTACGCGAGAGATAACCGTGCACTAACTAACACTCATTTCGTTAAAGTTTAAGCCTTGTAAAAACTACCGTTAATTACCCGTGTGTAGACACGGTCGTCAATGTTTTTTTTAATTTATATTTTTTTTTTAATTTATTTATTTATTACAAGTAAATTACAAGTAAAGTACTACAAATGATTCCAGAAGCTAACGGAAAAACGGGTACCCAAATATATATTTTTGAATAGCTTAGACCAGGGTTTCCCAACCTTTTTTGCATGGTGCCCCCCCCCCGGATTAATAAAAAAAAATCGTGCCCCCCCCTATATTTTTCTTCATTGCTTCGATAAAAACACAAATTATTTTTACGATATTTATTTCACACGATTTATTATTTATTAATGGGATGTTTGCGCCTGCATTTTTTGAACCAGTTGGTCGATATCAGGTTCGTTTTAGCTTTTTCGGCCGCTATTAATTTCATGCCCATTGCAATTTGTCTAATTGACATTTTAACCATAGGTATTGACCTTACATAACCATAACATTTAACCATTCAATGCAAGAAAAGTATAGTTTTACTCTTTGATTTCTGTAATTTTAAAAATGGCATCTCTCTTTTGCTCGTTCAATAAACAGAGACATATACCACTTAGAGAGTTATTTTTCAATCAAGATTCGCAGAATCCAAACTCTGAATTTTTCATTTCGGCTCTTCGTGTTGTCTTCTTTCGTTCGTCAAGTGGCCGCAATCTGCGGCTTTTTGCGGCTTTTTGTCAAGCGTTTTTAGGAACGTTCGTTTTGGAAAGATTTTTTAAAACATAATTCGCTTGCATTGTTTTACAATCATCTACCTTTTAAAGTATCCCAACACTTCATGCCCCCCCCCTCCCCTAAGATTTCTCGACGCCCCCCAGGGGCACGCCCCACCGGTTGGGAAGTCCTGGCTTAGACCTTCAGGATAATGGTTGATTATGGGCAAAAATCGCTCAATACATGGGAAGGGGGTCAAATCGCTTTCATCAAGTTTGTTTACTCCAATAAACACTAAATTACATCAAGCGACCAGAAATGGTACTAAAGTGAAAATACAGTTCGAAAGAGTACATACAAATGAGTATAGAGGGCGCTAAATTTTATATAATTATTTGAGGTTTCAATCAAATGTCATTAAGATAATGAAAGATGCATTGCATCAATGTATCAAATATAAAGAAGATATTTAATAAATATCTTCCTCGTCCTCTCTACCTTGTTTTATTAGTTCCATATACATTTCAATGCAAGAGCGCAAAAGAGATATAATTTACAACCCAGAAATTACCGTTATATGCTTCTAAATATGGAAGTTTGCAATAGTGATCCATACAACACTGACGACTGTGCCTAGACGCGGTGAATTAACTGTAGTTTTTCACGGCAAAAAAACGTGTGTGGACAAGAGTTTTTAACGTGTTGCTCAATAGTGTAACTTGCTATGGTGATTTGGCATCAGTGCCTAAATAATAAACAACAGATTTGACAGACACCGCCAAAACAGCGTGGCCGCCACAGATTATCAACATCGACCCGCCCTTATTGGAAAACCCCATATAATCACTATAAAACAGGAACACAATAATCAAATAAACAATGATGATATACTCTTGTCTAAGATTTTATATTCTTTGACCTCAATAGGGAAATTACTATACGATAAATTTTGAATTTCATTTTCACATGTTTTTCCCATGCAACGGCAAAATTGTGGAACATCCTAAAAATGTGATTCGTTCATTCGTTTTGTTTTGCATTATTTTATGTTGTTTATTTTATATAAATTGTACAATGATCTTCTGTATTACTGTATTTTTTGGCAATCATCGATTTTTTTATATGTGATGAATTTTCAGCTTTTTCAAAACACTTTGGGAGTACTAATTTAAATTACACCTTTTCTATTACGCCAGCGCCAGGTGTCCCGGAGTCTGGGCTGCTGACTCTACCCCAGCATTCTACGGTCAAAATACTGTCTGATCTGTAAGATCAGCTTTTACGAAACTCTTGCCCTTTTATATCGCTGCCTCTTGGTTTATTACAGCTTCTTGCTAAAATACTACCTGATTTGCAAGTATCAGTTCTTAACAAAATTATTGCACTTTTTTGTCGCTGGCTCCCCAACTATATGTACAAGGTATCACATATAGAGCGGACGATTAGTACCTGATTATACCTTTTATTTTGGTTATGGGAGTGTTTTTGATGCTTTCGCATTCATGTATCACATTCATTAGAAACCCGATAAGGATTATTACATTACCTTAGAGTAATGTCTCTGGGGCCCAATTCTGTCATCTTTTCTAAAAACTTCGTTTACACGAAAAATACGCATCCTAAAAAAAAGACTGATGATGAGGTAGCTTCATGATTATTAATAGTTGATATATCAAAAAAAACTACGACATTTGCAGTAAAAACTTGGGAAAATCGGAAGTTTTAGCAAATATAATTCTGTTCAGCAAATAAAAATGTGAAATTCTATAGTTTTAAAGAAACCTTTGCTTCTGCTTTCCCTGCCCACCAACAAAAAGAGGGAAGGCATTGTAATCGGCAAATTTCTTTTTTCGAGCTGGAAATATCTATTTTGAGCCCCCCTGAGACAATTAGACCATTTCCAGATGGAGTCCGACTGTATTTTCGACTGCGTGTATTCCTCCACGATAGCGCCAAAACGCTTAATCCCATTGAGCTGAAATTTGGCATGCAGGCATCAGTTGGTCGTGGCAACAGTTGAAATCGGTTCACTAGGGAGCACACTAGTCATATTTCAATATTTTTGATATTTGATATTTGAAATTTGGTACTCAGATGCCTTGTTGTGCCGAAATTACATTGTGAAATTTTGGTTGAAGTATATCTCATATACAAGCTACACTAATAATATTTACATACCGCCATATTATCTACCCAACTGTCCAAAAAGCTTTGCATTCCGCTGCCGCCATTCGTTGCTATAATTTTCTTCTTTTCTCGATTGTTACCTACAAGTATTATTAATTGTTGTCGGGATGGCAAGTCCATAAGTCTTCCATAAATCCTTGGCTACTTGCCGGGAAAGTTTTGGGGTGACTCAAACGATTTTTTTATTACATTGTTTCTATAAGTCTCAAGAACGCCGAAAATGTTATGACATTTTGATCGCCGGAAGACTTCCTGACAATTGATAAACAAAATAATCAAAAACTTGAGCATACACATTTCAAGCACTTCACTGTGTTATTTTTGCAGTACTTCTATACCTTAGCTAAATTTTGATTTCCATTTCCACTATATCAACAATAAGATATACATAGATATATAATACTATAATAAATCCCGTATGGGCATATGGAATTGAGTTATGGGGCTCGGCTAAGAACTCAAATATAGAAATATTGCAGAGATTTCAAAACCATGCCCTTAAAACAACATCAAATGCACCATGGTTCACTAAAATTGATGTAGTCCACAAGTATGTGGAGATAGCTACGGTCAAACAAGAAGGTGAACGCTTATCAAAATCCTACAAGAATAGGCTGAACGTACATACGAATTCGTTAACAGTGGCCCTAAGTGAGCCAATAGAAATCAGACGCCTCAAAAGGCAACACATCTGGGATCTGGTACCTGAGTAGGGACAAGGAAAGCCAAATGAGGAAATCCTTTGGTGGAAGGAAATACCTCGCAAGCCAGTTATACATATATAATATCTGCTCATGGTCCTTGGACCGATCGCAAGATGAATTAAGGCAATTTTGACATTTTACACTGAAATCACTGTAGGTTATTCGACATCTCCACCAGAAAAGTATAAAAGACCCTCACTAAAATGAATGGTCCATATTTTCAGATTACTGAAAATAGCAGCCGCTATAGAAAAATGTTAAAAACAATGTTGATCTATGTTATGATATTTTTCTCAATTGTCGTTGATAACAAAGCTGATATGACAAGAAAGAGTATTAAATTTGAGATAATGATAACCCTATTTTCAATATTGACTTGGTTGTTAAAGAGCAGCTTTCACATTTAAAGTAAGTAATTAAACTATATTATCTGGGCTATTAGTATATTATACAAATACATATAATCTATTTTACGACATACATTCGACATTATATTACAATACATAGTCCTGACTTCAATTATATCAATGTTCATCTACAGGATGTTTGGCAGATAAAACGACACATTTTTTTAAGGGATTGGGGGGGGGGGGGGTTACTAGCTAGCTATCCCTATAGACCCAATAGAAATTTCGCGTCGGTCATCATAACTTATTTGTTTAGGGTAGTAATGGCTCAAAAATAACTTTGATTGTATTCTGCAATGCATTGTTAATGCATGCGTTGATTGATTTTTTTAAAATCGGTTTTATTATTAGAGTGGGTGTTCAACCCTGACAAAGTATTATCTCTTATTTTGACCAAATACTGAATATTTTCTTTTACATGTAGCCTGTCATTGGAACGACTATAAATTACAGAACTTTTAAAAGTGAAGTTAAGTTCAAAATACCTTTTCGTTTTTTTTTTAAATAATGAATTAGGAACTTGACAGTTTTCATACATCTACGCATTTTTTAGATTTTGGAAGCTCATAAGTCATTTTCTTGAAACTATTTGCTTCAAATAATAATTTATTTAGAATAACAATATATTGCATAATACAACACAAGGTATATCGTGCTTTTACTACTATAATCAAAAAAGTTGTGATAACCGCAAAATTTCGGGTAATACCAAAATATAATGATAAAAAACGGTGACAATTAGGACACAAGGTCTATGGGTGAAAGCTAGCAAATCACCTCTCAAATCCCTAAAAAAAAAACGGTTTTTCTTTCAAACTTCCTATATAATAAAAAAAACACCCTATTGGTAACATTCTGTAGGTAATTTTCAACTCACATAGTACAATTTCCCGTAATAAAAAATCGGACACAACAGGAAAACAAAAAAAAACGATTTTTTGCTTTATTTGACCTCAGGAGTCAGCTCAAATTTAAGACACTCTCGCAGAATATACAGGTGAGTTTTAACTAACCGGCATCATTAAAGGGGGTGAATCATAACGAGCAAGTAAGCAACTTTTGCCTTAAAAATGTAAAAACAAAAAAAAAACGAACTTTTTTTTTTTGAGAATTTGATTTAAAAAAAAAATAGTATAAAAGGCGCTGATTACGATGCGCCACCTAGTAAGTAGTAGGTAAAATTTCGCTAATATTGTTTATTAGCGATATTTTACCTACCAATAGATGACGCAACGCGCTTAAACGCTAAATTCTTCAAATTTTCGAATAAAAATAATAAAAAAAAACTTTTTTTTTAATATTTATTTTTTATTTGAAAGTTGCCTAATTGCTTTTACTGATTGGCCCCCTTAAAGAATGCCGGTTAATTAAAACTCACCCTGTATACATCCATATACACCATTTTAACATCTGTGCAGTGTCTATTGGCACAGAGGTTTCGTGAAAAAAACATTGCACAGTTTCACGAAATATGGAAAAAAAATGTTTATATATTTTGCGTACACACCTTCGTGACTATACTTTTTTATGCAATAATATTGTGATATACACCTGCTTATTTTATAAAAGTTTTGATTCTGTGCCTCAAGATGAACACAAAAAAAATTTTTTTTTTCAAGATTCTTTATTTTTTGCAGAACTTTGGTGATTATATTATACTGGAGATTATTCAGCATGAGGTTACTGAGGAAAAAAGCATTTTTATTTCAACTGTAGTTTATTAAAATATATTTTTTCTCATTAACCAAGGCCTAAATAAAAAAAGGTGTATTTTTTAAAATTCACATGTAGAATAAGTTCCAGCAAAGAAAAATCGTAACTTTCAAAAAAAAAAAATCTTCAAGAAAAATATTTTTAAAAAGTTTGTTCCACTACAGAATCACTTCTGAAACAAAAGGATCATGAAATATTCTGTATAACTTGTCTGCATAGCAGCACCTATAAAAAAATAGTAAACGTCACTAAACACAGTAATTAAACAAATCGCCTTGCAGAAATCTCCAATGTCAAGTCGTGATGGCAGAAAACACGATTCTGCATTTTTTTAACTTGTAAATAAAACACAGACACGACTTCACGTTTATTGTAAAAAACAACAATTAAAATTACACATATTATAATTAGTAAAGCAAGTAAATATATTAAAAAGAATATAAAAACACGACTGTCGTTACATAAAGCGAACTATTGTATTTATAATTATTTTTATTACTATTTACTACTATTTATTCAAATAAATACATGTACGCGATATATTTATGTTAATTTATTGACATTTAGACAACTACTTACTTGATATTTGGGCAGTTAATGTAACTTACGACACTCGGGATGACTTATCGATTCTAACAATACCACATTTCTAAATCGGTTAAGGCGTTTAGAAGTTATGGTGGAATAAAGAAACGAAAAACATACATAGATGAACCCTGAACACATTACACTCCATTTTTGTTGGACAGTCGTGTAAAAAACTGTTTTTTATACATGATCTATTTGACGGAGGATCGACACTGTTTGACACTGGCTCATGCGCTGCCGCGCCGCTCGCTCGCCGGATAGTGATCGGTGGCTGTGTACTGTTTTCGCCAGCGCAGTTGTGGAGATTGATAAATATCTAGATCCTTCACAGCGCTTCTTAAACTTTTAATCGATTTTAAATGAGTTTGTATTTTTAACAAATTTCTAGATCCCGCTGTTAAAGTAGTCAGACTGCTATTTTATGCATTTATTGATCGACTCTAGTGAATGGAAAAGTTGATGACGTCATATTTTTATGTATAAGCATTGATTATACTAGATATATTAGATTGCTCAACTCCATCGTACGATTTGGCAACCCGTCTGAAACGGCGAAATGCAGATGGCGCTTATATAGCATTGACGGCCAAACTAATATCAATTTATTTGGCCATCTGTAATAACACTGATATCAAATAAATATATTAAAAAGGATAAAAAACACGACTGCCGTTACAAAAAGTGAACTATTGCATGCATTTCTGGTTTATGTATTTATCCATAATAGATACATGTATATTTCCGGTATGTACTCAATCAGACCTTTCATTTGACACTAAACACGATATATTTATGTTAATTTATTGGACATTTGGACATTTAGACGACTACTTACTTGATATTTGGAGATAAGTTACCCTATGACACTTGTACCTTACTGGGATGACATAACGATTCTAACAATACCACACAATTCCAAATCGGTTCAACCGTTTAGAAGTTATGGTGGAATAAATAAACGGAAAGCATACATGAATCCTAAATACAATTCTCCTTATTTTGGGTAGTCGTATAATGAATGGTTTTTTAAATAATGTAATTAATGATAACAATAATAACATTCCATCTATTATCCACCTGAACATTACAGAGCTTAATTATTACGCATTGAAATCTGTATACTGAATTTAAAAATTTACATCGTTATATAAATACTTTTAAAATAATAGCTACTATTTAAAACATCGCTTAAGGAATCCCTAGACGATCAAGCATGCTTGACAAGCATCGCGTCGCGGGCTGGGACGGGATCGTAAACCGCAGGAAAAATGCAAATATTTTTTAAAAATATTTACCAAAAATACCTAACTTTGTAGTTTATACCAGGGATTAACATCAATTAGACGTAATTGATTGATGAATTACTTGAGTCCCTGGTATAAACTACACAATTAGGCATTTTTGGTGAATATTTAAAAAAAATATTTGCATTTTTCCTGCGGTTTACGATCTCTTCCCAGCCTGCGACGCGATGCGCATGCTTGATCATTTAGGGAGCCCCTTATTATATGATGACTATACCGTATAGTCGTGTTTAGAGCACTATTTATTGGGCTATTGGCAATTTATTTGGCCACCTGTAATAACATTGATAATGAATCTTTTTTTTTATACAGGACTGATTGATTATAAAAACATAATAATTCAACCAATGATGACCATAATAACATTCAATTATTTACCGTCGGATCCTACAAATTTCAAGCGGTAAATTCGTTTATTTATAGTATAGGCGTGTTTAGAGGGCATCCTACAGTGCCATGCTGTTATACCACGAAAGTCGCCATATTGTACAGGCTTAATTATTTAATTAATTTATTTATTTCAAATATTAAAACTATTGTTACAAGGATGACTTTTTTAATTAGTGACACAAAAATAATAAAAAAGAAAACAAAAAAATATTACTTATTTGCGATATTTTATATAGCTAGATGGCGCTCTCAGCGCTTGGCACACTTTTATTTATGGGTAAAGGTATTTCAAATTTGCAAAAAAAAAATATATTAAAAAAAGGCTTCTTTTTGTTTTTTTCCAAAATTTTTCATCAAAAGTTGCTTATTTGCTCGTACTTATAGACCCACTTCAAGGTGTCACTTATTAAAAACTCATCCTGTATTCTGTATTCAATAATAGGAAATAGATTTATTAATTTTTGGATCTTTGAGTGCGAAATACACTTGGTTTCGTGGTTAAACCCTGGTTGCTAACGACTTTGTGCAATCAACTACGCTAATAATCAATGGTTTACACTTTACGTATAGGCTACGCTAATAATCAATGGTTTACACTTTACGTATAGGCTAAATAATCAATGGTTTACACTTTACGTATAGGCTACGCTAATAATCAATGGTTTACACTTTGCGTATGGGCTACGCTAATAATCAATGGTTTACACTTACGTATAGGCTACGCTAATAATCAATGGTTTACACTTTACGTATAGGCTACGCTAATAATCAATGGTTTACACTTTACGTATAGGCTACGCTAATAATCAATGGTTTACACTTTGCGTATGGGCTACGCTAATAATCAATGGTTTATACTTACGTATAGGCTACGCTAATAATCAATGGCTTACACTTTACGTATAGGCTACGCTAATAATCAATAGTTTACACTTTGCGTATGGGCTACGATAATAATCAATGGTTTACACTTACGTATAGGCTACGCTAATAATCAATGGTTTACACTTACGTATAGGCTACTCTAATAATCAATGGTTTTCACTTTACGAAAGACACAACCGAATGCATATTTTGTAATTAATAATTATAATTTTATATTTCTTTGCCTACAGGTACACGGTATATAAAAAGCGCCTGGAGCACATGCCAAAGACGTATTCAACAGAGGGACACAGATTGCTCAAACACGGCACAGATAGAGTCTACACAGAGCTGAAAAGCTATCCAAATCCTGCTCTTCAAACGGAGAGACGCCCATTCGACAACTGAAACTTTAATATCAATTATGCAAAGATCTGATTTTAATTTTAGGATTGTATTAAAAAAGACAAACTTTTGTAAAACCTAGTCATTGCTTCTTTCTTGCAAAAAATATATTAAATATAGTTTCTTTTAATTAATTAGCACTGACATTGGTCGACCAAAATCTTGCCTAAATAGCATTTTTTCTTCTTCCTTTAAAGACGGTTTAATGTTTCTAGTATTATAGTTTTATTATTTATTGTAATTAAAAAAACTCAGTATTGCTTCGGCACTGTGTATTAAACAATTTTTTTTCGAATCGCTAGTTTAGTAATTGTTCGTAAATTCATCTCTATGTTTTTTCCGGTGATTTTCTTTTTGTGACTCGAAATATATAGTAATTACCATTTTGATCGTAGCTGTCGAGACTAAAATCGAATAAAGATGGATCAATTTGAACTTTGTGTTTTTTTTTCGAAATTTCACCCCATAAGGGGGTGAAATGTGTGGTTGGATTAATTCTTAATGGGGGTGAAACTCGAGCTTTTCAAAGTTTTGTGATGAATAATATTATTAACCGCCGTATGTGATAATATGATATGGATTATTTCAATATCCTTTTTTTAAGAACATTTTATTTTTCATTTTTTGTAAAATAATTTTGTTTTTGTATTTACTTACATTTGTATTACTTCATGTAAAATGAATTAGTAGTAACATTAATTAGATGTAATTGATTGATAAATGACGTGAGTCCCTAGTATAAACTACAAAATTAGGCATCTTTGGTAAATACTTTTAAACAAATATTAGCATATTTCATGCGTTTAACGATCCCCTCCCAGTTTTATGATGCTTGACAAGCATGCTTGATCGTCTAAAGAGCCCCTTAGATATTAAGTGGGGTATAAATAATTTTAAAAAGGGAGACGAGAGATATTATGAGCGAGCGTTAGGGGCTCTAGACGATGAAGCATGCTTGACAAGCATCGCGTCGCGGGCTGGAAGGGGATCGTCAACCGCAGGAAATATGCAAATATGTTTTTATCTTTTTTTACCCAAAATGCCTAATTTCGTAGTTTATACCAGGGAGTCGCATCATTCATCAATCAATTACGTCTAATTAATGTTACTCTCTGGTATAAACTATAAAATTAGGCATTTTTGGTAAATATAAAAAAAATATATTTGCATAATTCCTGCGGTTTACGATCCCCTTCAAGAACTGACTGACACAAAACTGTCAAGGGCTCTCTAGACGATCAAGCATGCTTGTCAAGCTTCGCGACGCGGGCAGGGAAAGGACCGTAAACCGTAGAAAATATGCAAATATTTTTTTGGAATATTTACCTAAAAATGCCTAATTGGGTATGTCGTGGATATCTACACTAATATTATAAAGAGGTAAAGTTTGTGAGGTTATAGGAAGTAATCTCTGGATCTACTTAACCGATTTTGAAAATTCTTTTACCAGTAGAAAGCCACGTTATTTGTGAGTGTCATAGGCTATATATTATTTCCTGCAGTTGACGATTCCCCACCAGCCCGGGACGCGATGCTTGTCAAGCATGCTTGATCGTCTAGAGAGCCCCTTAGTGTTCTTTGAGCCTGCGTCCCCACGCAGGCTCAAAGAACACTGGCACAAGAAGGCTCCTCAGCCTGGTTTAGACGGCCAAAGAAAACATGTTTTAATTTTTTTTTAACAAAGTTGAAATCTAATCATTTTTTTTATATCAGTTTGATTAACATTCGATAGATAAAAATATTTTTTGTAATAGTAAAAAAAACTATTTTTGAGATATTGAATTGCAAATGTTTCTACCGCTGCAGAAATGACGGTATCTGCTTGCCGGTAATAGCGAGCGTAATTTTGACTGAAACAAAAAAAAACAACTAAGATTATAATTTTTACATTAGGTATTTTGTAGATGAACTAAGAAAAATAACAACGTTATGATTTTTATAATTTTTCAAGGATTTAAAGAAAAAAAATGTTTTTTTTTTCACACCATAATGTGTTTTACACCATAAAATATATAATCAAGTTATGAGATTTTTTTAGTTCTTATAGAAGATAATTTAATAGGTTTTCAACGTTTTATTGAAACAACTGGACCCGTCAAGTAGTTTTTTTCTTATCACCGGCGCCAAACTTAAAAATATCAATATGAAAAAACGTGGTAAAAAAGTGGTAACTTTTTTAAATACATTTATAGTAATCTGTGACTGTCAGCTATTCCAGAAATAAACGATTCACGAACAGATTTCAACTTTAGGTAATAAAAAACGTGAAAAACATGTTTTTTTTGGCTGTCTAAACCAGGCTCCCCCATTCCCCTCCCCGGTACCAAGTTTGTATTGCTTTAAGGGTAAAACAATACAAAATCGGTACTGTCTTTACGTCTGATGGTAAAGCATTCCAGATACGGGCTCCTCGCACGGAGGAGGGTGAGTAGAAATCACGACACGACTTTGAGGGCCATGATATTTTAAATATTGTGCCCATTTGAATTACTTAAAAATGTAGAGACTATTGTCTGATTATTTTATATGGTCTTATATCTGTACTTTTAGTTTAAAATTCATAACGTAGCTTTAATTTGATTATTTAACATTTTACTGACAATTTGAATATTACGATGAACAATTTTACTACGTACATATCTTTTCGAATTACTACCTACTTCAAATATTTGGCTTCTATTTTAATTATTTATATTTATAGTTTGACAATCTAGTAGTTAATTTTTGACTACATATATGTTCAGTAAAGAGTAGTAACAAGACTTACTACCTAACCCAATTATTTTGACACGTCCAATAGCGGTTTTTAGCCGTCAATTGGACACGACGAAAATGTAATGTAATGTAATGACCAGGGATCGAGAGCAGAGTAGGTTGTCTTCAGATCTGAAATCAGTTTGCAAGTATTTAAAAAAAAACGTAGATATGAATGTGAATCACTTTTGAAAACCGCTGTGATTTAATCCTCCATCTAAACAAGACATTTATTTCCAATCTAAAACGGGCGACAAACAATCATAAAATAACGAGTACATTATGTTATAAACTACGCAAATTACAGTGTAAATAGATACATAAAATACATTCTATGTTCTTTGCCTTGAGCTGATAAACACCATTATCATTTTTTATGTCGTTAAAGCACATGCAAATTATAGTGAACGCTGTCGCTGTTTAACGAAATGATTTCAACAGTGAGAATTATTGTCAAAACATATATCACATAATCTGGAGGACGAATGGAGACCCATACAAAAGTGCCCCTTTCAAAATAACCAAGTTATCTCCAGACCAAGTTATAACCAGTTAGCAAAAGAGATTTCTGACGTCTAATAGATTGCGAAGTATCAGTAACGGATTTCAAGTCTTGAACATCCTGTATATTTCCTTTTTTTTAAAAAAGTGTAATTAACATATTAAGGAGTTCGTTAGCAGGTTTAAACAAACAAAAAATTATATCAGAATCATGAGTTTTCTTTTATTATTAGCTAAGTACGTTTCTCCGAGCCGTAAAAAACGTACAACGCTGACCTGGCAAGTTATTTTGAAATATTTCTTGTTTATTGTTATTGATTATTTATTATTAGATTACTATTGGTATTATTATTATTTGTTACATATTATTTGTAGTTTTTAATATGGTATATTATTTACCTCAATTCAATTCAATTCATTTATTTCAAAAAATCTTTACAGATTGTCGAAACTAAAACTAGGTGTTAGGTACATTTAATATTATTTACAATTTAATTCCATCGTGATTTCATTTCCGTTCAGTTCTAAAGTTCACTTTGTAAATTATACACGTCATATACAGATATAAATTAATAACGATAGAGACAGAGTTCAATTTGTAGATAAAAAAAATATAGATGGAAGTCATGTTTGCTAGATTATATACGCATACTTGAACAAGTGGTATTTATAGCTAGAAGATTATTATTATAATTCATTATTATTAATTATTAAAATTCATATTTGTCATTAAAACGATTATTAAAGATTATTAAAATTTAAATATAATTAAAATTCATTTATGTCATATAATTCCTTATAAATTAGTAGCTTTCTGACTTCCGAATAGAAAACTAATATTTTCTTTTCCCTACATATTAGGTCTTTTAGGTTTACCTAGTATAGCAAATGGTATACCATATTACCTATAGTGTTAGTTTAGAAAAAATATATTACTATTTTACTGCAAATCATTTCGATAATTATAAATTGGATAGAAAACGAATTTACGGCGTGAAATTTGTAGCACGCAGGTACATATGTCAGGAAAATCGTAGGGTTCTTTACCGATTTTTTTTCTCCGATTTTTTCTTACAACCGATTTTATTCAATCGTGACATGCATATTTTATGTATAATTGTATCCTCTGACTTTTCCGTTAGTTTTTAGATTTACCTAGTTTAAATTGTCATCAACGAATTTTGATCGTGGGATCAATTTGCATGTACCTGATGACCCTTTTCCGTTTACTTTTAAATACCTAACTTATTTTTTAAATTATGTAATTTAGTGTTTGCGCAAGCTATTGTTTATTTGGTACGTTTGCCTTAGTACGGGCCTGGGCAGAGGCGTAGCTAGGGGGGGGGCAGGGGGGTACATATGTCCCTGGGCGCCACAGCTTAGGGGGCGCCAAAATGAGGATGGATTTAAACTAACTTTTGTATTTTAATTTTATAAAAATGAATGTATTTTAAAACGTGAGATGTTAGTCTTTTGGCTGAGACAAACATCGAATCACTTCATCAAAATTGTTTAGATTTTGGAAATTTCTACGACACCGACGTCAATGGTCACGAATTGTTCACAGAAATCGGAGACTCCTTTAGACCTTCTTGGTTTTATTGTATCTTATGGAGATGACGTGTTTCCCAATATGCGTATTTCACTGCTAATTTTTTTAACCTTGCTGTTTTAATTGCAAGTTGTGAGCGGTCTTTCAGCAAACTAAAGCTTATTTTATCATATCTACGTGCTTCAATGGGACAAAATCGTCTGAGTGATCTTGCACTCCTTAGCATCGAAAGACAAACCCTTGATTCTATTAATTTTGACAACGTAATCGATGAGTTTGCGACAGTCAAATTGAGGAAGGTCAATTTATAGTAGAAATCCAATTCATATATACTACACATACACACTCACGGACCAGTACAATAAATATGTATAGAATTTAGTTTTTATTAGTATTTGGTAATTTTAATAATTAATTATTATTTATTTTAGTATTTTAATGTTTATTAAATAAATTGTTTCAATCCATAAAAATAATTTTTAGTTTTTATTCTTTTTTTTAATTTTTTTTATTTTTTTTTAATTCAAAATAGTACGAAATCGTAACTTTTTGACGTCAATAATGCATAGGTACAAACATACATAAATTATAAAAAATTAAGATATTGTGACATTATAACAAATTATTGTGATATATAACGTGATATTAATAATCGAGGTAACCATTTTATTTCCAAGGGTCTTTGTCGTCTAGATAATCATTTATTTTATAGTAGCCCTTTGAGTACAGCTTCTTCTTAATAAATGACTTAAATTGTATCACAGATAAATTTTGCATTTTTACTGGGACTTTATTGTAGAAGCGTATACAATGCCCTTTGAATGATTTTGTGGTTTTGGAGAGTCGACTTTTATGGTCAGCAAGTTTATTTTTATTTCTAGTATTGACACCACGCCTATCAGAGTTTTTTAAAAACAGTTCTTTATTTGTATGCACATACATTAAGTTTTCATAGATGTAATGAGATGCAAGTGTCAAAATATTGATTTCTTTAAATTTTCCGCGTAACGACTGTCTAGCACCCAATTTATAAATAGCGCGGATGGCTCGTTTCTGTAGTATAAATATTTTATCAGCGTCAGCAGCATGACCCTACAGCAAGATGCCATACGACATCAAGCTGTGAAAATAGCTGAAGTAAACCAGCCTCGCGGTGTCTATATCTGTTAAATTACGAATTTTTTTTACAGCATATGCCGCAGAACTTAGCCTGTCGGCCAATTTCTTAATGTGTGGGCCCCATTGTAGCTTTTTATCTAAAGTGATACCAAGGAATACAGTGGAATCGACCAGTTCTAGGCGCTCATTTTTTATTATAATATTTGGCCCTATTTGCTTTACGTTTGGAAGTGAGAATTTTATACATTTTGTTTTCTTTTCATTTAGTAGCAGATTGTTTGCTGTGAACCATTCCACAACATTCGAGATAGAATCATTCACATCGTCATAATTATTTTGTTGTCTACCTACTTTGAATAGCAAAGAGGTATCATCTGCGAATAAAACTATCTCACAATTTGGTTTTACTGTGTAAGGTAAATCATTTATATAAATAAGAAAAAGGAACGGTCCAAGTATTGAACCTTGCGGTACTCCCATGTATACTAACGAGCCGGATGATCTCTCTCCGCCAACATCAACCTTCTGAACCCTATCATTTAAATAGTTTTTAAGAAGGGCTAATGAGCTACCTGTAATGCCGTAGTGTTCAAGTTTCCTAACCAATGTGTCGTGCTGTACGCAGTCAAAGGCCTTGGAAAGGTCACAAAATATGCCTACTACATCTCGTGACTCCTCCCAGGCATTAAAAATTTCATGAATAAGCTCAACACCTGCATCGGTGTTGAACGACCCCGTGTGAAACCAAATTGTTTCTTGTGCATTAATTTATATGTGTGGAAATGAATGAGTAGCTGGTTTAACATAATTTTTTCAAACAGCTTACTAAGAGTCGGCAGTATCGATACAGGTCTGAAGTTAGTAGGGTCGGTTTTACTACCGCTTTTAAATAATGGTACTATTTTACTGTGTTTCATAAGATTAGGAAATACGCCAGTCTCAATACATCTGTTAAAAAGAGCTGATAAATGGGGGGCCATTGAATATATTACAGAACTAATAATATTAACAGAGAGTCCATCCAGGTCAAGTGTCTTTTTCAAATGTAAATTTTTGAATGTTTCAATAATTTCTATGGGATAGATCGACTTAAAACTAAAGTCTACATCACATCTATGAACGTTCTGTATGAGCAAAGATTCAGCCACTATAGAAGATGAGTTGAGCGTCTTGGTAGTTGAAACTGGAATATCTGCAAAAAACGATTCAAATGCATAAGCCACTTCTCTATGACTGGTAATGAGCTTATCTTTAATTAACAATTGAAATTGAAGGTCACGAGATTTGGATTTTCCAGTTTCTTTGTTGATAATTTGCCAAGTCGTTTTTACGACATCTGTACTGTTTATAATTTTATTATTAATAAACTTTGATTTTGCAATAGCACAATCTCTTTTAAAACATTTTGAGACGTTTTTGACATATTTGGCAAATTCGTTACTTTTATTAAACGATTTCTCTGCATATAAATCAAAAAGTTTATTCCTATTTCTATATATTTCAGGCGTCGCCCAATAACTGAATATAAGAGTATTTGCATTTTTTTTGGTCTTAGTCTTAAATATTCTACTGCATTCTGATTGTATTACATCAAACAAAGAGTTATAATATCGGTTTGGGTCTTCATCATAGTCAACTTCTACTAATCGCGAACATACATTATCTCTAAACTGTGTAAGCCGAGTATCATTGACGGGAGTACATTTAATTTCTTTTTGTATCATATTTTTGTTCCTAATGTCTTTCAATATAACTAATTGGCCTAAGTGGTCAGAATCTATCTTATTCAGTGTCGATTTATTATTTATGAACCATATATTACGGAACGCTGATTTGGTAAAAACTAAAGTCCTATTATCCCATTACAATTTAATTGTATTTAGAAAAAAATGAATTGCAATGGGATATTAGGACTTTAGTTTTTACCAAATCGGCGTTCCATAATATAAACTGAAAATAAAAAAAAAATTGGGGACTCCGGCCCGAGTGAGTCTTCAGACTCTCGATACGAGAAGGGGCGCAGATTTTGTGTCTTGTCCCCGGGCGCAAATTACCCTAGCTACGCCAATGGGCCTGGGCCTAGTTAGGCGGCGTTGATTTGAAGAGTATACTCGGCTGAGGTGTTCTCTATTATGCTACTGTTGACAATAAAGCCTCTAATAGTGCTAATGCACTGTATTAGCACTATTACTACAGCTAATAATGTACTATAGATAGGTTGCCAAATTAATAGGAACATTGGGCCCGATTTCGATTGCGCCCGATTGCGTTTCTTTGTGAACTAAAATTAAAATTAGTACAAGCAAACGAGACAGAGTTATATACAATACGTTAGAGTGGAATATGAAACGAACGATCGTCGATAAAAACTACCTGTCCAACGTATACTCGTCCGAATAAATTCGAGCATATTTCGTGCGGTGTAAGATTAAGATGCTTTGTCCTTGGCGGGCAGTTTTAATGCGAAAAAGTGACAACCGGTCATCTCACGTTCCGCTCTAGCGTATTGCCCTGTTTCGTTCACACGGACTAATTTTCGATTTTAGTTCACGAAGAAACGCAACCGAGCCCATTGTGAATTTTGGCACTAATTTGCACATTTCAAAAACTTTATTATCCTAAACGACGTATATTTTTAGGTGTTTAAATTTATTGCATTATGGTTTTTTGCACCTACGTTTCATCACAAATTATTTTAGCCATCATAACCGAATGGAAGAAATGAAAATACCGCGTAAAATAGTGAACTTCTTTTTTTCTAAGAAATTACACTTTTTGTCGTCAAGAAGATACGTTGTGTCGATATGTCGATACGGACGACGGCAAGATACGTTTCAGAATTCTGAATATTGTTAGAATACTGAATATTTTAGAATAAAAGTATTTTTTATTGATTTTCGTAATATTGAGCTAAAAAAACTAAAAGGGTTTTTTATGTATAACTCTTTTTGTGTACATATAAAATTGTATACATTTTATATCTAGTGTAAAATAAATAAAGCTGAAAAGTTTGTTTGTATTTTTGTTTGAACGCGGAACTACCAATCGGATTTAAAAAAATCTTTTTGGGATTCTTGGGGAAGGTTGCTATTTAACATCACGTTCGGAGCCGAGCAAAAGAAACGCTAAGCGAAAGTGAAGTAATAGCGCGGGCGGGCGATGCGACGCGGTGGGTTGAGGGCCAAAAGCGGTCGCCCTTAGATAACCAAGCATTACCGAGAAGAGTCGAACTGTGCATGCCTTATCTAGATCAGGTTGCGGCAGAAACCAAAACATTGTGAGGTTTAATTAACCTTGGCAACCTTGAAAGGGGCGAATCAGTACGAGCAATTAAGGCGACGTACTACTTAAAAAATAAACCGTATCTGAGTTTTTAAGCCCCGCCTACTTACCCCCTCCCCTCGCGACGGGGCAGGTGTTTATTATGTTGACTCATCTCGCAGCGATATTCACTCGCTATCGATGTCTGGACTAAACACACTAGGTATACACTATTGCAATGGGATTTATATTTTGGGATTATGCAAGTGTCATGTACCTACGCTGGTGAAGAAGTCTACGCTTTATCATCATCTAAACTTGAACATTATATTACTTTCCCGGCTGCCACTGGTAGGGAAGGTGTTGTGATCGTGCGGAAAAAAATGTTTAGATAACGATAGAGATGTCCATTTTGAGGTCCACCAAGATGATTAAGACCATTTTCAGAGAAATGTATGTCTGTTTGCCTGTATGTAATCTCTCACGATAACTGCCGAGCCGTTGAACCGATTGAGTTGAAATTTGGAACATAGGGATAGTATCACCCTGGAATGCGCCCATTAGATTTTGGCTGTCAACTGTTAAACCAAACTATCACTGTCAAAAATTGACAGAAGCCATATCTTACAGAATTTCATTTGCGATATGTCATTTGAAATCCCCTGAAAAACTGTATTAAGAAGAGTCACCTGTCACTAATTAATTTTCGACATTTTAAAATTTTTTTAAATGGTGATAGATGACAATTGGAGAAATGCCGTTAACTGTTTTGGATACAGTTTTCCAAGGGCTTTTAAATGACATAAATCGCAATTCATGTTCCGTGAGATACAGCTTTAGTATTTTTTTGATAGTTGTAGTGACAGTTTTTGATAGTATTTTTTGGCAGAAAAAACATTTAGAATCGAATTAAAAAACAACATTGTGTATCGAACTATTTATTCGCGGTATAATAGTTCTTTGAGGAGGACATAACGACACCCATCGCCTTGTACATTATCATTAAAAAATTATTTAATTAAAAAGTAATATAATTTATTTTTAGATACTGTAAGCACATCATTGTAAACTTTAAAGAAATACACATCATTAAAAATAAATAATTATTAATTAAAATATAAAATCATTAAGACAAAAAATCATGAAGACATTTCTGGTTGGCAAAGTAGTCTGTTATTTCTGAGTAGATACATACATATTAAATGTAAAGAGACGAATAAATACATTTAAAATTGCGCAGTACATTTGAGACTTCCTTTTTGTAGCCTTGACAGTGTCGCTTTGTAGTGGTGCGCCGACTTTTGTAATTAAAATTCATCAAATGATAATACATTTTCAAAAGCCTGTTCATCATTATTAATTAGATCTGTACTCAGCACAGATTTGGAATATCGTGTACTTTTCGGTGGCTCTATATTGCTTGTGCTTTGCTTTGGAGTGTTATTGGCAAGTACATTCTCTGTGAGTTCTTTGCTCACTTTGTGATGGAATCACTGAAAACTAACTACCGCTTAAGCGTTGGACAAGGGAGAGGAACCGATTTCTTTCGTTTTATCGTGTCGTTTCTTTTATTTGCTTCTTTCAGAGTGTATTCAGGCTCCCTTAAATCCATATTCCTTCATACTCCTGGATCGATAATTTCAGGTAATACACAGTCCATATAAAAACAAACAAGTTTTTTCCATGACATTTGTCCAAATCAAATCATTCGTCTGTATATATTCGGTTTTGAGGAGATCGTTTTTACCAGACCAAAATGTAAATAGGCACACTTCCTTTCCAGTTATATGTATCGTTCCAGTTACAGTTTCTTTCCAGCACACTTTCTTTAAAGTTATCCACAATACCACAGATAGTTCATACCTTGTTGAAAACTTACGTTTTTTCGTTCCTCAGCGATTAATTCGCAATTCACGCACGTTTGAGGTATCTCGTGCCAATACCAACTACGGGAAACATTCCATCGCTTATGGGCTGATATGCACGTACGACTCTTGTTTCTCCACCATCGACATTTTCAACCTCAACCAACCGACGTTCGTTAAAGAATTATTCAAATCAATTGCACCTAACGAGCTTGTTAATACCTATAGTAATTAGTTATATACTTTCTATACAACAAAATAAAATTCGAAATTTAAATTCTAAGTGTCAACATATTTTAAAATTTTCTCCCCTCTAAATAATAATTAAATAATAAATTTTAGTGATTATAGTGCAATTCTATAGTCTGGATTAACTCGCGGTTAACACGGGACGCGTCCCGAAGGATCTGATCGGTCTGAGCTGTTCACTTTAAATATTCGACCAGCGTGTCTATGGAAAAGTCGACCATCGAAAACAAGCGAGCTGTAGTTACTGGCTGAAGGCAGATCGACTTTGCTGAAGATACATCGGAGGACCTACTGAAGGTGGTGGTGGATTTGATTGACCAGCCACCTTTCGAAGACTATATGCAAAGACTCTCAGAAGGAGGTTACCGCAAGGTATAAGGACGATCAATTGTGCGCTGGCAGCATAGAAGGATTACGAGACTCTTGTGGAGGCGATAGTGGTGGACCTCTGCAAGTGGCGATAGCTGACAACCAATGCCTTTTCAACATAATCACCGTTACCAGTATTGGAAAGAGCCCTTGCGGAAGTGCCAAGGGACCTGGCATATACACTGCCGTGAAGAGTCATGTGAAATAAATGGCGTTTTAGGAGTATGTCTACCGGCGAAAAATTGTCCAAAAACTGAGGGGGATTTGCCAAAAGGGAAACTATCACAATTTTGTATAATGTCGGAACAAGAGACTGTATGCTGTATTCAACACAGCCCCATGAGCAACAACACGAGATCATCAGAAAACCAGGATAAATCCAATAATGCATCTTCTATATCACCGCCTACTACAACAACTACCAATAAGTCACCGGTCATCTCTACAATAGCTCCAGAAAAAACTCAAACATCACCACAAGCCATAACTACCAATTTCATAAATGACAGTGTGAAAAACGAACTAAATCCGAAAAAATAGCTCTGCAATATTGAGTAAAAATTTAACAATGACAGTCATTGCTGCGTTAGCGATTAATTGATTTATTTTATTTTATCTGCATCCAAACTTTTCTCTGGTCGTAACGGTCTCCGTTCCATCGGGTTCAGAAGAGGGAGGAAGAGAGAGTGCACCCGTGGTCGCGCGCCCACCTGTGCACTATAATATAGCCTGCGCACTTGACTGCTTCCGAACAGTGGACTCTGAGAAGACTAAAGAAGTCACTAGAATCTACAATGCAGTCGCTGTGGCCGAACACGGCTAGAAGGATATATATACAACATATCAGTAGCTACCACAAATATTTATAAATATCTATAAATATTTATTATATATCTATAAATACCTATAAACATCAATAAATATCTGTATTTATATATCCACTATACGACCTATCTATATCTTTATTTATATCTATATACATATACACATACCATCGTCTAACTCCTTCTTCCTAATCACTTCCAATTCCCTACCTCTCCCATCGGTTTTCTATATATTTTTTATATTTAATATGAACTTTGTTTATTTTATAATTAATTTTTAAGTGTAATATGCTGAAATCCAAATGTGTAATAAACGATTATAGGCGTAATGTTTTTCTTTTTTTTCTACATTTATGCACACGTATGTATATTGTATGCGCTGTATTTTTCCAGAAATAAAATAAAAAATAAATAAATAAAAAGTAATTATATATGGACCTGTCCTTGAACTTGAACGTACCAGTGATGTTTGATGCTGATTTCAAGTTTTCCATATTTCTGTTTCCAAAATGTCACTTTTCTTTTTCTTGTCGCTTCCGTTAACCAGATTCTATGCGCTGTAATGGGAAATTTGACTTCAAAAATATAATCATCAGATATTCCATCTGGAGAAGCTCCCAAAAATGGAAATTTAGGGTCAATGAATAATCCACATTGCTGAATTTCCACTTTTTCTAGACATATTTTTCATTCTAGTGCAGTTGTTTCATTTTCTTTTCCATGGCAAATTGATGCTACGTTGCTCAAATCCCATTTTCAGTCATGGATTTAACTAAATTGGCGCATTTTGTGTGTTGTTAACTATTGACAATTTTGCCAAAGTTAGACGCAGTTACCATTTTTCTTCGTAATTCCAACCACTCGCTGCTTTCACCTTGAATAACCGTAAGTTTTTCAATTCGCAATCGATCATTTTTCTATTTTCCAATTCTTGAAATAACAGAGCTTTGCTTTTTTCGAATATTTCTGATGGAACATCGGGTTGGTTGCAATGTCTCCATAATGCGAATTATTGTTTTTTTTTTCAAAAAAACTTTCTGCTTTTATTTCTTTTATAAAGAATGGATTTACTTAAATGCCTCTGTCTTCTTTATTCCACTTTTGATATCCTGCCAGAGGGACTTTTGCCTATATATTTTTTATGTAATCTTGAGAGTGGCTGTTTTGTATTAAATGATATAACTGCCGCATTACATCGCGCTTGGTAAGACTGCTTTTGGATGTAATTTGTCCTCTTACCACCAATAAATTTTGCAATGATGCCGTTAAACCTTTCGAGAACATTACTATCTACATCATGAATTAGGCTTCTTGCATGTATTGCTACCTACGTTTTAAGTTATGTAACGTATTCTTTCCCAAATAATGTCACCCATCAAACAACTCATTGCATCCAGTGTTTCATTTTCCGACAAACAATTTTAAAAACTTCTACATTTATCATGGTTTCCAAATGCATCTATCGGGGCGTTCAAAATGTCATTATACAGGCAATCAATTTTCTCATCAATTGAAAAGTTTTGACATTTATTATAAGCTACTGCTGATGTAATATTTCTTCGCATTTTTAGTTTTTTTTTTCACAGACATTACAAGTTGAATAAAAGCTTTTAAAAAGTAGATACCTACGTTTTGTTTTTTAAATTACAATTCTGCCTATCTGACGGTTTTCTATATTAGAACGGTCAGAATCGTAGCCTAATAGTATATTATATTTATACATGGTGTATAGCTCTGTCATATGGCTCCAACGCAAATGTATTGGCATTATTTACTGTCCCCTTATATATGACACATTTTGACTCGCGGGAAGCAAGCTGAAGTGGCGCACTCGTTTTAAACTCGCATAAGATCACACCGGTCGTAGGTTCAAAACCTACCGATATGTATATATTTTTTTTGTTTTTATACATAAAGAAACATTGTTATCAAATAAATGAACACTTTTTATTAAAAAAAAGTAATATTGTAAATTTAAAAAAAAAATAAATAAATATTAAATATTATTTTACTTATTATTGTTTCTATTTTTCAACATATGATTTATCATGTTTTTAAACCTCTTTCATTTACACGGTGAAATAGCCATCTAAAACCGATATTTTTTTACTTCACATCTCCGATCCATCGAAATGTCAATTTGGTAATAATAAGTCATGAAACAGAGCGTCGCGAACGCAACCGCATATGTCGGCCTTCGAAGCCGAAATGAACCACGTTTCTAAGAGCCAATAACATTTCATTATAAAAGGTTGGCTGTTATGCCATTTGAATCAGTAATTGATCCCCACATAAGAACCATATTGACCCAATGTCGCTTGCGGCATTTTGAATGCCAGCGCGTCGTCGCGAGAAGAGCGCGCTCATCTCATTGTATGACAAAAATAATATAAACGGGCTCTGCAAAATATTATTTTTAAAATATACTGATATTTTATTTGAAAAAAATAATCGTCAGTACTACAAGTTTATTGTACATAGTTTATGTAAAAAAAAACAAACTTGAAAAAAACACACAGTAATAAGTAATATTTAACAGTGAATATGGATGAAAGTTACACTTTTTATATATTTTTTTTTAACAAGAAAAACTTATTTTTTTAAATTTATGCGAAAGCATCCTCTTTACAACTATTGTTAAAATGCCGTAGTATTTTTTTTGAGTTTCTTGATCGTGCAGTTTAGTGTGAGGCACGTTTCAAAAAATGCTCTAAAATGAAAATTTCCTGTATAGCTCCCAGATTTAATTATTTTCCTCAATTTTCCAATACTTAAAAAAAAATCTGAAATAGCTATCTACTTAAGAAAGGTACTGTGAGTTACGATAATTTTTTTTTGTTGGCTAACATCATCAGTTATTTCAGTATGACTGTTCAAAAATTGCCAAAAATTGTAATTTTCGAAATTTACCTACATCGTCGCCTTAAGCAAGTTTTATTAGAAATATGTGAATAAAACAAAAACAAACAAAAAAAAAATTTTTTTTATAAAAAAAAAAAATGTTTTGAAAAATAATATTAAAAACGTTTAGAATCATGTGCCATCTAGCGGTAGATAAAATATAAATAATATTGATTATTAGCGACATTTTACCTACCACTAGATGGCGAAGCGTGCTCAAACGCTTCTCAAACTTTTATTTAACAGTCAAGCTCTTCAAATTTTCAAATAAAAAAAAAACCAAATGAAATGTTTTTGTTTTGTTTTTCTCATTTTTAATCAAATGTTTACCTGCTCGTATTGATTCATCCCCTTGAAGACTGCCGGTTAATTAAAACTCCATGTATTACTAAAATTTCGTAAATAAAAATAATCCTAAATAAATATCCCCAAATATTTTCCGCTGAATATTTTTAAAAACATTCGAAATGAGTTTTTTATCCAAAAAACTGGTGAGCATATAAAGCCAAAATTAACGCACTACAAGTTGCCCTAATTAATTGTCATCACGATTATGTCTTACGGCTTACCGTAATCATTCTCACCATGATTACAAAAAGTGTAATTTGGAAGAAAAATTGAGTATTTCATTATTATACGCGGTAAGTTTCATTTCTTACTGTTATTATGGCTTAAATAATTTGTGATAAAACGTAGGTACAACATTCCATAATTCAATAAATTCAAATACCTTAAAATATGACTTATTCAGGAGAATAAGGTTTTTGAAATGTGCGAATTTGTAAAATAATTCACAGTGCCCCTATTAATTTGGTAACCCATAGTACTTAATGTAGCTCTCAAATCGATTTATAGTCGGGGAGGCAGTGAATATTTTTAGTACGTATATTATATTCCCAGTGTCGCTGCACTTTTGGAAACAATATAATTTCTAACGAGACCGCAAATAGGCAAAAATGAAATATTCCCAAAAATGGAAAACTTCCAGCCTCTTAAAATATCGAAACCGCAGTGTTTTCAGGTAAAATATGAATAGAAATGTAAGAAAATTTGATTCTAAAACACTTTATCAACTGAATTCCATGATTTTATGTACATTTTATTCCAATTTTACCTGTTTTTTTTTGTTGTAAAATTGCGTGCGGTTTATCGCTATCGGGTCATTACTAATTATTGATTTTTTTTGCGATAAATAACTCTAAAAATGCAAAATGTCTGCCTAATTCGTTGACAAAATACATTTGTTTTTCGCTGAAATATTTGAAGTTTTTGGTATATTTGTAAATTAATGAGGTTATATTTTTCGAGATTTTTTTTCGAGAAATCATCAAAATTTTTATTGGTTTTATGAGCTAATATCTAAATATTTTTGTATGTAAATGAGCAAAACAAAATATTACCCATGCTAGAAAATCTAATAAAGATCACGATAGCATTTACAATTTCTAAATACGGTTCCGTAGTGTGGTGGCTTTCCAAGATGTGGGGGCTTTCCCACGCGTGGCCTACATACAGACCACAGTGGCCTCAACCCTTCGGGTTGTAAGGCCAAAGGTGACGTCGGGCGGCGTTGTCGAAATCCTCGTCTTTAAACGTCGCTCGGGTCGTGTCTAATCCGCTGTAGGTAGTATCTCCAGGATATGCACTCGAGGTTTGTTTTGTTAATAAAAAATAATAATGTTGATGTTTTTAAAAAGCTTCTAAGCCATTAAAGTTTTTTATTTCCTTTAAAAAATGTAGTCTATTGCACTATTTACGAATTTACAGTAAGTTCGTTTCTGCTTCAAAGCACGTATAAATAGTTCTACTGCAAAGCACGCTCAAAATAAGTCTACGGCAAGGCACGCTCAAATATGATCTGTCGGCAAGGCACGCTCAAATATGATCTGTCTCGATATCGGCGGGTGACCTCCCTTATATAGGTATCGCCGCGGCCGGCCGAGTGGTGGGGCGGTTTGCACCCCGCCTCGCACGCGGTTGCCGGCCGACGCACTGTTGTATGTCGTTTTCGTGAAGCTAATATACTATAATATTGCCTACTATTTTACTAAAGTTAAGAGTGTACATACGACCTTAAACTCTAACTTATATTAACTTATGATTATTTTACATATATATTTTAATAATCATATATTATAGCTATGTCCTATTTTAGGTTGAATTTAAATATTTTCACCAGTTATTGGCCGATTTGGCTCGGACTTAGTCTAAAAATTAAATTAAATTATTCTAAACATTTAGACATTTTCATGGCAGCAATTTTGTGGATTTCTAGTGATCCAATATTTAAGCTGGCGCTTTCAAAATACGAGTCATTCGTTTGTACCTACCTGGCTTGCGGGGTGGGTCGATTTTACGATCGGCGACGGGGTGGCCTAATCCCTTTTTGTCGGCGGTGCATTTCGGGTGAGTTTTATTACCCTTTTTAAATGCACGTGCTGGGATATTTCCGACGTTTTCCTTTGATCGCGAGCGAGGGTTGTTTTCGGGTTGACGTGTAATTTCGAAATTTTAGCGTTCACTTGTAAATATTCCACTTTTAGTTTGACATCCATTAGCCCCCGCTTTTAGTGGAGCTGATCCGGGTATACCGATATTGTGTGCATAGTGCACTTACTGCCATAAATAATATTTTTTGGTTGGGGATTTTGATGCGCTCGGAATTTTAGGCATGACGACACAATATTGTTGTGATGTTTATCATCATCATGCCTGCCCGATATTTCATCTTTCTTCCCACAACACGTAGTTTTCCGTAAGACAAGTACAAGTTAGAAATGCCGAGTTTTTTTCACTTTTCCGACTTTCTAATATTTATTCATAATTATCTAATTGTTTTACAAAATGCGATCATTGTACAGTTATTCTTTTTGTGGTTGCTATAGTAATTCCATAGTTATAGTACTTTTTGACGAGCGCGGCGATATTGCAAGAAATTCCAATAAATTGCCGCGGTCTGCCATGAAATTATGCCGCTACTCGAAGGGTTAAAGGTCGGTCGGTCTACTAAACGCCGAGCCAGAAAAAAATATGCCAACAAAACAACGCCAGAGTGTTTGGAGTCACCCAACTTTCCCGAGTAGACTTTCGACTGAGGCAGAATGCGACCTACATCGGCGATCATCAACTTCACCGATAAGCCACACTGCACTTCTTTCTAAGTTTCTGGGAGTAATCGAACGTTCCTTAGGACGACCCACTTCACGTCGGGTTTGAAGATTTAGAACCTTCGAACAAGTAATTATCTGGCAATTTTCAACCAGGCCATCCACCGTCGTATAAAAAACGGGCATTTTAAGCTCGTCGGTTCGAGTCAAGTCGGATGTTTGTAATAAAAATGAAGACTAACATTCCGACTGCACAAAATCCACCGAACGAAAGTCCTAAAAACTGACCAAAACCGCCACACCCAGTTTGTGAAAGTAATTATCTGGTCTAAGTATTATTGATACTGATCAAGAAATTCCAAGTCCGGCTAGGACTATGCAATGGGGAGGTGGAATCTAATCATTTTTCCGAGTTTTAATCGTTTCCATTCACTAGAGTCGATCATTAAATGTACAAAAATAGCACTCTGGCTACTATAAGAAGTCGCGGAATGCGTCTGGCGAGATCTAGAAATTACACAGAAATACAAACTCATTGCTCTCGTTTTCAGTCTTGATAATTTTGTACATAATAAACGATCCTATAACTCCACGAAATAACACATCTGGCTGACGTTAATTGACATGTTATTGGTGTTAATTGACACATCTGACATTGATGATATACCTCTATAATCAATGATAATAACTAAAGCCTCGTCAGACTCTTCTACAAAAGTTTGAGGCAGTGAGCACTGTTTTATACGCGTAGTTAGTTCATGCGCGTCAAAGCCGTTACTCTGACGCGCTTTAAACGTGTCTGGCAAAGCTTTGGCGATCGCAAATCACAACCACATGTTATCGTAAGCTATCGTTATAATGTTATCTGACCAATTTTCTAACATTTTGTTCGGTTTTTCGGCACTTTCGAGCTCAACGCACCGGAAAACCCTCTTACAAAATATATGTCCAATACTTGTAATTAGTCACTATATAATTCTATCGACGTTTGGTGGATTGGGAAAACCAGTACCGAAAAAAATCACTAGCTCCCCGACTATTAAATCATACGATACGTCGTCGTTGATGTGGAAATGAGTAGGTTTGCATATAAAAGCCGGATGTTTAAAGCGGAAAGACTCGTAATTAATTGGTTACCATTATAATAGGAGCTATTTATAGATGGCAGATCGAAATGCGTCTCATCTACATATTGATAAGTTGTGTAACGCGTTTTTATATCAATCGCCTTCTTCATCTGTGTGTTCCTCTCCTAACGAAAATTGGCAATTGGCAACAGTCATGTGCATTTTTACACGGCTGCCCAACAAAAAAGAAATGTGATGTGTTCAGGGTTCATCTATGTATGTTTTCCGTTTCTTTATTTCATCATATTCAGTGTCATAACACTCTGGGTTACATAAGAATTCTAACAATACCACACACTTCAAAATCGTCTCAAGCGTTTCGAAAATATGATGGCTGTGCTCTCAGTACCTAGCTATCGATTCCGTGCAGTTGGGGCCTGATGACCTGTCTGTTATCCTTCAGTCGGCTTAACTAACGGTTCATTTCCAATCCGATAGCCTCCCCGAAAAGGGTCAAACCTGGAAAGGACCTGTTACGGCGAATATTATTACTTGTGACCTAGACATCCAAAAAAGCAAGAGAACTGTCTCTTTCATAGGTGAATTTTATTTTGAGTGTATGAATTTTAGATTACCCAGGTAATAATATTAATAATAATGATAACAATAATAATATGAAGTTTTATTTTCAGTTATTAATAACAGAAAAATATAAAAAGCATAGATTTAAAAAAATCTACAACCTTAACGGTCAAAGAAAAGAAAAAACCTCATCAATAATATAAAAAAACAAAGGCTGCACGATTTCACTACAAACACTGCAAAGTAATTGGCGGCTACAAACGCTGTTTGTACCCGCTAACTACTACCGTGCTAGGACTCACGTATTGTTCGCGTTACCGCGAGCTAGAACTAACCACGAACTAACATCGTTCAACACTGCGGTGCGGACGCTTCGTACCCTAAATGCACTATGTTCGACTGAGCCAGAATTGGATATTTCGACGGTAAACTTAGCACAACTGCAAAGTACGGTAATGGCATTTCTTAGCAATCAAGTAATTAGATAAATATCTTAAAAAGTAGTAACTAGCATAATAAGAAAGGTTAGATAATCATTAGATATATGTAAGTATTAATCGTTTAATATTACGCTCTAACGTATTTCTTGGTCTCGTTTGCTATTTTATTTTATTTTATTCTGGAACCAAACAGAACTATATACAATGCAATAAAAACATATTTAAAAGTGACAAAAATCCATTAATATGATTCCGAATATAAAGTATACAAAATGAACGCAATAAAATTTTATATTGTTTCCGCTTGAGAATGGGGGGAATCAGGATGGGAAGTAAGGTGAAAGGGAGAGACAAAATAGATAAAAATATAATATGTATGTATATAAATATATTTATATTTCATTTTAGGTATGATATATAGTTATTATAATGAATATACTTGAGATAAAATTATGTCCTTGAACTAAATTAAATGAAATATAATATGTATAAATGTTTTGTGATCATCTAGATAGACTCTAGATTTTTTTTTATTGAGTTCTTATAAGAGGTTTTTGATGAGTGTAATGATGAGTGTATAGTCTGTATATTGGAATAATAATGATAGTAATAGTAATGGAGTACAGTAATAATATTATTATTAATTAATAATGGAATTATAATAATAGCCATAGTACAATAATAGTTATAATCTAGAATTACTAATCTAGAATTACTTAATCTAGATTAATAGTTATAATCTAGAGCTTAGAAAAATAATTAACGATTTGGAATCATCTGTAAGGTTAATTATGTTTTGGGAAATAAATAAATAAATAAAATAAATAAATATAAGGTTTACTCTTCAGACAAAAATACCGATCTGTAGGTGAGAGAGAAAAGGTAAACAATTAATATCTAATATAATAATATTTACATAATACAACAATAAAAAGATACTTGGGGGAATACAATATACATAGTAGTAGTTCATATTACTATATACCTAGTAGTTCATATTAATGATTTCCTGATATTTTTCTTACGACTTTCTTTTTCTCTGCTGCTGATGCCACGCATTCAATTATGAGGCAGTCTGACCATAAACATAGTTTCAAGTCCTCTATTGCATCCACTATCTGATGATGAATTTTCAGGTTTTCCTAAACACTTTGGGGGTACTAATTAAAATTACACCTTTCCTAGTAGGTACATAGGTAGGTCAACGCCAGGTGTCCCGGAATCCGGCCTGCTGACTGTACCCCGGTGCTCTATGGCCAAAATACTGTCTGATCTGAAAGTATATGCTTTTCCAAAACTCTTGCACATTTTTGTCTCTGGCTCTGACTCTGATTAGGGTTGGTTGTAAGAGATTGTCATATGACAATAAACCCGCCCATTGTGAAATTACACAATAAAGAATACAAACAAACAAACTTTTATTTGTATTTATTTATTTATTTTAACATAACATGCGAAATTAACAAAATGGTCATACCAAGTAATGGTGCGAAGTAAACGACGACCCACATTATGACCATGCGCAGCGCATGCCCAACTAGGCCGAGTACCTATAGCCTGTATCTGGGCATACGATTTATTTTCAGACTTGGGTGGAGAAGCATAACTGACGTAGGACACATACACTTATACACACACATATACATATACACATATATAAATATACATACACATACATACACACATACACATATATGTTACATTATGTTTAATTATCTTAACATCACATTTATGCAGGTATATTATTTCTAAGAGATGATTTGCAGAAGATCATTCTCTGTCCTTGAACGACCTATATACTCAAGAAGCCATTTTTTTATTTTTTTATCGAATAAAAAGGTACTTTATTTTTTTTATGTCGTCATCAAGACGGTTGAATATTTTGGGTGCGATAAAGTTTAATTGCCTTTGGGCAAATGATGAATTAACTCGGAGAACGGCATAATTCAAGCCTGCAGATGCTCTTGTAGTTATGTGTTGCTGGCTTCTGTGTGGTCGTTTAGCTAGGGTTCGATGGAAAAACATGAGTGACCGTTTCACAACTAATAATATAATTGTTATAAATTATCGACAGTTGGTCGCTGCCAGCCTGTGCTAGCCTGCGTCTTTGCTACGCGACATAATCGTTTTCAGAAATGTGTAACGGTCCGTTTTGCCTGTGCGATCGTGTTTAGTTTATATGCACATGTATTCTACACTGTATCGTCGTCTGAATGTTTCGTCTAAAAAGGTGGACGTGTAAATAATTATAACAATACGTCAGTTTTCATGCTTGTCTACTGCAGATTTCGCGAGAGTATTTTTGCTGCTCTATTGATGAAATAATTTATTGTTGTATGAAATATATATTAGTTACTGCAATATTTAGTTAGGTACTGTTTGAAAACAATTGGCTCTCGCGGCCATTATATGGTGTCCTCGTGACCTCGGTAATCCTGTGTAATTTTCAAGAACGAATCATTGCAGCCTCTCCGTTGCCGCTTCGCTATCGTTTCGCACACTTACTGTAGCATACAGGCTGTTTTAAAGTTGTTGGCTAACATTTTGAAATGAGTTTTTGCATTTCACAAAACGGATGCCATAGCGTTGCAGTCTTTCAGCGTATGAACTACAAGCCGGATGAAAATGAGTGGATTTTGAATACGCCCAATCCTCAGCTTATACACAGTATACCAGACATACGCGTCTCTTAAGGGCTCTCTAGACCAAGGTTTCCCAACCTATTTTGCATGGTGCCCCCCCCCCCAACAGATTATAAAAAAAATCATGCCCCCATGATATTTATTTCACACGATTTATTATTTATTAATGGGATGTTTGCGCCTGCATTTTTTGAACCACTTGGTCGATATCAGGTTCTGTTTTTGACAGAGCTATCATCAAATCCTTATCGACTGCAAGGCGATTTCGCTGCTTAGTCTTAATTTGCACTAATGCTAATGGTTTCACATAAGTAAGTCGAAGAAAATGGCAGAAGTATTCGCAAGGCAAGAGTGGCAACTTCTGGATTAAGGAGAAAGCGTTTTATCCAAAATTTCTCCAAAGTCAAGAGGTGAAAGTCATCTTTCATTGTCGAATCTGCCTTCATTTCCAGAAATTCTTCTTGGACATCTTCTGGTAATTGCAGAACATTGACCATTGGAACTAGGTGGCGCGACTAAATCTGTGTGTGTTTTAAATAATAAACAATGATAAGTAATTAGATTAAATATCCGAACACTTCATGCCCCCTCCTAAGATCTCTCAAGCCCCCCCCCCCGGGGGGCACGCCCCACCGGTTGGGAAGACATGCTCTAGACGATCAAGCATGCTTGACAAGCATCGCGTCGCGGGCTGGGAAGGGATAGTAAACCGCAGGAACTATGCATTTTTTAAATTTTTACCAAAAATGCCTAATTTTGTAGTTTACACTAGGGAATCACGTCATTCATCAATCAATTACGTCTAATTAATGTTACTCGCATGTCAACTACTCCGCCAACGCAGATGTTGAAACGTTTTGAGAAATTCGCCGTCCTTCGCACGCGTAAAGATACGTTCGCGCTCCAGTAGCGGATACGTTCGCGCTCCTGGAGCGTGCAACGTTGCACGCTCCACGGCGAGCGCTCCCCGCGGTGGCGGTAAATGCTGCGAACACAACGTGCAGCGCAGTGTGTTCGTGGACGCGAGCAAAGTAAGGATTGGTGGGTACGTCTCGCGCTTCACGTTCGGCGTAAAGTAAACGCAAATCTATCGTTATGGAGTGGGCCGAAGAGAAAAGTCTAGCTCTAATATAATCGAGGAGTACCGAAATTATACAGTGCTGGCCTGTGGGATCCGAAGGATAAGACATTTAAGAAATGTAAACCTTCGATGGAAGACCGCGGCAATTTATTGGAATTTCTTGCAATATCGCCGCGCTAGACAAAAAATACTACAACTATGGAACTACTAAAGCAATCATAAAAAGAATAACTGTGCAACATTGACCTTTGGTATATAGAATATTATTGAAATCTTGTTTTGTAAAACAATTAAATAATTATGAAACATATTGTAAGACAATTAGATAATGAGAAAGTCGAAAAAGTGAAAAAAAACTCGGCATTTCTAACTTGTACTTGTCTTACGGAAAATACGGAATCCTATTTAGAAATTGTAAATACTATAGTGATCTTTATTAGATTCTCTATCAAAGATAATACTTCGTTTTGCTTATTTACATACAAAAATATTTAGATATTAGCTCATAAATACCAATAAAAATTTTGGTGATTTCTCAAAAAAAAAAAAGATGATGTTTGACAATGAAATTTTACCAGAAATATCCGCGAAATGACGCGCGAAATTATTCTAGCGGCCGTCTATGTATCTATGGTAATTATGAGATATTTAGTATGAATTTTGGGATGCGTTCGAATTAGAAAATAATATTACTGTGCGCTCCGGGAGCAAGCCGCCAATATTGGTCGTTACGTAGTCAACGGTGTTCTGATGTGCAACCAAATTTGGTCGTTACGTAGCCTAAGATTTAAAAATAATTTCTGGCGACGACATGTTTTTAACGTTCGAATGAAAACTGCTGAGCACTCGTTGTTCTTGAGTTGATGTGCGCACCGTCTCCATTTGAGCAGTTGCAGATGAGCGGAGCAGAGTTGATGCGCGAATCTAATGGATAGTGGATACCCGCCTTAACGCTTAACCAAAGGCGTTCGTCGAGACGTATACCCTCTGCTCACATCCCTCGCTCCCTTTCCCCGCAATCACCTATTGGTTAAGAGTGCGTCCACTGTTCTCTCGGTATACTGTGGCTTGTATGTGGTATAATGCGAAGACCAAATGTTATAAGTAAATTCAAGCAGTCTACGTAGGCGACATTCCAACACATTACAAAGTAACATTATTTGCGGATGACACCAGCATAAACTATACACATTCTAATATTGACCAAGTTGTTACAACTTTAAATGCTGAATTGGTTTCACTAAATGCATGGTATGAGACAAACAAGTTATCCCTTAACATGTCCAAAACTTTTTCAATGTTTATAGGTATCCTCAGCAAAATAAAATACAAAATACTCCACACATACATATTGGGAAAAACAACATAGCCGATGTCAGTTCTCACAAATTTCTTGGTTTAGTTTTAGATAATCACTTGAGATGGAATGCACACGGAGAACAATTCAGTGACAAACTTTCTAGTGCCTGTTTTCTGCTGCGCCAAATACGAAAACTGATTACCTAATTCTAAGGAAACGAAAACGAAAACGATTTATTTCGCTTATTTTGAGTCTTTTCTCCGTTACGTTATTCTTTCCTGGGCGCAATGCACCATCGATCTAAGGCAACATATTTTTTCATTGCAAAAACGGGCCATTCGAATTTTAAGTAATCTGGGTTATGTAGAATCATGCCGTGGTCATTTCAGAAGGCTTAAAATCCTCACCCTTCCATCTCTATATGTTTTAGAATGCGTTAAATTGATCACAAAAAACCTAGCTCAGCTGCCGATACATTCAGATACCCATAAACACTTTACCAGGGGGAGAAATAATCTGATTCTTCGTCGTCCAAATCTAGAACTTTTTAAAAGGGATCCGAGCTACGTCGGAATTATATGCTACAATAAGCTACCCTCTAGTATAAAAAAAATATGCCGCGAAGGAAAAATGCTCCAATTTAAAAATAAACTCAAATTATATCTCATTAAAAGAGAATTGTACGACATTAACGATTTATTCGATTGACACCACACTGCACACGAGTCAGCAAGCGACAAGTGCTTAGTCATTTGTGGTGGGAAATGTCACATGTCGCTTAGTAAATAAGCGATAATAAGGCACTTCACTTGCACTGGCAGTTTCACTAATACTGTGCTTGATCCGCATGTTTACACGCAAGGTAGGTATTAGTGCAAGGGATAAGTACCACATTACACCAGACAGTAGTTTATCTTAGAACAAAATTGAAATCGAAGCAAATACGTCAGAGTCGTAAGGGCTCGGATATGGCCGCCAGATGTCGGCCACCCGGCCCCAAACGTTCGAAAAGTCGCCAGCCTTTACCTGCGCGTAACGCTAGCTAAAAGCGTCGTCGAGACGTACCCCTATTCCCACATTCCTCGCACCCTCTTCCCGCAGTGCCCTGTAGCTTGAGAGTAAATTTAGTGTTTGGTATATTGTGTCACAAGCATTCGTTACTAAGCCCGAGTAAACCTAGCATTACGAGGCCTATAATAGAGGCCTAAATGCACTTGTAGCTAACAACTGGAAAACCATTGAAAAAACATGGAAAGAACAAGGTTCTTGGAGAAACGATGACTCACAATGAGTTGTAGCACTAATGATGATCGCTGGTCACTAAATTCTCGAAGTGTGAAACACGCTGTATCTCCCGCTAGTCAATTATTGCCGACGTGTCTGCGAAATTGTTCACGTCCGTCCTCGCCAGCCAGATTGGAGGTGAGACGCAGTTATTCCTACTTAATTGAGGCTTTAAACGCCATTCGGCGTTGAGAGAGAGATCCCAAAGTCAATCATCGCATCGATTAGCCTATACAAAGAGAACTATCTTGGAAATATCTAGGCATCACTCTAGATTGCTTTCTCCGTTGGGATTCTCATATACATAACGTGGCTACGAAGGTGCGAATCCTTGGATATGTTTTCAAAGAACTGAGGAATATTCTGGATTCCAAAACGCTAAAAACTGTTTATTATGCTTTATGTGAATCGCTTATTACTTACGGCATAATTGGATGGGGTGGATGTGGTAAAACCCTGCTAGAGCCATTGCAAGTTGCGCAGAAATTTATATTAAAAATTATTCTACGTAGACCATATCGCCATCCCACTAATGAACTTTATAAGGAAGCTAAAGTTCTTGACTGTAGGCAACTTTTTCTAAAAACTTCCCTCTTAAGGCTATTTTTGGACAGTAACTCAAATTTAGGAATAATTCAGAACCGGCGACCAACGAGACAAGTTTTAGAAAATAGCTCAATAATACCCAGAAGGAAAACATCATTTGGACAAAGACATTACTCTTTCATTGCGCCGAGATTTTACAATCTGATCAATATGGAAATAAAAATGAACTTGACATTTAGGGAATTCAAAAATAAACTAAAGAAATGGTTATCGAATCACGACAGACTAACCATACATCAAATGTTAGAAATAATAGTATAATAAAACTTAGGTGCACAAATTATTAAACATATATGTTAAGTATATTTTAACATTGAACTAACTACCAAAAATTATTTGACTTTGACAATGAAGTATACTTTTTAGACTAGGTAATTTTATATTAATAAATATTAATGACCGTTTCTTCCTTTTCTCACATATAACTTTATTTATTTTATTTAATCGAATTTTATATGATATTTATTGCCGATTAAATAATGGAATTGCATTTTATTTATTATATTATCTTTTAATATTTTATTATTATTATTATTTTTTTTTATTTTATTCTGAAGACCACATTTTAGGGCAATTTAGTGTCATTAGCTTTTTACTAAAACTTGTATATTTGTAAGCAACTAAGCAATCAAGCAAACTTGATTGTAATATTGGAGTCCTGTCCACCCTAGAACGGGCTAGTCCCAGTTGGGTGACAGAAACAAATAAGCAAAAGGTTAAGGTTTTGCCATTCGGTTCCTGTTATTTTTATAAGCTAATCAATGTTTCATAGTAATTAATTCTTAAATAAATAAATAAATAAAAATAAATAAATCTGCGCGATGTTACGCGGCCCTGAAGGTCATTCCAGGATAGTACGCAGCAGCAAGAGACAGACACTATTTTTACTTTCCCGGCTCACCAACTTACCAGTATTATGAACGCGCAAAAAAATACTAGATGAAGACGGAAATATTCATTTGAGCCCTCCTGAGACGATTAAGACCATTTCCAGGCAGAAGTCTGTCTATCCGTCTTTGTGTATTCCTCCACGATTGGGGAATGTTCAAGGCCTGTGTCATCTCTGGGCAATTAGCCTTTGGTGGGATTTCTCGTGAACCGGTCCTATTAAGCCGGCTTTCTGGATGTAACGTCATTCGATCGACCGCATAGAAATCGCGACTCCCCTAGTTTTTAATTATCCTAAGTTTTATTAATCAAACGTTGCTTAGTTCCTCATACTGATTTAATCCCTTGAAGGATGCCGGTTTAGTGCATATATAACTCAGCCTGCGTATATAAAAATGTTTGACCGACCGCCATGAAAGTCGGCACATATGTGTATTTTTTCATGGAGGTTTTTATGATATTCGATTTGTTATTTTATTTATTTTTATTTAATACCCATTTTTTAAAAATACAGTTTTGTTTAAAATCCAGCCAAGCCTAAAGCTTACCTGCTGGAGATTATGATAGGGTGACTTTCAGTGCAACTTTAGTGGCCATTTTGACCATATTATAATATATCTGCTACGTTAGTCAGGATTAGTTTCCAGAATATCGACCTATTTAACATGAAAGAGAATAAATTTAAGCAAAGCATATACTTAAAATTAATCGAAAATGCGACATAGACATTTCTCATGGGATACTATTGTTTTAGGGACTACTTGGTTTTTCGTTCGTTGTTCTTTAACTGTATATGATAGGTTTATATGATGGAGTAATTTTTTCTTAATTTTCATAACTTTTCAAATTTTTATTTTTTGTACCCTGCACATTATTAGGTACTTAAAATCTATTAACACCCATTCCTTCCTTTTCCCCTCCCAACCCCCACAGAATGCACTGTGCGTATTGGAGACCTTACTAACTAAAACTATTGTTGAAAGCATGTCATCGGCCAGAAATATTGTGTTTAATGTAATTGTAATATTTTTTTGTAGCGCTGTATGTTTTCCCTGTTAAATAAATAAATTAGTCGGCACAGAAAGCCACCCCCTTGATAATATTTACATAAAAAGATGAACGTACTTAATGCTAATAAAATAAAGTATGAATCCTATTCGTATCATTTACACGTGTGTTTCACTTTCACTTATTTTAAAACTAACTATTTTTAATTCTTTTTTTTCTTTTTTTGTACATTTTTTATAAGTTTTTAAATTTAGAGGAATTTGGTTGAATATATGAGGGATTAGCCAATTCAATCTTCTTTTGCCATAAAAGTTGCGAAAGGGAGGGATGAGTAGCCGTTCATTTTGTATCTGTCTAGTGCTGTGTTTATGTTGGACATAAATTCGGAACTCGTCAGTCTCGAAATATTGAACTGTCAATCTATAAATAAATAATACATCAGCTTATAACTTACCACTAGATGGCGCTGCAGCACATGCACTTCTATACCGCTCAACCGATCGCTATGAAAATTGATATAAATAGACATTTGAGCACGTATAATATTTTCGCGCTATTAACGGTATTGTAATTCGCCACCAGATGGCGCTGCAGCCAACTTCTATATCGTTCAGCCAATCGCCGTGAAAATTGGTAGACACGGCTATTTGAGCACGGATAAATTTTCACGCTATTCACGTTGTTGTAACTTGCCACTAGATGGCGCTGCAGCAGGACAAGTTCTATACCGTCTAACCGATCGCCATGAAGATTTTATAAATTCAAAAGTGGGAGGAATGGCGATTAACAAATGCTACCTGGGGGGGGAGGGGGGGGGGGAGAAGTGGGAGGAAACAGATACCCGATCATCGCCATGTAGCATTTCCCTAGTGAATATATTACTAGGTAACATTATATAGTTACTAGGTATACATATATAAGATTCCTTGGATAGAATTGTTCCTTGCTATCTAAGGAACAATTCTACGTTCCTCGCATGATCCGGGAAGCCATTGAAATAAGAACCCCGAACTTCAATAGAGACGACGGTTACAAACTCTCTTCTACGTGGAACCCTCTTCTTAAAATGTTCCCGCCGCCGAACGCCAAACATGTAAGACAGGATACAGTGAGTGTTGTGTGCAAGACGGATTTTCAAAATCCGCGCGCTCCGGGCCCGGCCCCCAACCGCCGTTATAACCTACGCAGTGGCAGCAGCGGTATGCAGCCTACCCGAAACAACGGATTGACAGCTCTTCAGTCTACCCTGGACAACGGCGGCTGCAACGTCACCGAAACGTCGGGTGCTACAAATTTCATGCGGTAAATTCGTTTTCTATCCTATTTATAATGTCAAACAACTGCGAGTCTTCGATTTTATAATTTACAGAATTACATAATAAAAATAAAATTGATAAAATTGAAGATTTTTAGTAACAAGAGTATAAACACTATCACATGATGTTAATTTTGACGATTTTTTTTGCCTATAATTTAAAAAATATATAACTTAGATTTTTTTCCATAACTAGTATCACCCGATTCCGGCTTGATATTGACTTCTGGGACACCTGTATTCAGTATTATTCAGTATTCAGTATTCAATTTATTTATTCAGAATATACAATAAAAGCATGAATTATGAATTAAAGCTAATTATCGCATATTAGAATTCGTCAGTTATAATGTAGATATAAAACGATTAAAGCATAAATATTAATTCGACAATAGCGTTGACTAAAGTCGGCTTTACACGGCAGACAAATAAAATTTAAAAAAAAAATAGAGCTGAATCCATGTACATGAGTATACATATAAAATAGATAATTATTATAAGAATATTAAGTCATCAAGCACTTTATACAAAAAATAATCACATAATAGGTAGTATCAAAACAAAATTGGAAAAAACAACGTATGTATATGATCAGGTATGTTACATTACACTTTGTAGTCTACATATTAAATAATAAATTCATAATATTATTATTAAACAATAAGAACTAAAATGAGGTACCTGAAAGTTACATATTAATGTTATTCCCATTTGAAGGAATTGGCATGCTCAAAAAAATCACCCAGCTTATAGAAAGCATGTGTGGATTGTAGCTTTTGTTTAATAAATCTTTTAAACACCTTTGTTTCCATCTTTCTTGTGGAGAGTGGTAGCTGGTTAAAGAGCTTATAGCTCAAATATACAAAGGACTTTTGTGTCTGTGTAAGGCGTACTTTAGGCAGGATAACGCCATCACGTCTGCGTGTATTGTGGGAGTGCATATTCCCGTTTACCTCTTGTTAGTTAATATTTGATTTAGCATATAGTAGACATTGTAAAATATATTGAGACGTAAAAGTCAGTATTTTGTACTTAAGAAAATATGTTTCGCAGTGCGTGTCACGGGATACTCCTGTAATTGCTCTTAGTGCACTTTTCTGTAAAATGAAAACCCTAGAACTGTCTGTGGCATTCCCCCATATCAGTATACCATAAGTCATTTTAGAATGGAAACAGGCATGATACGCAGTTAATGCAGCGATTTCACCAGCTAAGAATTTAATCTTTTTTATCGCATATATTGCCGAAGAAAGCGCACTACACAGTTCATTAATATGGATGTTCCAGCTAAGATGATGATCGATCATGATACCTAGGATAGTTACTATGTAACATTTCATTATCTGGCAATTCCTAAAACTTTTTAAAATACTCGTTTTCCTAATTTCAGGATTCCTCCCACCCAAATTAAAATAGGAACATTTTAGTATTAATATTTTTAATAAATGTGTAATATACAAAATTAAATAACATTTTAGGCAAAATGCAGTACAAGCGAACAAACAAGGATTAATATCTAAGGTACAGTTACAAATTTAAAATATACAAATTAATAATAAACCAAACGTAAAAATGTCATTTATTCGAGGAAAATTTAAAGCTTTTATTTTATAAAATAAATGAACGATTCGATATGATGGTATACCATTATGGTCCATTGCTTGGCAAAAGATATTTTCAAGTATTTGTCATTAAAAGCTAGTAGTATGTCATACAATTTACTAGCTAATCCAATTAATCTAACATCTAATCCAATCCATCGACTGATTTCAGTTTTCTTAATTTGCATTCATAAGTAATGAAGACAAATTTTCTCCGAGCTACCTTTTACTTATCCGGCCAACCAACCGACGAGAAGGGAAAGTATTGTGAATTTTTTTCTTCGAAATGAAGACGGAAATATCTATTTTAAGCCCCCCTGAGACGATAAACCGGTCAAAAACCAGCCATTGCGAGCAAAAACCTGCACTGCAACTTGTTGGTCTATTTAGTAAATAAATACTAACAATGGTTGGCGTTTCTTTGTGAACTAAAACTGATATGACAGCAATAAATAAAATACAAACGGAGCTGCCATGGAATTCACCGACTGAAATCGGGCCCATCATATACAATTATTACACTTCTGGGAGGTGAACGGTGGATTCCGGACTAACGACCGGCTGTGGTAGGTTTAGGACAGCTGTCTTGCCATATGTGAGCGTTCACTTTACCACCCATTCACTCCCCCTTTGAAGCCATAGAATTTGAGATGCGGAAATTGCAGTTTTAGATATTTTTTCTTGAAAGTTGTTTATTTTTCAGGAGAGACCAAGATCTTTAAAAAGGTGAAACAAAGATTTAGCTGGCAGGCCACGAGCGCCTACTTCCACCGCGTGAATGTGAACAGTGAAGCCGTTCCGGGTGACGGCATTTGCGAGATCATGGTATTTATTTAATTTGTACTCGTGGTCATTTGGGATATTTGATTCCCATGGAACAGTTAATTCTACGATAAGCACCATCTTCCGAGATAGAGGTTAAAGAGTTATATCTGGACGCAGGGCTGTGCATCCGAGATTTTCAGGGAATTTATACTGCTTAGAGACCGAATCGACCTCCAGAATCCAATCTGAAGCTATCTCGATTATTGAGAAAGGGTTTGCAGTGAAGTGTTTTTTGCCTTTAGAGCCAACCTGCACAAACTGTATTGGGGGGTTGGAGAATACTGTGGAACCCTTGTTAGTACGAACCACTGAGAGGCTAATTACCTCGCGAATAACAGCAAGGACTTTGTCGTGACGGTAAGTGTACCGTCCTTGATTCATATTAGATCGGAATATAAAACGATCATCGATAAAAACTACCTATCAAACTTATACTCGTCCGAATAAATTTGAACACATTTCGTGCGGTCTTAGATTCCGATGCTTTATCTTTGGTGGGTAGTTTTCGTTCACAACAAACTAATTTACGATTTTAGTTAACGAAAAAACGCAATCGAGCCCAATATCGTTTTCATGAATTCCCTCTTGTTACTTAGTAATTAATCTTGTTTAGTCATGTAAAGGCAAAGTTTTTATTTGGGACATCTTATAGTGGGTGAATCAGTACGATGAATTCAGCAAGTTTTGATAGTTTTTTTTTGGGTTTTTGAACAATTTTGAAATGTTGAGGAAAACTATGAGGAAGATGCGCTATCTAGTTTTAGGTAAAATATCGCTAATATTCTCTATTAGCGATATTTCACCTACCGCTAGATGGCGCAGCACGCTCAACGCTTCTCGAACTTTTCAATAGATACAATTTACAAATTTGTCAAAAAAATAAATGTTTTTTGTTTTTGTTTTACCCAACAAAAACAAAAATTTAAGTTATTTACTTCGTCGTACTGCTTAACCCACTACAAGGGATATCACTAATTAAAAACTCACCCTGTTATATATTTATATTGAACTTCGTATCACCTAAAATTGATTTGATAAGCGTTTATTGATCCTAATCAACCTTCCAAATCCAATTCATTGAAATCTATAATATGGCCGAATCATGTACGGTTTGAGTTTCGTTTGGTGATTAAAATGTTTTTTTTACTTTTTCGACTTTTCAACTTTTTAGACTTTCCGACTTCCGACTTTTTCGACTTTTTTGACATTTCGACTTTTCGAAATTATACACATCTCACGGAATGAATAACATATGGATGGCGAAGCTATCAAACAATAAGATCGCCGCGAACGCCATCTATTGAAAGTGACCTATTTCCTAAAGTGACCAATTTCGATTTTTTCGATTTTCCCCGCCCTTAGGCGAGAAACGATCTGCGTCGCCTGAGGCAGCAGCAATGGACGCCACCTGTTGCGCTAATCGATTTTATTGATTAAATCAATATTCAGACGAAATCAGTCCTTGGCTACTTACCGGGAAAGTTTTGGGGCGACACAACCGATTTTTTTCTTCATTCTGAAAACCCACCTCTACTGCAATAATACCAACGAAAAGTTATCACATAACAAATATACGAAATTACAACACCTAGATTTACATAGAGATCTTAATGCTTAAGTTAAATGGCTAATGTTAGATTCTTTCAGAAAATATATCAAGCGTATCTGAATTTTAGCTATGCGACTGTACAAATTTTACTACTTGATATATGTATATATTTAAGGCGAAAGAGGATGCTTTAACAGATTACAAAGCTGAGCCTGGTTATCAGTTAGCAGACTGATGGCATAGTTCGATATAAATAAATAAATAAATACAAATGGAGCAGACGTGACAGGAGTCGCCCATTATGATACTATTCTTGCCAAAAGTGTTACTTGTGTTTTTTTTAATTTGAATTGAATTGAATCGAAACCAAGACCACATCAAGCGTCTATAGCTGTGATTCCCAAAGTGGTCTATATGGACCCCCAGGGGTCGATTTTGAGTTGCAGGGGGTCCATGTAAGCTAGAAAACGAAATGGAGGTGCACGAGATGTAAATGGGGGTCTAGGTTAGCGGACCCCATTTATGCAAGTTATCATAAACAGTCAGGCACGCCGTAAATGTCGTATCGCACTTAAAAACAAAAAATTGTGTGTACAGCATAGTATTTTAAACAATATTAACCCTTGGAGTAAATGGGTATTTTCATGGATGCATCTGTCTCTTTTGCAGGATTTTCGGCGACATCGACCTTAAAGTACTATAACTACGAAACTACTACACCAATCATAAAAAGAACAACTGCACAATGATTGCATTGAAATTTCGAATATAGAATATTGAAATATCATTTTGTAAAACAATTAGATAATTATGAATAAATGAGAACGTCAAAGTGAAAAAAATGCACGACCAGATTTTCGCGACCAGATTTGGTTGACTCATACTCAACGGGTTAAGGATGATTCATGCTACACCGGGCCGGGGCCGGGCCGGGCCCCGGCCGAGTCGTTTCCAACGTGCTCCGGCCGGGCCAGTCATTCATGCTACACCGGGCGTGACCGGGCCGTTTCCGAGTTTATTTATCCCACGGCCGTGTCCGCGATAACTAGTAGAATAGAATAGAATAGAATAACTTTATTGTGCTATAAAAACATAACTTAATGAATATTACGCTGGTTTTATAAAAAAGACAATTTATGCACAAATGGCGAACTTATCTAACTAGTGTTGCGTCCATCTATTTTGGCGATAATAATATTTTTTAATTTCTATTTTCGCTTGATTGATAAGTGTGTTATTAATGCAATTTTCACAACTTGAGTTGGCAGCTATTGCGATTGCCTTTGAAGACGAAGTATTGGAAACACGAACTGAATCTAATAAAAGAAGATGGAGTGTACATCCAGCCTGGAGAAAACGACAATCGGAGGGAGAATTCGCCACGCTCTAAAAGGAATTAATAGATGATGAGAGCAAATTTTACGGTTATTTTAGGATGTCTAAAGAATGCTTTAGCATATTTCTTGGAAAAATAAAACGTGATTTAACCAAACAAAATTCAAGATTTCTGAAGCATATCTCTCCCATTGAACGATTAGCAGACCGGAGCCGGGAAAACAATATCCACCTCCATTTCGACGCCGTGCTCCGGACGTGGCACGACCGGTCACGGCCGGAGCACGGTCAAGCATGAATTGCTTCATACAAAAGTATACTATAGATATCTGACCGTGTCCCGGCCGGGGCCCGGCCCGGCCCCGGCCCGGTGTAGCATGAATCATCCTTTAATCGCAATAAACTAACGCTCGCGAAAGGCAATCAACACTCACCTCAAAATGCATCACTAGTCAATTGGGGGGAGGCCAGCGCATATGACTACCGAGGGAACGTGCGCGCGAGATATGTGAATAAATTGTTCTTCAACGGGTATCCCTACGAGCGAGTAGGATACACGCGTTGCTTGAATGAGCATGCGAGATAATGCTATGTATGCCTTTATCTGTGGCTTTCTCAAATGCTTCGTACTTCAAAGTCGCGGTCGCCTAGGAAATTAATGCGCACCGTGCAAAATTTAAGTATTTTCCAATAAAAAGCTACGAATATAAATTGTGCATAATTTGAATTGTTTACAATAGTCCACTTCAGCAAAAGTCTTATGTAATTGATCAGTACTGTGTTAGCTGTCAAGGAAAATTCAATATTAAGCAGGAAAAGCAAGAAAATTCAATATTAAGCGGCAGGGGGTCTACTGAAAACAAAAATAATAAATTAATAGTTTAAAAAAAAAACACTAAAAACACGCTTTTATAAATGCACGTAAAAACCAAAAAAGGTTTGTTATAACCTTGAAACCTGATCGTGTTCAAAGTCTATTAAGTGACCTTTCTCACAAGTGCAAACACGACTATGATACGATATTCCATCATGGAATGCCAGTTCCTGTCTTCCGGCTTCATCATCAGACCTTGAAATTTAATCATGGTCAAAGTTCATTACAAGACCTTTCTAACAAGTCCAAACACGGTTATGATACGATATTCCATCATGGTATGCCAGTGCCTATCTTCCGGCTTCACCGTCAGACCTTGAAACCTAATCGTGGTCAAAGTTCATCCCAAGACTTTTCTAACAAGTCCAAACACAGCTATGATACGATGTTCCATCATGAAGTTCCAGTATATATCTTCCGACTCCATCATCAGATCAGTTCGACAGTACCATATTATTGTATTGTCATCAGAACTACATACAGCTGCCAATTTTCATGAGGCTACGATCCTTGGAAGATGGTTAAATTAGTCACCTTAGATTACATTTCATAGTTACATATAGGTCGACCTAATAAAAGCGTGTTAAAAACAGCAAGTGGTCTACGAGACAAAAAAGTTTGGGTACCTCTGATATATAGTATGCTCAGTAACCTGAAAATTCTGTTAAAACACTGTAATCTGTTAAAACACCCAAACTTACTTATACAACTAACATACAAAATTGATTATGATCACAAATCACAAACACAGTACAGCTGTGGAAGTACAACTTTTCAACGGTGGTACACTTCTTCTACATTCTAGTTCATTGAATTAATAATAATATAGCACACATCGTCCTAGGCTGCCTTTCCGTTACAAAAGCATTTTATATAAATATCACATCGAAAGAACAATATCATCACCTGAATGCTACAAATAGGTAACTCAAAAAATAGACAAATTGAGTCTTGCAAAACATCTCATTACTGCAGAAAATATTTGGGCAGTTATTTAGTAATTCGTCGCTATCCCACATACTATTGTGTGTGGGAACCCTTGATGCCCATACCCCAGGCCCAAATAAAAACATGGCTACGCAGGAACACCGACGAAACCCACCTTAAAGAATGGGAAAAAAACGCAGGATGCAGGCAAACAAAGAACGCGGTTCCGGAAGCTTCTAAAAAACTTGCCCGCAACCTCACCAGATTAAAAAGGGACAAAATCCGTAAAGTCATAGGTACTATGACAGGCCACTGTCCCCTAAACAAACACCTGTTTACCATAGGTGTGACAGACAGCCCTCTATGCAGAGGATGCATGGAGGAAGAAGAAACGCCACAGCATGTGCTCATGGAATGCAGGAGCGTGGCAGAGCGACGGGCAAAAATACTACAATCTCCAGCATCTGTCCCGGAGGCCTGTAGCAGCCCAAACAGGCTGCTAACCTTCTGGGACAGCCTGGGTTGGCTGGAGTAACATAAATAGAAACATGAGCCACGCACAACGGCCCAATCAAGAGGCCAAGTGCGGGAAATAGCCCAGGAAAACTAACTATTGTGTGTGGGACTTTGTACACGCCAACGAGAAATCTTTTTAGATCATGGAACAAGATCAATAATTTCATTTACGAGATGTTTTTTTTTAGTTGTGTAAAAAGGCCAAAATTTAAAAAAAATATAATTTAGTGTACTAACAATTGAAACGACCTTCGGCTCTTGAAACGACTGCTCTGGAAACGACCTTCGGCTACCCGATCCTGGGCAAACGGCCGGGAAAAGGATGCCGTGGTACGCGATAGATTCGGTTTACACCGTTTCACCGCTTCGTAAGGGAGAGGACCGCGCAAGCGACCTCGAACTCGTAACCAATCGAGAGACTGGAGTAATCTGGTCGCAATTGGAAGTAAGGGCTAAGTGTAAGCCCGCCGGGTAACACTCCTGGCTATCTCGGCGTTGGCCTCTTACGGGCATGTGGCGGAGCTTGACGGTGGACTGTTTTGTTTAAGTCTTCTGCGCTCACTCCAGGAAGATAGAATGACTAATCGTTAAAATTTCGTGAGGTGACGGGTTCGCCCGTTGTAATTGACAACTCTAGTTGTACTAACAATTAAAACTGTCAGAGTTACGTTGTTTGCGAGAAATCATTACTAAGCACGTAAGAAGTATCATCGGATAAAATCATTAACTCACGCCTACAAGAGAATTGGAAGAACTGCAATGAGAGTTAAAAGAAACTAAGCACTTTGAGCCCTCGGGACATGGACAATGATTTTACACCACTAACAATACACAGCCCGGTGGCATAGTGGTTAAATCGCCTGATCTTACGTTGTAAAGTTCCAGGTTTGATTCCCGGAATTGCATTTCAATTCTGTCGATCAAATGCAATAGCAAGACACACACTTACCAGAGTATAATAACACCCAGTAAGTTCACTCAAGGGCTACAAGGCAATGCGGGAAGAGGGTGCGACGGAAGTGGGGCCAAGGGTAAGTCATGTCGCGTCCTTAGGCCCATAGTTACGACCCTGCGGGCTGTGACGCGATGTGGGCGCAGTTTGTGTGCGCTCTTACTATTACATTTATGTTGAGATTTACGAGTCGACGCCATATGGTATTCTCAGAACAAATCGGTAGCATAATAGCATCTGCGTCGCCGGGGTCACCGTAAATGTGGCCGGGACGATGCTTCAAGAAGACGAGTAATCATATTACGATTTGTGGTAGCCCTTGAGATTCCTGACATCACTTGCTTTGATTTTAATTTTGTTCTAAGAGAAGCTACTGTCTGGTATACTATACACTTACACACATATTACATGCACACATACATATAAACACTTCATATAGACACTCAGACTTCAATAAGACACGCAAAATCGAAAAGTCTCACATAAAGATAAAGTAATATTCAAAAAAATATACACAATATTAAAAAAAAACCATAATATAAAAAAGTAAATAAAGGTAGACGACTCAAATTATCTTGATTTGTATGTACCTATTTGTAGTATGCAGATGATGATATAATAAAATTGGTATTTGGATCATGTTAAGTAAATTTCTTTGTAGGGGGTGTTAGTGCACGCATACTAATGTATAATGGTGGCTTATTTAATGAAGGCGACTTTTTTCGCATATAATTACATAATTGCATAAATACGGAGATCGGCCGCCTGCAACACAGCACCGGTGGTATATATTAGTATGCTTGCACACACCTTCTACAAACAAATTTTCGAGGGCTTGCGTGGAATGTGACTGGCTTCCGAAAGGTTAAATGCTGAAAATGTCAACTGGTAATGTTAAATAATCCGGAAGCAGCATATAAAACAATACATTTAGAGGCCGTCAACATTATACGTAATCACCGAGGGGGAGGGGGGGTTGGAACTGAGGCTTACGCTTTGATTACGTGGGGGCAAGGAGGGGGGGCAGGGGGAGGAGTGGCCGTCCTGATTACGTAATCAACTTTGGTCACCTTCTTAGAATTGTTTTAGATTTAATGTGCATTTTTAAATGTATTCTTAATTATTTTTTTCTCTTCAAATACCGTCTTTACATCCACTGCGGTCTGAAGATTGGGATCTGTAAAATAAACCAAAGTTTGAGATTTTGTAATTACTTTGAATTAATAAAGTACATTTTTAAAAGCATTTTAAAATATTTTTCTCCACTTATTGCCTTTTAAACAAAAGTGTTAAAAGGCTTATTGTAAAACTTATTGCCTTTTAAACGAAAGACAAACGCTGGGTTCACGATTTTTCACATTTTCCGCAAATTCGGTTGATTATGTAATCTTGGGGGGGAGGGGGAGGGAAGGGTCAGGCCCCTGATTAAGTCTGTTGACATGGGGGGGGGGGTAAAAGATCCCAAAGACGTGTTTACGTAATATCTGGAGGGCCCCTTATCTTTCAAGCACCCATGTCACCCAAGCTCAAGTCATTAGAAATAGGACACAAAATTACTTTGCCAATTAACAGAATATAATGAAAATAATACTAATGAATTTTAGATATATACCATTGTTGTGGGAGGGGTTTGAAAAAAATGATGACATCACTTAGTCTTCCAAGAGTTACAAACTCTTTGGAAGCATGTAAAAATAAATATCGGCAGGCTCAGCTAATACATCTTTTATGTTCTAAAAACAACTAACTTCCTTTAGTTTTTTTAAATAAGAGTTTGCATCCTGTTGAAACGTGCTGGCAAAAATAAAATTTCGCAAAGTAATTGAATACAGTTGCTTGTTTTTTTTTGTAGAGCGAGTATTTCGCCTTTATTTTTTTTTATTTTGTTGTGTGGGGCTTTTCTAAGGTCTTTATGAGCCTTGTAACACTGCGACCATTGCTGATCTAATTGTGTTTGCCACCTACTATAGTTCTGCGCTAAGCCTCGTGTCATTTAAGAACCGCAACAGGTTTTTGGCGCCAGATTGTTTTACCTCCTCAGGTTGGAGGTAATGACCATCCAAGTGGGTGTATCTTTTACGCATCAGCGGCCACACTTGCACATGAGGTGCAAGGGAGTTTCCTCGGCCCCTTGACAGAACCTGCACATTTTTGTGTCTCGGAGCTTGAGGTTTTCAACACTTGCAAGATACATAAGAAGTTGATGCTCCCCCATAATCTAGGGTTGCATGTTGGTGTGCTAAGTTTAGGCGAGGAAGAACTAAAACTAATGATGACCATCGCTCGTATCGCCGAACGGCAATCAGTGAAGAAATGGCAAAAGAAATTGTGTCATGAAAATATGACAAAAAATATTGTCTATGCCGAAGTACTCTAAGTCATTTATAAATAATCTGATTTAATTTAAATTAAATGACGGGTTAAACCGCAGTGCACAGCTAGTACGTTATATAATCAATAGCGGTTCCTTCATACAAGCCAAAAAGGTCCTGCTTGCCTTATATCTTCAAAATCTTATTAAAAAGATCGAAAAAAATAATATATCAATTTGCAAGCGCCTATTGCTACTTAGCGGGCACAGATCGCGACAAAACAGCTTATCGACAAAGCGACAATTCGCTGCAAACTTACCGAGTTCAGTTCAGCTAGTCATCTTGCTCGCACACCCCATTTATGCAACGGGGCTTTCAAAATCAGTCGTCCTCTCATTGTAACCGGTGTCAAATTACGCAAAACAATATATGTATCTATACGACTTTGGTATTGATGTTTAAGCCAGGCTTGCGTTATGGAAGGAGAATGCAAGCGTGTTCCGTATTTAGTTCCGTTTCTTTTGAACAGGTGACAGAGCAGATTTTTATTGTATAATTTCAATTGATTTGTGGTTTTTATTGCCTGATAAACAATGGAGGAAATTGTCCCTTGTGTGAAATTGGCGTTGAGTTCTCTAAATTCGGCAAACAGGTGGGAGCTGTAACGAAATGGCTTTTTGGGGATAATCTTGGATAGCGCTTTTGTACTTTTAGAATTGGAGCGATAGCAGTATCAGTGAGATCTCTCCACGCTGGCATAGAATATAGCGATAGACTGTTAGTAAGCGCATAGCCTTAATCTAACATGATCCAAATGCCGTAAAACCCTAATTTAAACTGCGCATCTGTCTGTGTTTTGTACCGCGGAGCCAGTATGGCGTTGTGTGGGCGTCCCGTCACTTTTTCCTGGCGCTGCCGCCGGGTGGCGGATTGCCCACGCGCGGGCGAGATACCGCCTCTTTCTTGACGGCGCATTTGTCGCGCAAAGCCTTTATCTTGTGCAGACGGTGCCCCTGCGAATTGGCCGTTTCCTCCAAGTTGTCTCTGCTAGATTCGTCCGCGATGGCCGCGTGTAAAAACGTCGGCTCGGGGCTTTTCGACTTGTCGCGCTTGCGCCGGATGCGTTCGTTCAACGGCGACACCTGTATGAAAGAACTTTATTTAAGGTGATTCGTCGCGGTCCGAGGAAACTATTCTGATAATAGATGGCGATGTAAGCAATATTAACAGAAAAATACGATTTTTAGCTCTCTCAGTGCAGTAAAAATTACGAAATAAATTTACCGGGAACTTTACATATACACGGTTCGATGTACTTCGTATCACCGCGATAATCAACCGCATTACGAAATTAATGGGGAAAACAGACCAATTTCGGTTCAGAACCGAAATTGGTCTGTTTTCCCCATTAATTTCGTAATTCGGTTGATTATCGCGGTGATACGAAGTACATCGAACCGTGTATATGTAAAGTTCCCGGTAAATTTATTTCGTAATTTTTACTGCACTGAGAGAGCTAAAAATCGTATTTTTCTGTTAATATTGCATACAACGCCATCTATTATCAGAATAGTTTCCTCGGACCGCGACGAATCACCTTAAACACAGATAGCACAGTGTACAGAGTTAGAACAGTAAGCGCGAACTCTCGAGCGGCAGGCGATGTCTGAATAACTAAATATTTTTGTAAGCAAATAAGTAAAACAAAATAATAGTTTTGGTAAAGCATTTAATAAAGAACATAAACGTATTTGCAATTTCTGCATATAGTTCCGTATTTTGTGATAAAAACATCGACATGATTGAATAAGCGAGTTTTTTCAGTTCGCCAACTTTCCAATATTTGTTCATTATTAACTCAATTGTTTTACGAGATAAGGTTATAATGTTTTATATTTGAAATTTCAATGCGATCATTTTACAGTTCTTCTTTTTATGATCCGTATAGTGGTCTATGAGTTATGGTTGATTTTCTCAAGGCTGTCGATTCACGCCGATTTCACGCTTGACGGTTCTACGGGCGAGTTTTTACTTTGCAAATCAAGGGGTTAAGGTAAGCAACCAATCTTCCGTCACGCTTTGATCTTGCTGAAGCTGTCACTGCATAAAATAGGATTTGCGAAGAATTTTGTGTCATCGGCAAAGTAGTTGCTCTGCGATGCGATTGAGGCTTGAAGACCCGTAATATACAAGGTGAACAAAACTGGACCCAGCACTGACCCTTGGGGTACTCCACCTACCTTAGGTTAAGGAACTAATTCTTTCGCTTTACAGTCTACTTTTTTTCCACTACGTTTTATTCTCCGCGGCTAGTGACGGCGGCGAAGTTAGGTAAAATAGCCCAAACGCACAAATAAAATTATTGTCACCGTCCATGGGTGGTGAACGGTTTCATGCAGCTTGGGCCACAAGATCCACTATGTTCTCGGATCGGCTAATTTCACGATTCAGCACCTATTCAGAAGCCTCCTCGTGTGGAAGGCTACCCCGGGTAAGACTCTCAATCTCAGGCCTCACAAGCTGGTGGACCGATTTCCCCCGGCGGGATCGTATCCCGGCGCCATTGGACGGTTTGCGCACCGGTTGTGCATTCTGACTAATTGCTGATGGGGTCTGGAGACTATAAAAATACACTGTAAGCAGCGGGGGTGGATGTTGACCTGTTGTCATGCAACTCTTGAAATGACCTTGGGTTACTCGATCCCGTGTGGCACTACGGGCAAAGAACGCCCAGGTCCGCGATAAATTCTAACTGAATTACCGCTGTAATACAACAGGTAGAGGTCGCGTATGACTTCGGACTTCGGACCAGTAACCAGTCAGGAGGACAGAGGTATCCTAAAGGTAAATTCCAGACGAAGATATCCTTCCACACTGGTAGTCAGAAGGCGAGGCTGCCCGCTGGGTACCTTTCCTGGTGCCTCGCCGTAAGGCTTTGGCCTCTGACGGGCATGTGGCGGAGCTTGACGGTGGACTGTTTTGTCCTAAGTCTTCTGCGCTCACCTCACGGGAGAAAGAACGATACATTTCGTTAAAACTTCCTGAGGTGACGGGTTCGCCCGTTGTTGTTGACAGCTCTAATTGTCATCGTCCATAGTTCACAAAATCGCAAGCAAAACTGGGGCATTTGTGAACAGGTGTAGGAGGAAGCGAGAATGGGTTCGCAAATGAGTATTGGAATAACATTGCATATTCGCTGACGGCCCCTCACATGCATAAAAACATTCAAACAATATACGAAAGTTTTCACACTAGATACATGTTATAACGAATTTCGTTAAATTTATATCTTTGTTTTAAATTTCCTTTCTATGGCACCTTTTTTGTTTTATAAAATGTTTATCAAGGTTTGTTTCTTGGCTGAAACAAATGCCTATTAATTCCGCTAGATGTCCATAGTAGTGATGGGTGTGATCACGAATAGCAATAACAATAACGTGTGATATTTGCAATCACGAAGAACGCGTTACGAGAATTTGAAAGAACATGCTATTTGAATCACGGCTACGAACAGCACCGCGTTGCCATCACTCGGCGCCGCTACGACGCGACCGATCACGCGTGATTATATGATCAGTGATTGGCCGTTCTCACTGATCGCCGTCGAACGACCGCGCGGCGCGCCACTGAACGATGATCGGTGAATTGAACCGTTCATTTGGTTTCGTTCATTCTTGATGTGATCGGCGATCAGTGGATCAGTGATTTGCCGTTCGTTCTGGGCGAACGCCCGCGCCGGCTGGACGATGACTGATGAGTGGCGCGTTCATTTCGTACGTAACGTGAATTTGGACACTGTTGTCGCATGAATTTGGACACTGTTATCGCTCGTGTCGTAATCGTTCGTGTAAATGAGTTTGCTCATGATTTGTTAAAGCAATAAAATAACATTATTTCAGAAAGACGAACTCGGCTTAGCACCAAAAGAGCAAGAGAGATAATCTTTCTGAACGCTAATTCTTCTAATTACTAATAAATATTAAGCAAATATAATGCGCGTTTCTGTTATCAGTTATCACATTGACGAAACTTTGTTACTTAACGTTTCACAGTACATTTCAGTACAATCACGAAAATCACGAGTAGCAGTTATTATCACGCGTGAAAAAATACCAGTAACGTGATTGTTGCGTGATTTAAAATTGAGAATCACGCCCATCACTAGTCCATAGTGGGTGAAATATTCTATTTAATTGTTGACAGACAGCTGGGGGTACTTTCGGGAGAGAAAAAAAGGCGCTTCATCGAATTATAAGTGTGGGCTGCGGCATTTTAAATATAAAAATCAGTTTCGGCATAAAATCGGTGTTAAACCTTGTTAAAAATTTAACTGCGGAGTTAGTGCCAGTTCTCCAGTTGTTCGTGAAAAAGTCCAGGAATATCTGTGAGTTGTTTATCCGTTTTTTCCATATTTTTGAGTAGTGCGAAATTTCGAGCGGTCACTCATGTAATTTTGGGTGATTTCGCAGGGCATTTATCTTGGGCTGGAGAACAGCTCTATGATCCTTGAGCTCTGCCTTCGACCAGCCATTTGACTCCCAGGCCGGCTTTTTCGCAGTAGGTTTTGGGCCGAGGGAACTGAATTTCCGCGACGAAGTCCGGTATTACGCTGTCGGAAGTAGAACCCGTATTTGTTGTATATTTTTTCGTATTGCTGCCAACCATTCCGGAAGTTGCCGTTTTTTTGTAATATGTACACTTTAGGTCTTCTAGTATGTGCACTAGGCCTCGTATAAATAATGTTTTTTTAATAAATACCAGAAAGAAACACCGATTGATTAATTTACCTTTCTCACGACCCGTGTATTTGATTGTCTTTTTGCTCAAGCTAGCTTATAGTCTTTCCGGCGCCCAATTCTAAATTTATATTGTTTTTTTAATATTGTAACCCTTGCAGTTATCCTGCAAGAAGGCTACAATGTCGCAGATTCTCCCTGATTCAAAATTTTTCTGGACTATTTTTACTAAAAAATTTTTGGGGGGGAGACGTGTCCCCTGTGATACGTCCTTGGCTTGGGGCTCCTGGTGATGTAGGTTAGGTCATCGACAAAAGCGAGGCAAGACGAGGTGGATTGACCGTCTGGATAAGGGTCATTTATGAAAATGGCTGCGCCGAATGACACAAGTCTTGAACAAACTGTATCTTTTGATATAGTCAACCTTTGGATTTAGTGTAACACAAATGCTATAAATAACGTATAATGACAGGTTCGTGTACATTGATATTTTTTCATCAGTTAAAAGTCACTTTAAGGAAACCATTAAAATATCTTATCAGTCCTTTGTCCCCCGTATTTCATATAATGACTATTAATCGCTTGAACAGTTTACATGAATAGCTTTTTTGTTATTTAAAATGTATCATGCAACATATCAGTAGCTACTACAAATATTTATAAATATTTATTATATATCTAAAAATATCTATAAACATCAATAAATATCTGTATCTATATACCCACTATAAGACCTATTTATATCTTTATTTATATCTATATACATATACACATACCATCGTCTAACTCCTTCTTCCTAATCACTTCCAATTCCCTACCTCTCCCATCGGTTTTCTATTTTAATTTTCTATTTAAATTTTCTATTTAACATGTACTTAGTTTATTTTACAATTAATTTTTAAGTTTAATATGCCGAAATCCAAATGTGTAATATGCGGAAATCTGTTAATTTCATAGGAAACGATTATCGGCGTAATGTTTTTCTCTTTTTCTACATTATGTTTATGCACACGTTTCAATTGTATGCGCTGTATGTTTCCAGAAATAAAATAAAATAAAATAAAATAAATAAAAAAATCTTTGATACAAAATAATTAATATTGTTTATAATCTCAATGTAAAATTTCATTTTCATTTGTTTTTTGTTCTTTCTCTTTTTCTATAATATTAAATCACTGCTAAAAATATATATATATAAATAAGGTATAATAACAGAGATATGTACTGTACACATTATAGATAGATTGTATTTGTTATGTATAAATGCTGTTTGTTAACCAAATAAAATAAAATAAAAATAAAAAAATGTTTGAATGGTGATTAGGTGAAATATTATTTCTCTATCCTAATTTGACTTTATATGTTAAAATTATCTTGAATTTTTTGACTTATGTGGCTAAGTTCACCGACCTTAGAAATGAAAGTGGATATTTATACCTCTAAGCTGTCGACGGAGAGGTTGGTGACGGTTGTGTCGCTTCCAGACAGGTCGATATTCGAGTTAAAATCGCCAATTTTCGTCACTCGCTTGCGGGTGTTGGACACCGACCGCACGCTTTTCTTACGATCAGAGTAAAACGTCTTGTGCTGCGTTGTTATCGTTTTAACTTCGACGTTACCTGTAATTTTTATGTTTGTTAGGTAAGACCAGTGATAGGTATTTAGATTGCTCCATTGGTAGGATTGCAGATTGCTGATATAAATAAATAAAATACAAACGGAGCTGCCATGGAGTTCACGGACAGAAGTCGGGCCCATCATATAGTGTTATTACACTTCTGGGGGTGAGCAGTGGATTCCGGACTAACGACCGGCTGTGGTAGGATTAGGACAGCTGTCTTGCCACATGTGACGTTCACCTTACCACCCATTCACTCCCCTTTCGAAGCCATAGAATTTAAGATGCGGAAATCGCAGTTTTAGATATTTTTTCTTGAAAGTTGATTATTTTTCAGGAGAGACCAAGATCTTTAAAAAGGTGAAACAGAGATTTAGCTGGCAGGCCACGAGCGCCAACTTCCACCGCGTGAAGGTGAACAGTGAAGCCGTTCCGGGTGACGGCATTTGCGAGATCATGGTATTTATTTAATTTGTACTCGTGGTCTTTTGGGATATTTAATTCCCATGGAACTGTTAATTCTACGATAAGGGCCATCTTCCGAGATAGAGAGTAAAGAGTTATATCTGGACGCAGGGCTGTGCATCCGAGACTTTCAGGGAATTTATACTGCTTAGAGACCGAATCGACCTCCATAATCCAATCTGAAGCTTTCTTGATTATTGAGAAAGGTTTTGTAGTGAAATGTTTTTTTGCTTTAGAGCCATACTCACAAACTGTATTGGGGGTTTGTAGGGTACTGTCAAACCCTTGTTGGCACGAGCTACTGCCTCTCAGTGTCAAAAAAAAGTTTATATTTAGTGGATCGATTAAAAAAAAAGTAAGCAATCTATCGAAAAAATGTTTATTTTTTATTAAAGTAAATATTTTGGGAATTTATTTCTTAAAATAATACCGTCCAAATGTAAACCCTCGCGTTCGCGGTACTCATTTAGTCGAACAGTAAACTTTCCTATGACGGCTCGGCAGGTAGACTGTGTGATGGTTGCCACTTCGTGACGAATATTTTTTTTCAAATGCACCAGGGAAGTCGGTTTATTGGTGTAAACTTTAGATTAGAGATAACCCCACAGGAAAAAGGGGTTAAATCAGGACTGTGTGGAGGCCAATTTATGTCTCCTGGAGATCAATTTGCCAGGGAAAATTTCACAAACTCGTGGAAGAGACGTATTGGAGGTGTGTGACGTTGCTCCGTTCTGCTGGAACCATGTTATTTGGTTAAAGCCAGGAAAGTTTTGCAATTCAGGCACAAAGAAGTCGCCTAACATCTCCACATAACGCTCTGAATTCACTGTAACTGCACGTTCCCTTCATCTTCAAAAAAGTACAGGCCGATAATTCCCCGCGTCGACATCGCAGCCCATACTTTAGGCAAATGAAGTTCTGCTTATTCACGTGCCCATTAAGGTAAAAATGAGCTTAATCCGAAAACAAGATGTTGTTAAACGTTGAAAAGTGCTCAATTTTCTGGTTTACGAAGTCAAGCCTTTGACTTGCATCCTGGGGATTTAATTCTTGCACCAATTGAATTTTATAGGGGTGCAGCTTTAATTATTTGTGCAAAAGACGGTGTAATGACGATCTATGCACATTTAAAGCACTTGCGCGCTTACGAATTGAAAGGTTAGGATCGTCACAAACAGACTGATTAACACTCTCCACGTTTTCTATCGTTCTTGATGATCTGGGTCGCCCGGATTTTGGTTTTTCCAATGTTGTACCGATCGGAACCCTTGATGCCCATACCCCAAGGCCCAAATAAAAACATGGCTACGCAGGAACACCGACGAAACCCACTTTAAAGAATGGAAAAAAATGCAGGATGCAGGCAAACAAAGAACGCGGTTCCGGAAGCGCCTAAAAAACTTGCCCGCAACCTCACCAGATTAAAAAGGGACAAAATTTGTAGTCATAGGTACTATGACAGGCCACTGTCCCCTAAACAAACACCTGTTTACCATAGGTGTGACAGACAGCCCTCTATGCAGAGGATGCATGTAGGAAGAAGAAACGCCACAGCATGTGCTCATGGAATGCAGGAGCCTGGCAGAGCAACGGGCAAGAATACTACAATCTCCAGCATCTGTCCCGGAGGCCTGTAGCAACCCAAACAGGCTGCTAACCGTCTGGGACAGCCTGGGTTGGCTGGAGTAACATAAATAAAAACATGAGCCACGCACAACGGCCCAATCAAGAGGTCAAGTGCGGGAAATAGCCCAGGAAAACTAACTAACTGTTGTACCGGTCTCTTCAAACTTTTTGACCCATTTTCGAATAAGAGGTATGCTTGGAGCATCATTTATTTATTGAAAGCTTCGAATATTGCAGAATCTTCTACGCGCTAGTCGCCGAGTCATCGTTTTTGTAAAACTCTCGCACGCACAACGCGCGGTCCGCTCCCGAGAAGCGCTCCATAGTGACTGAATTCCCAAGAGCCAGGCTACCGATTGAAGTACCCCCCGCGCCCCTCGGATTCGTTGCGTTCCCGCAGTAAACTTAACAAATATAAACTTTCTTTCGAGACACCCAGTATATAATCTTTCCTGAAACTGTACTCAGGTAGAGGTAGAGAGAATAATAATATAGTATTACCATTTTTCACATCGGCACTGTTCTCATTGTCATCGCCATTGTTGTTGTTATTTCGCGTGGTGACCGTCGTTTTCCGTGGATACGTTTTGAGGCTGGCGTTTTTGACGGGCGCTTTGGCGGATTGCATTTTGGACAGTGAAATGGACGAAGACCGCATCGGCGGAAACGTCGAGACGAGAATCGATGGAAACTCCTTCTTCGGCCGGGCGTTGACCTTGAGGTTCGTGTTGTTCGAGTTGCGTATGTTGTTCGTGGGCAACATGAAGTTCATCTTGGGAATATATCCTGTTTCGGCTGTGACCAAAATGGGATTTGCGGCGCTCTTTTTCTGGATGGACGGTGGGGCGATGTTGTTTTCGGGACCAAATGCGTGGTCGCCGCTTCTTGTACAGCTCTTTTTGTATAACTGCCCTGTTGCTGTGTGTAACTGCAAAAATAAAAGTAAAACTGGTTAACCCCTCACGTTGCGAGGTAAAAACTCACCTATCACTTTTGCGCGCGACATATTCGCGCAAAAAATGGACGCGAGTCAACGGCCTTGAGAAAAACGATCATAACTTTTAAACCACTAAACGGATTTAAAAAAGATAAAGAGAAAAATGATCGCATTGAAATTTGACATATAAAACATTATAACCTTATCTCGTAAAACAATAAGGATAATAATGAATAAATATTACAAAATTGGCAAACTGAAAAAACTCGCCTATAAAATCATTTAGATTTTTTTGTCACAAAATACGTAAAATATGCAAAAATTGTAAATACAGTTATGTTCTTTATTAAATGCTTTACCAAAACGATATTTTTTTTTTACTTATTTGCATACAAAAATATTTATTTATTCAGCCAAGAAAAATTTTATGTATTCTCGTAAAAAAATTTTTTTTAATTTTTAATTTGTGACTACTTATGGTATTTTTTTATATGAAATTCTTTCAAAATAACTTTATTACTACATCACACTTCTTAGAAATCACACTAGAACTTTGAGCTTTGTCTGATATTATAGAAAAATCTAAAGTTTTGAGAGTTTTCGCGTCCGAACTTAATAATAAACTTTGAATGGTCATAATATAAAATTCGTTAGATTTTTTCAATTATATTGTCTTATCATAGACTTATTATATGTCTAATAACTAATTACTATACTCCAAAGAGTCACATTTCATCGAAAAACTATGGAAAATCGCACTTTATTCTCTCATAGTAATTATCAAAACAAGTTTCTTTGCGCGATTCATTTTACAAAACAAGATATAATTTTCAAAATACGCCTAATTATGTGATAACTTAGGATGTAAATGAAACAATACTTATTTTGTTAGTAAATTAAAGCGACATTACGTCATATTTCGCAATATATCGGGATATTTCATAAACATTACAAAATAATAACAACCATTTTTTCGCGAGCCGTTTGTTGTCGCGAAGTGTTTTCTTTAAAAATTCGTGAAAAACAGCAAATGGACTATCTCAAATGATTAATACTTATTTCGAAACTACTTAAAATGCATATTACTCACTGTTCTCCAGTAAATAACACTAAAAAACTGCACACACACACTTTTTAACACAAATTCCGCGGAGCCGTTCGCGGCCGTGCGAATGCCGACGGGAGACTAGGCGTTTGACGTCTATGCTAACTTTTTAAATTGCTGTTCGATTTATTCGCCGGTGGCCGCCGGATTAAAGATTATTTCACCATGTCGTTCAGCCGTCAGAAAGCATAAAGTACGACGTTTCGAATCGTAAATTGCATTTTTCGCAGCGGCGAGCGCGATATCCAAAATCGGATGTTTCGGATTGTAGGCGGCCGCCATACATGTCCCCAAATGGATGTTACGTGCTGAGCGGGTTAAAACTAGTTAAACCAGTAAAACTGGTGCGAGGGCACAGTATTATAACAATACAGGATAAGGATTTTTGTTATTCATATTATAAGATTCATTCATTTTACAAGTTATCTCATTAACCCCTCCGTTGCATCGCAACCTGCACGGGTTTCGTGTGTAGTACGCTTAAATTGCATCGCGACCCTGTCGGGTTTCATGTCGCGCTCACTGCCAGAATCCTATTTAACAAAAGGAACGAGACGCATACCTTTCGTTTGGAACGTTAGAGTATAGAAGAAGATACATTTTCGCATGATAATCGAATACAGAGCGCGTGCTCTAAATTTCAATATAATACAATGCCTGCAAATGTCATTTTACGTCTGTCATTTTTCGACACGCGCATGACTTTCACGGAATGTGTTATTTGGTGTTTTCTGGTGCGAATTTTCCAAGAAAAGTGAGTAATTTCCTTTCTAAAAGAATTTGTGAATCAGCATTAGTGATTTGGTGTAGCATACGTGCATTTTTTCACGTTTTTTGACTATCTAAAGTGTTTGTCAAAAATTTCACTGAAAACATGAGGTTAGAATATTTGGTATATTTCATTGTTTTACGAGATAAGGTTTCAATGTTCTATATTGGAAATTTCAATGCGATCATTTTACAGTTCTTCTTTTTATGATCCGTATAGTGGTTTATGACATATGGTCGTTTTTCTCAAGGCGGTCGATTTCATCCTCGATTTTGTAATTTGAAATGGAATGGAGCAGTTTTAACCTCGCGACTCGAGGGGTTAAACAGAAGAGTAATTGCATTTTCGAACGATAATGCACGCATACACCCAATACACATAACCACACACACACACACACACACACACAGACACATATTGGGAAAAATGAATTGGCCAATGCCGCACGACGCGCAAACCTCCCAGCAATGTTAGAAGGTCCTTCCCAGAGGATTCGATCCCATGTCCATGGCACTTTCTAGGTTTTACCCTCTTCAAGGAGACTAACTAGAGCTGTCAACTACAATGGGCAAACCCGTCACCTCAGGAAGTTTTAACAATATTAGATTGTTCTGTAGGTGAGCATAGAAGACTTGGGACGAAAACAGTCCACTGTCTAGTTAAGCCACTCGCCCGTCAGAGACCAATGCCTTACGGTGAGGCACCTTGAAAGATACCAGCGGGCAGCCTCACCCCCTGACTACCAGTTTGGAATGATATCTCCTTCTGGAATTAACCGTCAGGATAGCCGAATGGTAGTTTCAAGAGCAGTTGCCGTGAGATTAACAACTATCCCTGCTCTATAGGAGACAGTACTGTTTCCAGACTCCATTACTTCATCAGCTAAGCTGCCTGTACTTACTCCAGTACTGTATAAGCTAAACTGCCTGTCTATTTTGGACATGCAGCTTAGCTGATACGTCCAGATCAGATCTTGAAAAACTAGCCATAAAAAATATTTACAAGTTTTTGGTACAAATCGAGTCTGTTTTTAACACGCTTTTATTAGGTCGATCTGTATGTAACTATGTAATGGAATCTAAGGTAATTAATTTAACCATCTTCCAAGGATTGTAGCGTCATGAAAATTGGCAGCTGTATGTAGTTCTGATGACAATACAATAATATGGTACTGTCGAACTGATCTGATGATGGGAGTCGGAAGATATGAACTGGAACTTCATGATGGAATAGTTAGTTAGTTAGTTAGTTGTACTGGGCGTTCCTCCGCAAGTCGACATCCAGTGTGCCTATTTTGCGTGTAACGGGGGTAGCGCTATTCCACCCACCCCAGCTCCTCGACGAAAGCCAGCAGGGCTTTTAGGTTTCCTGCTGCCTCGCGCAGGGTGCCTGGAGTCCCAAGGTGTTTTGTCCTGTATACTTCTACCTGTTTACAATCTAGCGGAATGTGTTTTGTGGTTTCTTCCGCCTCCATGCATGCTCTGCACATAGGGCTATTCGTTCCGCCCATGTTGAAGAGGTGTTTGTTTAGTGTGTTGTGTCCTGTTATCAGTCCCAATAGTTTGCGTAGTTGGGGCCTTTTTGTCCTTAGAAGTGTTTTGGTAAATTTGTGGTTGTATTCCACTACTATTTCTTTGGTTGTCTGCAGGTGTTCATGATGGAATATCGTATCATAGCTGTGTTTGGACTTGTTAGAAAAGTCTTGGAATGAACTTTGACCACGATTAGGTTTCAAGGTCTGATGATGAAGCCGGAAGATATGCACTGGCATTCATAGCCGTGTTTGGACTTGTTAGAAAGGTCTTGTAATTAACTTTGACCACGATTAAGTTTCAAGGTCTGATGACGCAGCCGGAAGGCTGGAACTGGCATTCCATGATGGAATATCGTATCATAGCCGTGTTTGTACTTGTTAGAAAGGTCACGTTTTTTGGTTTTTACGTGCATTTATAAAAGCGAGTTTTTAGTGTTTTTTTTTAAAACTATTAATTTATTAAATTGATTGACATAACTTGCACTAATCACTTAAAATGATAGTTTATTATATATGTTCACTCTATTTTGCAGAACGTTCTTAAGAGGATTATATTTAAATTTTGCTGCATGGTTGAGTTTTTTGCTGTAACCAAGATTTGTGTTGACGTTGAATTTGTAAATATTCTCTAGCCCAGGTACAAAGTATTAATACTTTGTTAGAATTTTATGTCTCAATCGGGTCCCCTCTTTGCCTTCTTTATTTGAAAGTAGTCAGTCCAAGTAATTCCAAGCGATCTTCATAATTCCTATTCTTTAGGACCACTGGCATTTTGGTTGCCCTTCGCTGCATCTTTTCCAGGACATCTACATCTAGGGTTGTCGACAGCGGGCGAGCCCGTCATCTCTGGAAGTTTTAACAATTAGTCGTTCTATCTCCCTGGAGTGAGCGCAGAAGACTTGGACAAAACAGTCCACCGTCTAGCTCCGCCACAAACCCGTAAGAGGCCAACGCCTTAACCGCGAGATAGCCAGGAGTCTTACCCGGCGGGCTTACACTCACGCCCTTACTTCCAATTGTGACCAGATTACTCCGGTCTCTCGATTGGTTACGAGTTCGAGGTCGCTTGCGCGGTCCTCTCCCTTACGAAGCGGTGAAACGGTGTATACCGAATCTATCGCAAATCACAGCGTCCTTTGCCCGGCTGTTCACCCAGGATCGGATAGCCGATGGTCGTTTCATGAGCAGTCGCCGTAAGGTCCGCAACCACCCCCGCTCTTTAGGACTATAGGAAACAGTACTGCTTCCAGACTCCCCCGACTGTTAGTCAGTGTGCAGTCGATTGGCTTACGCCGCACGGCGCGCAGACCGTCCAGGAGCGCCGAAGGTTGATTCCCAGGGGAAACAAACCATAAGGTCAGAGTCCTACCCAGGCTCGCACTTCATGCGTGGAGGCCGTCGGATAGGTGTTGACCCGTGAGTGTGACCAACCCTGAACAGAATGGGTCTTCGTGGCCAACTCAGCAAGGGCCCATTAACCCCCTCCAGGACATCTACATCTTGCGATCTTGCGTAGGGGTTCCAGATCCTTATTAGTTTTTCTAACCCTATTACAAATCCTCTAACCTTATTAGTTTTCCTGGCCGCCCTGACGTTGCTGTTCAATGCAGTGTTGCCGACGTTGTTCAAAATAGAATTCAACGAGACGGGTTTTTCTTTGATGGGAATGTTGTCGTTGGCTTTGTTCTCGGCGTTTTCGGTCTCGTTCGACAGCGGTTCAGGGGGTCGAAGCGAGTAGATACCCTGCTTGAATTTTGGCAGCGATGTGATCGAGTGCTTCCTGCGGTACATTTCACCCTCTGCTAACATTCGAGCTTGGACGCTGAAAAAAATATAAAAATTGTAAGACAATCCAAAATTATTATTACCTATCCATCCATTTACCAATTTCTTAAGGGCTCTCTAGGCGATCAAGCATGCTTGACAAGCATCGCGTTGAAGGCTGGGAGGGGATCGTCAACCGCATGAAATATGTAAATATTTTTTTTTTATATTTACCAAAAATGCCTAATTTTGTAGTTTATACCAGAGAGTCACGTCATTCATCAATCAATTACGTCTAATTAATGTTACTCCCTGGTATAAACTACAAAATTAGGCATTTTTGGTAAATATTAAAAAAAAATATTTGCATACTTCCTGCGGTTTACGATCACCTTTTCAGCCCGCGGCGCAATGCTTGTCAAGCATGCTTGATCGTCTAGAGAGCTCCTTAGTTGTAGCATTGATTATACAGGCTGAGTTTATAATTAGTGACATCCTTGTAGTGAGCGAATCGATACAATGAACTAAACAATTTTTGATAAAGAAATTTGAAAACAACAAAAATAAAACTGTCTATTCTAGTATGTCCATGGTTTGGTTCTGACTGGTCTTTTTGCACTCTTAGGCGGAATTGGACATTTGATATTGAAAACTTCACTATGTATGTAACGGTGTGTTCTAGCTGACTGTCGATTTTTCAGCCCAGTTATAGAACACGGTTTTCTAAACTATTTCCAGTAGTATCCGGCTGGTATGATAAACAAAGAGATATTAGGACTGTATTGGATTTATGGGATAAATGGACGTTTCATAACGATGGAACAAATGCCAACAAATCACCAACCTTTTCGACGGTCGATCAGTGCACCTGACAGAATGACGAGCTGCTTGGCTCCTACTTGATTCCACAAACTTCGACCGCGAAGATGCTGGACCGCACGCGCAATTCTTCCAACAGAACACACCAATTTGCCGCGCGCACCAATTTACACGAGAGTTTTTCGACGATTTTGCGAAAATGATTCGACGGCGGGTAGGACACAACTCGAATGAACAAAGAGTCCGCGCGGTGTTCACGGCTCGCTTACGAGTGTGTGTGTGTGTGTCCAATGACGACGCGATACACACGTAATAATTTGTCAGCACTGCGGGATTTGGATTGGAAGGTTGGTACAGGATTATACAATGTATATGCGTTTCTCTGTTAATTAGTTAGTGAATATTAAAACGATTCTGATACTTACTGCTCCAGGAAATCCTGCTGCAATCCAATGACAGATCCAGGCCGGCAAAGCCTTATCCAGGCAATAGCCTGACGAGCGGTAAAGCCATGCTTTCTCATCAGGTAGCACCCGATGAGCGTACCGGTTCTACCTAAACCAGCTGCAAATAAATAAACAGTTTGAAAAAAATCAACTATTTATTGTATTAGTTCAGTGTTCTGCAAACTTTAAAAATTGGTTTCAGGTAAATGTCAACAGCTCCATACAAAATTTCTGCCACTAGAGTACCCGAAATTTTGTCGGACCCGACACCCGACGAGTGGGAATGGGCTCTGACATGTGCTTATAAAATTCTCTCATCATTATAGGCTATTGCTGCCTCCTTGCATCATTATAGGCTATTGCTTTTCTAAATGTTTAATCTATGTTTCATTTTCTGCTGGATTTTAACGTTAGATACATTTGAAGCTGCCTTTAAACGATTTTAATAATAATTTTATATTATTTTTACCGCAAAACACGTTTTTTCCGTTTGGTCAACGGGCTCAATTGCGGTTCTTCGTGAAATCAGAAATTAGTGCAAATGAACGAGACAGGACAATACTCTAGAGCAGCAGTTCCCAAAGTGTGGGTCGCAACCCACTGGTAGGTCGTGAGCCGATTCCAGGTGGGTGGCAAACACAATGTATGAACGTAGGGTACAATATGGCAGACAGACGACGAGATAGAATGACGAGTCTAAGTGTATTTAGGACTGTAGGTCTGTAGGTATACAGACAATATAATAAAATAAAATAAAGATAGCACTTAAAAAGAATAGAATAGCATTCATAAGATAACTTGTGTTGTGGAAGAATAACACTGAACAGCGAAAGTTCGTCTGCTTTCAAGCTTTAGATACATTCATAAACAAAAATCAACTGCAACCATCCAGTAACTTAATAAAAGCAATTTCCGATCATTTGAATTCGATAAAATGCGATTTCGAACATTCAACTAATGCCGATGAAGAGTTAATTGACTTGTCAGAAAATACCTACTTGAAGAGTACATTCAATCTCCAACGCTTGACACAATTCTGGCTATCTCTACGTGCTACACATCCGCACATTTATGCTGAGGCAGTAAAAGTTCTACTCCCATTCACAACGTCGTATTTGTGTGAAGTAGGTATTTCTGCTATGACAAGTATAAAGACAAAGTACAGGAAAAAGCTAGATTTGTCAAATTTTCTGTAATGTTGAAAAAATAGAAAGCAAGCTCATCCGTCACACTGAATCATTCCGCCGTACCTACCCTATGATTTTTAAAGTAGGTAGGTACGTAGGTATGCAAACGTAGTTCCTAGTTTCTATTTTTTTTTGTTGTCGCACATTACGATTTCTTATAAAAAAAGACTTATGATACTTACAAATGTATTATTTATTTTTTACATGAAACCACTCACTAACTTTTCTGAAAAAGTTCTCGCTGGGTCGCAAAATATTGTGATTTTAAAAAGTGGGTCGCGGGGTCAATAAGTTTGGGAACCCCTGCTCTAGAGAATATGAAATGAGCCAGATGTAACTTTTCCGCATTAACCCATGGGCCCGCCGATTAGTTTTTCGTATTATCCGTATTATATCTGTATTTATGCAATCTTAGGCTTTATTTCTCCCTCCATTGCGGTAAAAGCCTTTCATTAAAGCCTGCCATTGAATACGCCACCGGTATATATTAGTATGCTTGCACACACCTTCTATAAACAAATTTTCGAGGGCTTCGAAAATCCTGCGTGGAACAACTGGCTTCCGAAAGGTTAAAACAACCGAAAATAAAGCAGCTGAATCTAAAACCGCACGAAACTTTTTTGGGAAAATCGACAATCGTTCATTTTAGATTCCGCTCTAATCTGTCTCGTTCGCATGAACTAATTTCCAATTTTAGTTCACGAAGAAACTAATCGGGACCATTGCAGCTTTATGATATTGCTTCAACGCAATGAGCGAGCTGATTTATGTCAACAAATAATCCGTTTTGATTATTATTATTAAATTAAATTAAATTTAGTAGCGTCCGTAGCCACGTTGACACCGGTTATCCTCATTGTTACCGAAGTTAAGCAGCGATGGGCGAGGTCAATACTGGGATGGGTGACCGCCTGAGTGTTTGACTGCGTGATGCTTTAAATGCCCACCTAGAAGATGGTGCCAATACACGACAAGGCGGGTTCCACAAAAAGGCATATGCCTTGAGGGTAAAAATTAAAAGAATTTAGGAAAATGCTCAACTTTACCTTTGCAATGCACCGCAACGGCTCCCGGGGCGGCTTCGCAAATTTTAATAAACCTGTCGACGATCTCGTCAGTCGGGGCCGACCCGTCTACGAAGAACAGATCCTTGTGCTCAAATCCATGGGCGCTAAATTGTCTCGCGTCGTATCTTTCCTTATTTAGCCTGGAAACAAATACATAATATTACTCCCCACTCTGATTTTGGTATGGAACCCTAAATCAGGTCTTCTCTTCAGCATTGATTATTTATTTATTTTATTTATTTTAAACAACATGATTTACAGACGAATGGCTATGATATTCAGTATACAGTACAATAAAACTGGCAGGAAAAACAAGTTGAACCCATAGCCGTTGGTTCATCGCATACCTAACTGAGCAAGAAAGCCCGTATCTAGAGATGCTGATATTTGACTTAGCATATTGCGAGCTGACATGTATGACGTTTGGTTATATAATTATTATTGGTATAGAGTTCAAAACATTCATTCTTGCATAATATAAATACACAAGCACAAAGAGTTATACCAACATACAAAAAAAGAAAATATAGTAGTAAGAAATTATTATTAAACCCAACACCAATATATAGTAATACATAAATACAATAAAAACATATTCATACATACTAATATAAAATAATAATATACACAAAATGTACACAAATAAATTAAATTGAAATACCTCTAGTCTTAAACCTCACATATACGTCAATTGTATTTATAAATAAAAAAAATATATCTAAGTATTTGCTTTTATTTATTAATTTTACCTAATCAAAAATTCTGTTTAAGAGCCCTATCACATATTTTTTCCAGAAAGGCAAGAAAAGTGGATTTTTGGCGTTCTAATTCCAAGAAATGAAGAGATTTCTACAAACTTTAATTACTGAATTACCTGGACCATTTCTTGATGTTGACCATAGCGGCCTTTAATTTTAGATATAACGAATATTATTTACTTATTCAGCCCATTTTCCGAAAGTCGTTATTCGTAAAACGCTCGGAAGGCAAACTTTGAGCTCCTTAATACAGTAATATCACTACAACGAAAACCGTATACTATTTTTTTTTATGTCCGTCATGTATTCTTGATGTACACTACGGCTTTATTTTTTCGTTTTTTGACCACATATCCAAGGTATACATTACTTACAATTACACAAAATTTAAAAAAAACTTCCTGTATCATTCTAATTTTCTCAGAAATAAAATAAGATTCTTATATAATACTTATACTATATTAAAGTTCACTCTTTTAGCAATACGACATAATATAAATTATTGTCATTAGAAAGGAGAAAACACTGCAAAAAACAATTAGAAATTGTGTATATATTTGCTTGCGCAAGAGAAGAGCGCTCAGTGCCGCGGTTTTCTCCCAGGGTTGAATAGTTATTTATTTATTTTTTTATTTATTTATCCTATCTTTTATAGTTACATCCAAAAAAAAATGCGTTCATTTTTTAAACTCATTTTAAAAGAATACCTACGCTATTTTGTAATAGGCCTCTTAATTCCGTTTTGTCATAGAGTGGTCCTTTAACAATCAAGCTCTTTTTTATTGCTTTTTTTTAATGCTATTATATAGCCTATTAGATTGCTCAATACCACAGTACGTTTTGGCAGCACCCGACTGCTTCAAGCTTCGACCGCATAGTGAACTACAATCTTCTATTGATCGGCAAACGCGGACTGCTCGAGCAATCGCGACCGCTTCGAGCGGCCGCAACTGCTTGAAGCAGTCGGTCCCGACTGCTTCAAGCAAGTGTAAGGCCGACCTTACGCAAACACAAAAGTCCTTATGGATATTTGAGCTTCAAGCTCTTTAGAGTCCTCTCCCTTACGAAGCGGTGAAACGGTGTAAACCGAATCTATCGCGGACCACGGCATCCTTTTCCCGGCTGTTCACCCAGGATCGGGTAGCCGATGGTCGTTTCAAGAGCAGTCGCCGTAAAGTCAGCAACCAGCCCCGCTCTATAGGTACTGCTTCCAGACTCCCCCGACTGTTAGTCAGAGTGCACAGTCAATTGGCTTACGCCGCACGGTGTGCAGACCGTCCAGGAGCGCCAGAAGGTTGACTCCTAAGGGAAACTAGCCCTAAGGCCAGAGTCCTGCCCAGGCTCGCACTTCATGCGTGGAGGCCGCCGGATGGGTGACGGATGGGCCCATTAGCTCGCTAATGGCACAATAATGTTATTATTGTAAACAATGGGTTTTTATAATCAATCGGTCCTTTATAAAAAAAAAACCTATATTATCAATGCTATAAGTGGCCAAATAAATTGCTATTAGTTTCGCCGGACGATGTATGTATATTAATATGAAGTTTGAACATTAGGGTGCAGATTTTCTAAAAAAAAATCCTTTGATAATTAAAATTCTTCAAAAAAGACATCAAATACAGCAGCCAATAGGATAAAAAGGAAACTGTACCTTACTATGGTGGTGACATTGTTTTCTCGAAAATATCGATGGTAAGTTTCAGGCGAATGGAGCTGGTAGCCTCTGTCCAATTTTGACTTTGCATGCGGTCCCGAGAAAGCGAGCATCTTCTGAGGAATTATCCAGTTTAGGTCACCATTTTCCACTTTCTGAAATGTTAGAATGTAGTTTATACAGTTCGAAGCCCAGTGAACACGGAATACAGAATTTTATTTCTTCCTCAATCGAGAATCAAAACCTTTCTCAATAATCGAGAAAGATTCAGATTGGATTATGGAGGTCGATTCGGTCTCTAAGCAGTATAAATTCCCTGAAAGTCTCGGATGCACAGCCCTGCGTCCAGATATAACTCTTTACTCTCTATCTCGGAAGATGGTCCTTATCGTAGAATTAACTGTTCCATGGGAATCAAATATCCCAAAAGACCACGAGTACAAATTAAATAAATACCATGACCTCGCAAATGCCGTCACCCGGAACGGCTTCACTGTTCACCTTCAGGCGGTGGAAGTAGGCGCTCGTGGCCTGCCAGCTAAATCTTTGTTTCACCTTTTTAAAGATCTTGGTCTCTCCAGGAAAATAATCAACTCCTTTCTAGAAAAAATATCTAAAACCGCGATTTCTGCATCTCAAATTCTATGGCTTCAAAGGGGGAGTGAATGGGTGGTAAGGTGGACGCTCACATGTGGCAAGACAGCTGTCCTAAACCTACCACCGCCGGTCGTTAGTCCGGAATCCACCCTTCACCTCCCAGAAGTGTAATAATTATATATGATGGGCCCGATTTTGTATTTTATTGTATTTTATTTATTCAGTATTACATTGTTTAGGTTTGTTTTTGCTCAAATATTTTCGTTTGTGCCCGTGTGGTACTACGGGAAAATATTAACCATGGTAAAGTTGAAAATTTGCATTATTTTCAAATATGAGATCCTGTGCTGTTGTTTTCTATTACAGCCTATTGCAGTCTGGCTATACAGTTAGCGTAAATGTGTACTGTTAAGAACTGCAAACAATGATGGAGAAGCTGGTGATTAAATGACCGAGACTGGTCAATCGCTCATAGCCACTGCTTCTGCATGACAACGTATAACCACAGATTTCACTGCAAACAGTCGTAAAGTTGCAGGAGTTGCGGCTAGAGACTCCAATAGAGTTTTTTTTACGAATTTAGGTAACTTTTTACAAGGTAAAAATATCTACTTTGAAGAGTCGGTGAAAACCGTTTTCAAAGCATTCATTGGTTTCTGTCCACGAGAGTTTTACAGCAGAGGAATTAAGTAACTCCCATTAAAATGAAAAATATGCATAGATAATTGAAGTCAATATTTCTATTAATTGAATACATATTTTTCATACAAAGTTTTTGGCTTTAAATTTCCTTTATAGAACAGCAACGTCATAGGTAAGGACCCAATATTTAGCATTCGATGCCACTGCTTTCAACCCCTCGAGCCTCACAGGGACCGATCTAACTCAAACGTAAAAGCACAGTTGCGCCTCGTTGGGACCGATCGGACTCTAAAGTTAGTATTCTAAAGTTCTAATATGCAACAAGTCTAAAGTGCGACAACGGTTTGGGAGAAATTAATATTTTGGTCGGCCGCCATAATAAATCTAAAATTTCCATAATTATACATAGTCTTTCAAAGACATGCGCTCGCGAAATCTCGCGGCTCGAGGGGTTAATGCAAAAATAAATTCATATGAAAATAATTATTTACAATTCCAGAGCGGCCCAAAACTATTTTTTTCAAAGAAATCCCAGATGGCGCTATATAAATAAAATATTGTTGTCAATTACAACGAGCAAACCTGTCACCTCAGGAAGTTTTAACGAATGGTCGTTTTATCTCCTGTGAAATGAACGAAGAAGACTTGGACAAAACAGTCTACTGTCAAGCTCCGCCACATGCCCGTAAGAGGCCAACGCCTTATCCGCGAGATAACCAGGTATGTTACCCAGCGGGCTTACACTCATGCCCTTACTTCCAATTGCGACCAGATTACTCCAGTCTTTAGCATTCGATGCCACTGCTTTCAACCCCTCGAGCCTCAGAGGGACCGATCGGACTCTAAACGTAAAAGCACAGTTGCGCCTCGTTGGGACCGATCGGACTCCAAAGTTAGTATTCTAAAGTTCTAATATGCAACAATTCTAAAGTGTAACAACGGTTTGAGAGAAATTAATATTTTGGTCGGCCGCCATAACCTAAAATTTCCATAACTATACATACATAGTCTTTCAAAGAAATGCGCTTGCAAAATCTCGCGGCTCGAGGGGTTAATAATACTACTGGCAATATATAATTTTAATTACATAGCTATTTTAATACAATACAATAATACAATACAATACAATCAACTACTCCAGTAGATAGGCATTCCTACACTTGGATGCGTAACAAAATTAAATGACGACCGATCGGACTCTAAACGTAAAAGCACAGTTGCGCCTCGTTGGGACCGATCGGACTCCAAAGTTAGTATTCTAAAGTTCTAATATGCAACAATTCTAAAGTGTAACAACGGTTTGAGAGAAATTAATATTTTGGTCGGCCGCCATAACCTAAAATTTCCATAACTATACATACATAGTCTTTCAAAGAAATGCGCTTGCAAAATCTCACGGCTCGAGGGGTTAATAATACTACTGGCAATATATAATTTTAATTACATAGCTATTTTAATACAATACAATAATACAATACAATACAATCAACTACTCCAGTAGATAGGCATTCCTACACTTGGATGCGTAACAAAATTAAATGCTAAAAATTTAATTATTAAAAACATAACTATCGTGATATTTGTCATGGCTGTAATATTATATTCAATATTACCTACATACAAATAATCAAAATATACTAATGTGATTTAAGAGTCAGGGAGAATAATATATTAAAATAGAAATGCAAATTCTATGTAGAATGATCAAAAAATATATATTTTATTGTCAATCCAGCAATATGCCTTCGTATTTTTCTTTAAAAATGTTTAAAACTTTACGCATTTCATTAATCATCAACATGGAAAATAAACTCAGAATTTTCAAACTCCCTTATACCATAAATTGGGTTTCTTACCAAATTATGTATAATTTTAAATTGGGCCTCTCCAAGGCTTTTAATTTGCTCTGTAATCTTATTATAGAAGGACAAATTTTGGTGAATAAAACTGTATCGCACTTTGCTAAGTCGCTGTCGGTTTATGTGGAGATTGGATTTATTCCTCGTATCGTGATGATGAAAATCACTATGGAGCTTCTGTTAGGTGTCTACGGGCGTACATAATATTTTGGTAGATGTAAGAAGAAAATAGAGTAATTATTCCTGATTTTACAAATAGCGGCTTACAAGAACTTCTTGGTGAGACTCTATATAAACTGCGTACCGCTCTTTTCTGGAGGAGAAAAATTCTTTTTGAGTTTGGTGCCATTCCCCAAAACAGTAGGCTATACGTTATTAGGGAGTGGAAACATGCAAATAGACGGATTTAGCTGCTTCAAAACCGCATAAACTTCTTATCTTCCAAGGCATTATTATTTTTTATTACTTTATTTCTTGATGTAGAGGCTAGAGCTCTACAGGGTTCAGTTCTTGGACCTGTCCTGCGCAATATTTTTAGTTCATATCTACCTTCTACTGAAAATAGGTACAGTCTAAAATTACGGGTGACATCTGCTCGAGGGATTGCTACTTGATCAATAGTAATGTCAAATGTGACTGCTTATGCTTACCTCATAATACAGGTATTTCGCCTCATCAAAGTCGTCAAAGTTAAAGAAACCGGCCTCAAAGGCCAAGTGCAGCCCTTGAAAGACGTCCAGAAGCAAAACGTCAAACGTGGAAGCTCCGCCGGACGCGTCTCGGAATCCCAACAGACTCCAATGACAGCTGTTCTCAACCAGCTGGTTGTAGATCCATTTCGGAGATTTGCCCAAGTAGATGATCTGAAAGTACGATTTACTTTAGTGCAAGCACAGTATATTAACACCCAGTAAGTTCACTCAAGAGCTACAAGGCAATGCGGGAAGAGGGTGTAACGGAAGTGCCAAAAAGTATACAGCATTTTAACCCGTTGAGTATGATACGACCAAATCTGGTTCTGAAACAATTATCCGTTGAGTATGATACGACCAGATCTGGTTCTGCGTTTTTTTCACTTCTTTGACGTTCTCATATTTATTCATAATTATCTAATTGTTTTACAAAATGATATTTCAATATTCTATATTCGAAATTTCAATGCAATCATTGTGCAGTTGTTCTTTTTATGATTGGTGTAGTAGTTTCGTAGTTATAGTACTTTAAGGTCGATGTCGCCGAAAATCCTGCAAAAGAGACAGATGCATCCATGAAAATACCCATTTACTCCAAGGGTTAAAGGTTAATAGGAAGAAAAGTGCATCTGAAGTGCATCGAATGCTTGTGGAAGTTTATGGTGACATTTTTCCGACAGATAAATCATGTAGGAAATGGTTTTGATATTTCAAGAATGGTGATTTCGGCAATGAAAACAAGCCCTGTTCTAGACAGCCAAAAAATTCCAAAACAAAGAATCGCAGCAATGTCATCGGTGCATCTTGCGGGGGGCCATCCCACACTGCATCTGCCAGGTTTGTGGTCGCCTTTCGTGAACCTATTTTCCACAACGATTATCGGTTCCGCGAGATATATGGCCTGCCATTGCCATTTCGAGTTGCCTATTTCACGAGCTATGTCAGTGACTGAAACTTCAAACATAGCTTTCTCCATGGCTCGTTGCACAACTTTCAAATTCAAATTCTTTATTTTACAAAAAATCATAATAACAGTTACAAATAAATTAAACCTAACCTAACTGGATCGCACGAGACGTCCGCACTAAGGTAGGCTCAGATTCGTATAATTAAGTGATGCCTAATGCTAAATAAAAAAATACGTTGAAGAATGCCGTGAAAAATAAAATCAAGTAAACTAAAATTTTAGTAAAAAATAAAATTTCAAATAATCTTAAAAGGTATGTGATAATAATAATATAAAGAACAAAAAGCATGCCAATCATAAATATATGGTAGGTGAATAATAATGTGTTAGGAATGGTAAGTTAGCTAGGAATAAAGCAAATTAGTTTTTTAGTTTCTTTCCTTCCCTGAGTGATCAATCAGTGGGTTTGTCTTTTTTGTTCATTATTATACCTTGAGTATAAATGACGGGTATATCCTTAGTTTTATTGAACAACGACGGTGTCAAGTATAGAAAATGGCTCTGTGCATGGGTACTATTCAGTTTGGGCACTTTGTGGTTACTATTAGTTATCGCTAGTGTTATAATTTTATGAGTTGTTTGCTGGTGCAATTCTTTATGTTTATGAAAATAGAGTATTATCGTTTTAGCAAATGTTTGCCGTACGTCAAGAACAGAGAACTCACGAAAAAGTTGCTCAGACGGTATCTCATCGGTTTTTTGTTGACAACTCTTAACAGCGCCTTCTGAGCTTAAATAAGTACTTTGAGCTTGTGTATGAGGCCAATAGTTAGCGACTACGTCTCAGTGCTGTATATCATCATTGGCAAAACGCACTGATTACAGACTTTTGTCTTGAGGCTCTGCGGTATTTGTTACGGTAAAATATGGCTTAGTTTCCCGAATACCGATTCATCAGCAGGCCTCCTTGCCGAAGTTGGGTCTACCTAGTTGGATCGTCAGACCCAAATCAACATACTGGTTGACAGCTTCAATAGTATCGTCCTTAACAACACAGCTGGAGGACATAAAATTTAAAAAAAACATCAAGGAGATGCTGATAGGCCACCCTTTCTATAATCTGGCCGAATTTGAGGGCCATGATTTTTCAAATATTGTGCCCATTTAAATTACTTAAAAAAGTAGCCTTATTGCCAGATTATTTTATATGGTCTTATATCTGTACTTTTAGTTTAAAATGCATAACGTAGATTTAATTTGATTATTTAACATTTTACTGACAATTTGAATATAACGATGAATAATTTTACTACGTATCTTTTCGAATTACTAACTACTTCAAATATTAGGCTTCTATTTTGATTATTTATATTTATAGTTTGACAATCTAGTAGTTAATTCTTGACTACCTATGTATGTTCAGTAAAGAGTAGTAACGAAACTTACTACCTAACCCAATTATTTTGACACGTCCAAGAGCGGTCTTTAGCTGACAATTGGTCACGACGAAAATGCAATACAATGTAATGTAACATGTTCCGGTATGGGTGCGACATGGGCATTTGACATAATTTTTGTTTTACCCATGTTCATTTTTTGACCCATATTGGGAGAAGGTTTTGAAGTATCTGAGCATTGTGCCACAGGCGACTGTGGTAGAACATTAAAAAAAAACTACTAATTCGTGGCTAAAATGGAAAATTCCACAGGGTCGCCGAGAAGAAAAATAGTAAAACGATACTTACAGCGTAGCTTCCGATTAGGTATGCGGCGTTCAGCCGTAAAGTCGGCATTTTACATGTGTAGAAGACAATCTTTTGGGATTTGGACGCCTCAGATAACTCCTTGTTAAGTTTCCTGCAAAACTGGTACAGATGGCACAGGTGATACGGTCCGAAGTCAAAGTAGAAGCTTTCGTAAACAATTTCATCTTCTATGTGGAAGTATTTGCTGTTTTTTGTCGATTTTGGCTCAAAGCCGCTATACAGCGTGGCAAAGTATAACTTATCTGAAGAAAAAAAAACATTAAAAAAACTCTCTCTTTATTTCATAAGCCGTATCGTAGTTCAAGCATATCGGGGTTTTCTCAGGACAAAAATCCAGAAGCATTTTTCTCAACGGTAACTTTTTGGTCCATTTTGTGAACTGTTAGTAGTTCACAAAATGGACCAAAAAGTTGCAGCGCAGTTTTTTGCACGTGAAGTCTGGCTTCTGAGCGGTTAAGATTGTTTTAAAAAAAAAAACTAACCTAACCTACTGCCATATACCTATATGTCAGTATGTTATTGGAATTATTGCAGTATAGGTACCTTTCTCAGAAATCGAAAAAACAAAGAAATACTACTAGGTTAGATCATTGTAATGCTAAATGTGAAAGAAAAAAGCTTCGGACGCGTAAATTTTCAAAACCAAATTTACATACAAAAAAAAATATATTTTTTTTTACCTCAGTTTTTAAGGTTGTTTTAAAAAAACCTAACCTAACCTAACCTAACCTACCGCCAAATAGGTGTTTATGTATTATTTAAAAAAAAAAACTACCGAAATGTATGGGTTTGGCGCTTTTTTGAATGCCTATATCTCGCTTATTTATTGAGACCGAATAAATATTATTGCAGATTCGGAATCAGCGTGGTGAATATAGTCTGGTGACGTTAAAAAATCAACAATCTAGAAGAGGTACCTATACTGCAATAATACCATGTTATTATCTATTATTTGAAAAAAAATAACCTAACGAAATGTATGGGTTTAATGCTTCTTTGAATCTCGCATATTTATTGAGACCGAAAAAAGAATATTGCGGATTCGGAATCAGCATAGGTGCAGATTCGGAATTTGTCGAGTGACGTTAAAAAATCAACAATGTAGAACAGGTTCCTATAATGCAGTAATACCTTGGAAGGAATATATGCAGTACCTATAAAATCTTTCTCAAAAGTCCAAAACATAAATTATATAAAGGGGCAACATTGAAACATCTCCTATGTAGAAGATGGTTTTTAAACTGCATAAATACCGATATTTTAATTCTGCCTTGGAGATGTAAAAACCGCTTGTTTCAGCAAAGGTGAAAAATACATAGCAGTTTTCGCAGGGCTTATGGTCCCTTTACACAAAGCCAATTGCTGAGACAATCCACTAAGCCAATCCAATATTGGCATCGTGTAAATAGAGACAGTCTACTACATTGGATTGTCCCCAAGCCATTGGTCAAGCAAATCCATTCTATTACTACTTAGAAGCCTACTCTATCAGCCTCGGCTCCTAAATGCTTATCAACAGAGCAACGCTACATTTCATAAATATAAGAAAATTCAGCACAAACCTCTAATTATTTCGGTGGAAGACACGATCAGCTTGTTATCCATTTTGCAAAACGCGTTTTTGAACCTTTCCATAAGTATACCGCGAGAAAAAACAACGCAATTCACCCGTCAACCGACCAGGCGCATTTCACGGAACTTCACATTATTATAATGCACACAGATCGCTGGGTATTGTCGCGAATCGATGTCATCTGGCGTGGGCGATGTCGTCAATTAATTGTGTAGGATTTGTTTTGCGACTCGATCGGCCATAAACGCCCAGTTTCTATTATTTTCCGGGCGGGCACAATCGCCGCGGATGTTCATTGTTCGCACGCGGGTTCTATTTATAAAGCGCGGCGCAGCGGACCAATAAAACTACATTTGTGCGCCGACGCGCGTTTGAAAAGCCGCCGAAACAAACAATAATACCGCTGGCGTCACGACGGCCATTACCGAACGAAGCGGAAGCCGATCGAAACCTAGCACCTCTGCTGAGCAATTATGGCCTGCCGAATTTGTTTTGATGACATGTTCCAGTGTTGCTGACTACCTCACTCACCAAGAGGTGGAAAAATATGGTATACGCGCATTTTTTCTCGAGATGAAAACAGATATGTATACGGTGGAACCTCTCACAACGAGCATAATTCGTTCTAGTCTCTTACTCGTTAAGCGAAACACTCGTTCCGCGAAACAATGTTTCCCATGCTCGTTGTGAGAGGTACGAATACCTTTTATGAGGAATTACTGCGAATTACTCGTTATGAGAGGTTTCACAAAATGTATATGTAATATACACATTTTAACCCATAATTTCTAGACTGGTTTGTCTGTGTGTCGGTCTGTTTTTTTTTACCCACAAGGTATATGACTTTTTGTGGAACCCGCCTTGTTGCCTATTGGCATCATCTTCTAGGTGGGCATTTGACCCATTTGAGTATTGACCGCGCCCAACGTTGCTTAACTTCGGCAACAACGAGGAGAACCGGTGTCAACGTGGCTACGGGCGCTACTTTGTTTGTGTGTGTGTGTGTGAGCGCGCGCGCGCATGTGTGCATGAGTGCTAACACGCGCGCGTGTGTGTGTATGTGTGTACGAGGGTGCGAGGGTGCGTGCGTATATGTATGTGCGTATTACTCCTTAAAGCGTCCAAACGCTCAATCCGATTGTGCTGAAAGGCATGCATTTGGTCATGGCAGGAGTTGAAAAAATGATGGTTGAAATCGGTCCACCAAAGGGCGCGCTGGTCACACTTCAATTTCAAAATATTGGACTTAAAGATTTGAAATTCGTGCCGAAATCACATTGTGAAGTTTTGCATGATTTTTTTATGAAAGGTGTACCTACCTAGAGTGTAACAACTACGGACTCAATAGAACTAATTGTGCTTTTGTAAAGAAGTAATGATATGACACTTCAACTCACTTACTCCTTGTTGTATTACAATTATACCTGGATGATTCTGTGAAATAAACTAGTTGTTATTTCTTGATGTATAGTTTTTAATGTGCAGAAATAGCTATAAATATTTAAAGCTGAAATCGATATTTGAATCAACAGTTTAAATAAAATCCAATCGTAAAATAAAAATTAATCAAGCCCAGTATCACTGCCAGGAAATAAAAGCGAAATCACAAGCAAAACGAAAACACTAAGAACACTCCATCATAAAACGTAAAAATGACAACAGTCGAGGCGCAAAATCTTACACTACATAATACAAAATCTTACACTCATACACTAAGTATTTATCTCTCTCTGCTTATTTACTGTATCTTTTTCATCCACAAACTTGTTAAGACAAACCCAACGTAAAACAAAAGAACGCATAGTGAAAAACAAATGAACAATAAAAATACGTGTGGCACTCGGGGACTGCCGCGGTAAAGCTATTGCATAGCATTTTTAACAACTTATGCAATTATAATTATTTATTTATTTTATTTTTTCTGATAACTGCGCTCTATCGGAAAACGTTGAAATTATTCCAAATCATTTGCGGCTGCGAAAGCAAATGATTCGGAATAATTTAAACATCTTCCGATAGAGCGCCGCGCACGATTTTTTTATTCGGTAAAGCAAAAAAACCGGTTTATTCGAAAAAAATCGTAGATAAAAAGATAGATAATTAAATTATCTTTAAAATGGTGCAGGTTTCATAATAATACGCCAGATAGTATTTGCGTAGTAGTCGTTTTTGTGTTCGGTTAGACCTAATTTCACAAATTAATTACACTATGTAATATAAACAAAATCTAAAATATTCAAAGCTAAGAATATTACGAAAATGTTCTTGTTTAACATATATTTTTTTTTGAATCGTAAGCAGTACTCGTTTAGACGTAATTATCAGTTTAAAATCATTAATTTTCGCTAAGAAATTTCTTCATTCGGTCGCCGCGCTGGCCTACTAGGCCCGCGATAAAAGCTATGCAATAGCTTAAAAAAATATGTAATAATTAAATAAAATATTTTTGCAATTTTAACACTAATGAGCTGTTTTAGTCTGTTAACTCCAGCTTAACTTATATAGAATGAAATTTTAATGGCTACCCTTGTTGCTAGCTTTCGTTTGGTGTACGGGCTGTTTTTACTGGACAGGCATTTTTTTAGTGGGTGAATCAGTACAATGTAAAAAGAAACTTAAAAAAAACAAAATGGAAAAAACAAAAAAAAAACTTTTTTTTAGTTTAAAGTTATTTGTTTGTTTTTTTTATTATTTGAAAACTTGAAGAAGTTGACTTTTAAATAAAGGTTGGAGAAGCGTTTAAGCGTACCTACTGCGCCATCTGGCGTTAGGCAAAATAGCGTAAATAAACAATATTTGCGACATTTTACTTACCGTTAGATAAAGCAGTGATCACAGCTTTTTACACTATTAAAAAAATATATTTAAAAAAAACAAGCTTCCGAAACAATTTTTTTTTCAAAAAAAAAATTTATTTCGTTCTTAGTTTTCAAAAAAATATATATCAAAAGTTGCTTACCTCGTTGTACTGATTCACCCACTAAAAAATGCCCATCCTGTAAAAACATCTTGTATGTAGCAAAGTGTTATAACAAACTTCGCAAGTGAGTACAAATTACACATTGTCTTTTAGCACCTTCTAAATGCCAGTTTAAATATTTGAAGCTAATCCTCTCGAAGCTAAATTATTATGTGCTTTTAAAACTGGTCGGCAACACCGCCTATTTTGTTATATAAATTCAATCCGACCAATGGCCAACTTATTAAAAATTTCAGCCCAAACGCGGGAAATTCCAAAGTTTAAAATTCATAAACGCTTTTATCAAAAAAAGTCACAACACTCATGCTTAAATTATGCTAAATTAATTTGAAAATTTCACTTTTATGTTTAGTTTGTCAAGTTTCGACGTTAATTTGCCGCGCATTATTTGGACTCAATTCGAATGCTGACAACAATTGCTAAGTTCAGTACAGCTATCTGTTTCATAACGTCCAATTTGAAAACGGATGACGTTTGACACCCGTGAAACGTTGCTAGAATGAAAAAAAGCACTTAAAAAATACAGACACCTAGAATAAAATAAAATCCAAATATGTAATTCCTTATTTGATGGTATTTACGTGTAAAACGTTGCCAGAATGAAAAATAAAGCAAATAATAAAAAATACTAAAATACCTAGAATATTTTTTTTTAAATCATTTGTTTTTATTACTCATTTGATAATATTTATATCGAGTCAATACTGTGCATTTAAAGTACTGCTAAAAGTAGTAGGTCTTTCGTTGTTTATGTTTTTTATTGATTTTATTTTATTTATTTTCCGTTATAGCCGAGAATCCAGTAGCAAAAAACTAATAAGCTGTTAAGCCAGAAACTGTTGCCAGTGATCCTATTTAAATGTCGCCTAACTAGGCAATAACCTGTTCTAAGGCGGACATTAAAATTGTTGTAAATATATTGAAATCAATATAAAAAACTGAATAATGAAGAATGTAGAAAATTTGGGAATATAGTACACTAAGACCTAATATTATTAATTCTTACGAGCTGGAAAAATTGAATATAAAATTCATAATATAAAAGTGAAATTGGTAATATTCAATGGTTAATCTTAACTAAATCATTAAAAAGATGCACAATTAGGCAGTATTTAGATAATAATTATAATTGCTTAAAAAGAGTGAGATAGTCTAGTCAAACCTAATTATAAATATTTAAAAATTAGTAAAAAAATAAAATAAAATGGGAATTAAAATACAAGATGAGATGAAAGATATACTTTTTTTAACAGAGTCTAATCATAACAAAAAATTATGTACAAATAAAAAGTGTGTAAGTTATTAATAGGTAATACAGTAATTTAACCAAACCTAATTATCTATATATATAAAACAAAGTCGGTTTTGTTCGAACACATAACTCGAGAACGGTTGGACCGATTTTCATGGTTTTTTATTTGTTGTATTTGTCTCCGTCCCGAATAGCAGAATAACTATTAAAAACAAAAATTGGAAAATTGACGAAAAATTAAAATAAAAGAAAAAACATTTTCCCATACAAAATGTAAATCCGTGGCTTTCTCATGGTCAGTTGTACGTGGCATGTTCACGTGTCGGCAAATCATCCGCTTTATTTGTTCTTGCGCCTGATGAAAAAAACAAGGTGCTTCAATGAAGAGAATTAAACCGAGTGCAAGCCGAGTAAACCTTAATTTTTGTTCTTTTATATTTCTTTTTGTGTTATTATCTTAATAAAGTAGTGAACTTAATATTTATTTTGTATTCATTATATTACTTACATAAAATCATAAATTAAGTTCAGCTAATCTGTAACACGTAATTCATTGACCGTTGGGCGGTACGAAGTTCGCCGGGTCAGCTAGTAGAAAATAAACATAAGTAAAAAAATGAAAATGGCGTTTAAATGAGTACGTATTAATATATAAGTATTAAAATAATCTTTAAAGTGAAATAGAGTTTTGCAAAGCTATGTAACAGCAAAGACCAATAACGCGATGAGAATATAAATATTATGAAACCGGTTTTTTACAAAATTTTATTCAATAACCATTACTTACATACATACCGTTCCATATGGGGCTTCTAAACGGGCCACATTTTCGCTGCAATATGTGGCTGCAATACTTTGCCCGGCAATATTGCTAGCAATACCAGCCATACTGTGCAATATACAATACCGATCTATTTTGAATATTGCCTGTCTTTTTTCTTTCTGTTTCATGTCAATTCACGGGAACATTGATGAAGTAAATACATGGACCGAGGACATGAAATATTTTTGAATTATTGATTATGTATATATATATATATATATATATATATATATATATATATATATATATATACATATATATATATATATATATATATATATATATATATATATATATATATATATATATATATATATATATATATATATATATATATATATATATATATATATATATATATATATATATATATATATATATATATATATATATATATATATATATATATATATATATATATATATATATATATATATATATATATATATATATATATATATATATATATATATATATATATATATATATATATATATATATATATATATATATATATATATATATATACAGGGTTATTGGTTATTAGAAGTATTCCATTAAACAGTTCATAGAAGAGGTCAATTGCAGTCGATTTAACCATATAATGCCTAATGCAAAAATGAAGCATTCCTGAGATATTTAACATTTTTGTTTTTTTTAAAAACAACTGACATCTTTCGTTAAAAAAAATAATTAAAAAAAACCTACGCATTATTTTAATATTCCTTTATTGCTTTTGGGTTGGTGACATCCCAAAAAATAAATATTCGCTATGGAATGTACATTATTAAAGTTAATTTTGTCACTATGCTCGAAAACCTTTGAAAACTAATAAAAAAATGCGACATATTTACACAAAAATGCATGTTTAAAACTAAAAGTCACAACACTATTTTTTATGCATATTAGCTTAAAAACATCTGCATCTTATTAGCTTTCGAATGAAGTATTACAACCCCAAATCGACAATGGAATGACAAAAATATGACCAAAACAATAGGTGTAGGTACAACCAAATGTTTAAAGGTTAAATATTGGAAGCACATCTTCTACGAACAAATTTTAAGTTTTAATTGTAAAATCATTATTTAAACAATTTCGAAACCTAATTTCTATTAAAACCCTTAAGTTTAACAATTACTATGAATAGAATATGTTACACAATAAATTATTTTTGGCTTAAAGTTGGATAAATCTTACTATTTTTAGCATAAAGTTACAGTTTTAGCATAAAGTTAGAGAAATCTTACGATTTTAACTTGTGGTGGGAGAAAAATATTTTTTTTTTCATTTATTTACTACAGTTCATTTTCAAAATGACCACCTCTATTTCGCAAACATACACGCATTATTTTACGCAGCTCACTTTTGACTACCTTTGTAGTCAAAGTGTTTCTTATTTGTTGAGCTGCATTTATTATGCGTTTTCTTAGCTCATTCACGGTGGGGACAGGAAACCCATCACGGTAGACCAACGACTTCATGTGAACCCAGACAAGTCCATGGGTGTTAAGTCAGGAATCCGCGTTGACCAGGGTATCGGGCCGCCCCTGCCAATCCATCGATTGGGGAACTGAAAAAAGATAATGGTAACTAACAAGAAACTTTTTAGTCTTTCTTTTCAAGAAACCGAGTATTTTTTTGTAACTCTAATGTAAAGAACACCTAATTACCTTGTCGTCTACGGACGGTGCCAGTCTCCCGAAGCCGACGATAAACACTATCGAAAACACGACATCGGGTATTCGGCGATTTCGAAATTGAGCCGCGTATTCACGACGGGCAACTGCAGAGTTGCCTCTGGCTAATCCGTAGTGATACAGGATATCTGCATATGCTTCATTTGTGAAGGAACGTCTTCTTTCTCTTTGAGCCATAACCAGTCCTTATAACAGATCACAATTCGAATCGCCAGGAGGGCAATCAATCACAGAAATCAGTTCACAAGTCGTCCCGCACCTCTCCTTCCCTTCGTCGTCCCGCACCTCTTCCTACTATTATTTTGATCATATTTTTGTCATTCCTTTGTGGATTTGGGGTTGTAATACTTCATTCGAAAGCTAATAAGATGCAGATGTTTTTAAGCTAATATGCATAAAAAATAGTTTTGTGACTTTTAGTTTTAAACATGCATTTTTGTGTAAATATGTCGCATTTTTTTATTAGTTTTCAAATGTTTTCGAGCATAGTGACAAAATTAACTTTAATAATGTACACTCCATAGCTAATATTTATTTTTTGGGATGTCACTAACCCAAAAGCAATAAAGGAATATTAAAATAATGCGTAGTTTTTTTAAAATTAATTTTTTAACCAAAGATGTCGGTTGTTTTTAAAAAAAACAAAAATGTTAAATATCTCAGGAATGCTTCATTTTTGCATTAGGCATTATATGGTTAAATCGACTGCAATTGACCTCTTCTATGAACTGTTTAAAGGAATACTTCTAATAACCAATAACCCTGTATATAAAGAAATTTTACAAAAAACCAATCAAATATTAACAATATTAAACAATTTTATCTTATGTTTTGAACTCTTGTAAATATCATATAGCCTTAAGTATAAACTGCTCGACCAGAAATTACGATTTATATCTTATTTCATGGCAACGAGCAAATGAAGTATTTTATTTTTATTTTCATTTAATGGCTGGGTGATAGCGAGCCCAGCAATGGTATATAGTCCTTTTAAAGAGTGGAAATATTATAATTTCAAATCGAATTTTCGGTATGTCATTCCGCATTTAAGAGACGATTCATTGTAATTTTTTTCATTGTTTTTGCTTTAATTTGTCATTAATAAAGACATTTTATGTTGGTTTGCAAAAGGATACGCTTTGTTTTTGAGATGTGGATGGAGGGCGATCGTTCGCTAGCGATAAAGGGATCCCATTAAACCTACCTTGCACTGTCGAAAGTGGTGCTCATCCAGGAAAACATCTCATTTAAAATAAGCATTTCCCAATCCAGTCCGGGAAAACCTTCCAGCTATGTAAGTGGCTTTTATTATTTTTATTTTTTTATCAAAGTGTCATCCTTTAAACGAATTCTTAAAAAAAGAAATTATATATATATATATATATATATATATATATATATATATATATATATATATATATATATATATATATATATATATATATATATATATATATATATATATATATATATATATATATATATATATATATATATATATATATATATATATATATATATATATATATATATATATATATATATATATATATATATATATATATATATATATATATATATATATATATATATATATATATATATATATATATATATATATATATATATATATATATATATATATATATATATATATATATATATATATATATATATATATATATATATATATATATATATATATATATATATATATATATATATATATATATATATATATATATATATATATATATATATATATATATATATATATATATATATATATATATATATATATATATATATATATATATATACCTATATATAATAATATATATAAAAATTATGGACAATAATAGTACCAAAAAAGTGGTCACTGGTTTTCTTTGGCGGTTCTTTCCAGTGGAATCTTACTTGTAGAAATCGCCGGAAAAAATAGGAAAAAGTACAATTACTGTCTTTTGACGTTCAGTATGTGTATATTATGTATTTACATTGAATAAACATATTTGAAATTGAATTTGAATTTGTTAATTAGACTATAAAAGCTAAATTTAAATTTTCAATACATAATCACGATATCAAAAATATTCTGTCGTTGGCTGTACATGCCTTGGTTTTAAGGAAGCCGGCGAAGTCCTTTACATATAGCGGCTCTAGTCTACCACGAGGCCATTTGATTTTCTTTCTCATGTGCAGTTTTGACGAGCTTGTGTTTAATCTGTGTAAGCATTTTTGAGACTCTGGTCGAGAGCTCAAGAAGAATGACGCGGAGTGTACATAGATTTTAGTATCGCCCGGCCATATAGCCATTTATTTTCCGAATGGCCGATGCTGCTGGCCAGTATTACTGGACGATCGCTTCGCAATCGAAAATACTGCAATATTGCCTGGCCAGCTTTATTGCTGTTTTGTTTTGCACCATAAGTGCGTCCCTTTTTGATGCAAGGCACGACGCACGACAACTTCATTTTGTATTTATATCATCAAATGATTCATTTTTTTGATGCATAAAATATTGTAACAATAATTGTATTTCAAACAATTATAACAATAATTGTGTATATTCAAACAATTATAACAATAAGTGTGTATTTCAAATAGATATATTAAAATACACAATAATTACAAATGATTTCGAAATCGAACTGTTAGCCGGAGCGTGCACTTGCGGCCCTGGCCGCGGCGGCAAACGAGATCCTACGAAATGTATGGAATCGCCTCCCGGCGCGCACTTTGGCCACACGAGTAGTCTCGTTGGCTGCCGCGACCTGGCCGCCGCGGCCACGCCGCGGCCAGGGCTTAGGGTTTCACTAATTAATAGTCCTAATCGTTTAGCTACTTACCAAGTTAATGATCATTGCGTTCGCATTATTATTATCAGTTCAGTCAAAGCTTTCACTTTCGTCTATCTGCACGCTTTTAATTTTGCTCTTCTATTTTCAAAGATGTTCGCCCTTGGGAAGTAACTCGCGGTAATATTGCAGAAGAAAACAATACTCTCGGGTCTAGTTCTTGCGATAATGGGCCACTGTTCCATAAACACTTGAACGAACAAGATCAGCAAATTGTTTTAAATGTATACAATGTTGTGCAAAAAGAAATGAGCGACATTTTTTGCTTTTAATTCTTAGTCTTATTACTTTCATCACATGTCTTCAGTTTATATAATTGATAAAGTAATAATAATCATCGTAGAAGAAATAACCAGTAAACCTTTTTAATATTTTTTATAGTAAATTTTGTCAAATATTTTTGTTATTTTTTAATACAATAAAGAATTTCCTAAATTAATTCTATTGCTTATTCAGCTGTCATTGAAAGATTCGGAAGCAAATGTTATTATTATTGTTTTTGCTTGAATATTGATACGTATAAATAATTAATATTATTAAGCGATCAAGGCGATTTAGTCTAACCATATCAAGCCTTTAGACATTCGACGATAGGTGTGATAAAGGTCTCGATTGTTGTGAAAAAGGTACCAATGTGCTAACTACACTTTTGTCAAATAATATTTCGTAGACTATACAAGTATTCATTTGTAAGAACAACCAAAACCCAAATACTGCAACATTATCAATAAATACTATAATATGCCTTTCTTTTCAAAAAGCTGAAATAAAGGGCAGATTCTCGATCTACCTTCAAATAAAACGCTCTACATTTTAATTAGCAATTTTATTTCAAATTATGTCATCGGAAAGACATTGATTACAATAGAAAATCCTTAACAGTAACACTGTATTCAATTTCGTGAGAATTAGCTATAGGAATAGGTACCTTATGTTTTAAGTAGTGGGTGGGAAAGCCGTATTGTTATATAAATAATAATATATCATTATATAATATAATTGATAGAGGACCGCTAGAAAGCAAACATTTAACTTAAAAAACATTTAATTTTAAATAAGCACACTTAAAGCTTTTTTAAGAGTAATAGCCTCTGCTCGCTTTCCGTTTAGTCCTCCGTGTACGTGTTTTGAGCAGTAAATTTAATTTGAAATAATTATTATTAATAATTCTTACTTACAATATAATAATAATAAACAGGATGAACAGAATAAGTATTTATACGATATATTTGAGAAACACTTAAGCCATCCATCCTGTATAAAGCGAGTAAATATAAATGTCAAAACATGATAAAAAACGTTTTTTTTCAATCAAAAGCAACATCACATCAACGTACGATAAAGCATTGATTATATAGCGTATTAGATTGCTCAACGACGTACTACGATTTGGAAACCAGTATTTTACTACGAAACGCAAAGTGGAGATGACACTCATAGGGCGACTTGCACCAAGCTCGGTTAAGATAGATAACCGTGTTTAAAGAGCCTAACCGCAGTTAATTACTCGAAACTGCAGTTAAATTCCCTAACCGAGCCCTGGTGCCCTATATATGTCTGATGTTAGTGAGGAAAGACGCGAAAGCGAGATATGAACGAAAGCGTTTCACAGTTTGACAGTTGATACGCTGAAAACCACCCGTCCGCCATTTTGAATTGTGCTGTGATTGGCTGACGCGAGCGAACGCGATCTCGGTTGTGTCTATGGTTATGTTCTAACGCTCAGAAATGGATTTTGCGGACTCCGACCGGGCGTTAGTTAACCGGCACATCTAAATAGTTGGTGCAAGCCGACACAATTTAACCAGCTGTTAATTTTTTTATCGTGGTTAGCTATCGAAGGTTAATAGAATTTAACAAGCCGGTTGGTGCAAGTCACCCATAGTGTCCAATATAACGACTTTCGTGGTATAACAGTGTGGAGGCACACTGTAGATGGCGCTCTAAACACGCTGATAAGGTATAAAATAATAATATAATATAAAACGAACTTTTAAATCATAGCTCTTAATATTTTAATATTATTTACATAAATATGTCAATTTTGAATTTGAAATACAGATTTCAATAAGTAAAAACTACGAGCTTTACTTTACAAATAGACTAATAGATAGCATTCTAATCCCACCGTATTATTTCTGTTATGTAATCAGCCTGTATAAAAATGCGTTAGATAGCAGTAATAATTGAATATTGTAGTTTTTATGCCTATCTAGATAGAATACTACATATTGATGGAATTTTATTTGTCCGTATTGATTGTAATAGCATTATTCTGTGATGTAATCAGCATATACAGGTTGTGATTTAAGGGACGTTCTTGTAGTGAAAAAAAAAGTTTTTTTTTACTAGTATAAAAGCACGATGCGATGTCTAGCGGTAGGTAAAATATCGCTAATAATGTTCATTAGCGATGTATCACCTACCGCTAGATGGCGCAGCGCACCCAACGCTTCTCAAAGTTTTTGTCAATAGACACCATTTACAATTTTGACAAAGAAAATAAAAAACTTTTTTTTTGTTTTATTCCAAAAAAAAACAAAAGTTGTTTACTTTGTCGTACTGAATCATCCACTACATGAAAGTCTCTCAATAAAAACACCACCTGTATAACAAGATGTGATAGATGTCACTAATAATTGAATGTTATTATTGTTATCGTTGGTTAAATAATTGGGTTCTTATAAGCAATGGGTCCTTTATAAAAAAAACATAATTATCGATGTTATTATATATGGCCAAATAAATTGCTATCAGTTTGGCTGTCAATACTGTCAGCGCCACCTGCACTTTGCCGTCTCGGAAAGGTTTCCAAATCGTACTATTCAGTCGCAATGCGCAATCCAATACCACATATGATCAATGGATAAAGCTATTTTTTTTAACTTTTAAGAACAATTATAATAGTTAGCTATTCCTTATGTTATCAAAAAAATCGACTAGATCGTGAATGCATCTTTTTAAATACGATAAAAGCGGTTTGGTCACTTCGTGATACGATGGAAAACTCTGTTCTTCCAACCCTATTCGCTCTCTGTTTCAGAGCCACTACCCTCGAGAATATATCCATTTTATAAAACCAGTCGTTCCTAAATGTTATTACCTTATTTCGAAAATATTAGCTACGACACGGGCGTCCCTTCAGATATTTACTCCACGTATAAAAAGCTAGCATAGTCTCTTCGATGTCCTGTCCTATTCGAGTGAAAATATTCGTTCTATATAAAGTACTGCGTGGAACAAGTACTTGGAACAAGTATATGGAACATGTGTATGTGAAACAAGTACTTTGTTTTTCTTCTTAAACATTGCTATGATCTTTTTTGTCAGCGTCCTTCTTAGGCGGCTCTTCGTGTAGGATGAACGGCTTCGGTGATAATCCAGTTAAAGATCTAGGAAAAAAAAGAAATATGTAAAAAATAAATAAAGTTGAACTGTTATTAGTCTAGTCCTAACGTAGGCAACTAGAGCTGCGATCTACAACAGGCGAGCCCATCACTTCAGGAAGTTTTAATGATATTAGATCGTTTTATCTCCCGTGAGGTGAGCGTAGAAGACTTCAGCCGAAAACAGTCCACTGTCTAGTTTATTTATTTATTTATTAGTTTCAAATATTGTTCAAGAGCATTACAGACGAATCCAATTCGCCCTTGAATATTAAATCTAGATTGTAAGTCTAAAAATAAATGACTTACATAACTAAATTAATGCTATAAAATTAATACATTGAACAAGAAAAAAAACATAAAAATATAAAACTAAATAAAAGATAGGCTATGATAAACATGAGATAGCAGGGAGTTGCCTTTTTAGCTGCCAAAGGGATATACAAAAGATGTCTATTTCTGTAGGTAAGAAATTAAGAAGAGCTATAACCCTCCCCACTGGCCTGTCTACAAAAATATTTGTACGATGGTACGGCACATTAAACAATAGATGCGATCTCCTCACTGTGTAAATTACCGGTTGATACAATTCAAACTTACATAGTATCTCTGGCAAATACTGGCAAATACCAGCCTGGCCGCGAGTTTTTGCGATCTAGGTAGCGGCTAATCCGCGCTTAAAAAAGTCAGTACAAAATACAGAGTGCTTCGAAATGGACGTCGAGGAAATTGTTGTGATTTTGTATCTTGCAAGTAAGACGCGAAAAAGCAAGATTGTTTTGGCCAAAATCTATTTTTATATTGGATAATGTTATAAAATAAAAACTAAATAAAATACTAAATAATTAGATTTACTTTCGTTGCGCTGGTACTGGTGACGGCTTCGGAGGTGATAACGATGATGACAGAGAATGTAGTCCTTCTAAGGAACGCGGTGGATCGTCTCGCGAGGTTCCTGGAGCAGCTACAATTTAAATAAAAAAAAACATTACAAACAATAGGTATATCTTCGTCAAGGGCTTTCAAACTCTCGTTCCAATCGATCGACAAATAACGGAGATACAACGTCGCCGCGGAACAGAGTATAAATACAGCGAGCGCGACGACGAAACGCCCTTTTCGGTGTCGCTCGAGGGACTGTCGCAAGAGGTCGCGTCGGGCGGTCCCGGCTGCGCGGAAACGCATGAGTACGGATTAAGGGCCGGGCCACATATGCGGTGCGGCTGCGGCGCGGCGCCTGAGCGGGAGCACCTGGGGTGTCCTACATACAAGTATCCATTGTATGCCACACGGTGCGTTCCGGCGTCGCACCGAACCCATTGGCAAACTCGTTGCAGTGCGGCGCCGCACCGCATCGTGTGGCCATGCCCTTATGCGGGTCAATAAAGGGAAAGCCCCAACGCCCAATCTGGCGGTTAGTACCTCGTCTGGAAAGCCTCAAAACTCGCGTTGCACTAAGAAAAATATTGGATTTATTATTAGATTACCAGTTTGCTATTACGGATTTATACAGAATAATGATGTTTCAATCGTAATTTTGTTGAAACTTCAATTCTCGATTATATGTATTAACATGATCATTACGGTTATTACGAAAATAACAGTACACTGTAGCTTTAACATAGTTCATGTTCCAACTTACATACGTAATAAATGTCATTCTGAGAAGATGTGAACTGGGCCCGGCGACTGAAATACTGAACGGAAAACGTCAGTCGAGAGCGGGCGCTCGCGAGACGTGGACGCCTCCGTAAGCGTCTGTAGAGACTACATCACATTGTTGTAATTCATTTGTCCCGCCAAATAGCAATTCATATTTTCCCGCGTAGAGTGATACCGTTCGCTCACAGTAAATACCTATATTAGCTAATATATTTACTGTTTTTCGAGTGAACATCGGAGTCAGATTTCAATACTACATCGCTGTAAACACTCGAGTGACGGACAGCCCGCTCTCGCTCAACAGTACGAAATAAATTGTCAACTGAACAAGAGCACTGTGTTTCACTGCCGTGTCGCGCTGCCGCCCCGGGTGAAGTCGTTAAAAGCACCGCCGTCGTGTACTTGTTTTTTCTCTACAATCGGATCAAAAGTGCGCGAATAAGGTCCTAATCATCCCTCACGGCCACGCCAAACATTCATACTTGCCTTTTACGATGGGTGTGTCGCCGATGAAGAATGTCGTGCTGCCATCGGCTCTGAGTATCGTGTCATCAGATTTGAAGCTTGACGAATGCTCCCCGCTTAGCCCGCTCAAGGTTTCTGTACTCTCGAACATTATAGTTCGCTCTTTAGTGCGCGGGGGCTGCAAATATAAAAGGACGCGAATATAAGCTCAAATATCCAAGATCCAACTTAAAGCTCCAATATCCAAAAGGACTTTTGTGTTTGCGTAAGGCATACTTTAGGCAGGACGCAGACGTGATCGTCTGCATGTATTGTGGGAGTGCATATTCATGTTTACCCCTTGGTCGTTAATATTAGAGTTAGCATATATGTAGTAGACATTTTAAAACATATTCAGAAGTAAAAGTCAGTATTTTATACTTAATAAAGTATGGTCCGCAGTGCGTGCCACGGGATGCTCCTGCGATTGCTCTCAGTGCACTTTTCTACAAAATGAAAACCTAAGAACTGTCTATGGCATTCCCCCTTATCAGTATACCATAAGTCATTTTGGAGTGGAAACGGGCATGGTACGCAGTTATTGCAGCTATTTTGCCAGCTAAGAATTTAACCTTTTTTATCGCATATAGTGCCGAAGAAAGCGCATTACAACACAGGCCATTAATACGGATGTTCCAGTTAAGATGAACATCGATCATATAGATCATATATTGATAGCAATCTGCAATGGTCGACTCACCTAGAAGAACTGAGCAAAAAATTAAGTAGCGCCACATTTGCCATAAAAAAAATCAAATTGTTATGTGGCTTTGAAGCTTCCAAATCTGTCTACTTTGCCTATTTCCATTCCATGTTAAGTTATGGCCTCATGTTCTGGGGAATGGCGGCAAATGTTATAAGGATCTTTCGCCTACAAAAACGAGCGATTAGAAATCTGTTCTCAATATCTTCGCTAACATCTTGCAAGCAGTACTTCATCGAATCAGGTATCATGACTTTGTACGCCGCGTATATATACCAAAACATCATGTATATGAGAAAAAATATCGAGACTAAATCAACTAACTCAAATATTCATTCGCATAATACGCGAAATAAAGAGGACTTGCGTCATTTTAAGGTGCGTCTGAGTAAGGTTCGGAATAGCTTTCTCTGCCAATCTTACTTATTCTACAACAAACTTCCATTACACATCAGGGCCCTTGGGGAGGTTCACTTTAAGAAAAAGGTACAGGGTATTTTGACTAAAAACCCCATTTATAGCATTGAGGATTTCGACAACATCAATTTTTCGCAGCTCTATTGACCTACTTGACTATTATTATTCCTTATTCTTTCTATTATTGACTATTTTACAATTGCGTTTTTTTTTTCTTCTTCAAACTATTGGCTATTGACAATAATTATTATTACTGATTTGTTTGTATTTGTGTTTTTTCTTTAAAATATCTTCCCGTAGTTAGTTAGTTAGTTAGTTAGTTGTACTGGGCGTTCCTCCGCAAGTCGACATCCAGTGTGCCTATTTTGCGTGTAACGGGGGTAGCACTATTCCACCCACCCCAGCTCCTCGACGAAAGCCAGCAGGGCTTTCAGGTTTCCTGCTGCCTCGCGCAGGGTGCCTGGAGTCCCAAGGTGTTTTGTCCTGTATACTTCTACCTGTTTACAATCTAGCAGAATGTGTTTTGTGGTTTCTTCCGCCTCCATGCATGCTCTGCACATAGGGCTATTCGTTCCGCCCATGTTGAAGAGGTGTTTGTTTAGTGTGTTGTGTCCTGTTATCAGTCCCACTAGTTTGCGTAGTTGGGGCCTTTTTGTCCTTAGAAGTGTTTTGGTAAGTTTGTGGTTGTATTCCACTACTATTTCTTTGGTTTGTCTACAGGTGTCTATCTCTTTCCAGTGTGTTTGATGTAGTTGTTTGTAGTGGTTGTCAAGTTGGTTGTTTATGTGCGAGTAGGGTAGGGGCACGATAGGTTCGGGTCCGTATGCCGGTGTGTCTGAGCCCTTACGGGCTAGTTCATCCGCAGCATCGTTTCCTCTTGAGTTACTGTGTCCCTTGATCCATTTCAGTGTCACCTTATTGCCTTTTCCGCATACCTCGAGGAGGCTTTGGTGGCATTCGTATATGAGCCCAGATGTAAATCTATCGCTTCCCAGTGCCTGTAGCACTGACCTGCTGTCCGATAGAATACATATGTTTTCGTGTTTTAGCTGCCGCTGTTCCACTGCGTTGCAAGCTTCTATTATTCCCATACATTCTGCTTGGAAAACTGTGTTGTGTGCTCCGAGTGGTTTGAAGATGTGTATATTTAGGTCTTCCGAGAAGACACCACATCCTGTACCTTTGTTGGTTTTTGATCCATCTGTGTAGATTCTTAGGTCCGTTTGATTCAGTGCTTCTTTTGAGTCTTCTGTTAATGATATGGCATATTCTTTCCAGAAGATCATAGTTTTGGGTATTCTGTCGATTGCCGCATCCAGCATTGGACAACTTGACAGTATATTATCATATATATTCGTGTGCGGTGTTTTATATTTGGTCCATAAGTTTAGATTCTTTAGACGAGTAGCCGTTGCGGCTGCTTCTTTTTGTATATGTAGGTGTAGTGGTAGAAGCCCTAGCATGATTTCCAGCGCCGCTGTCGGAGTTGTTCTCATGCAGCCGGTCGCTGCTATACATGCTAGCCTTTCCATTTTCTGTAATTTGTTGATTGCAGTAGTAAGTTGGGTGCGGGGCCACCATACTACAGCTCCGTAGCTTATCATTGGTATTATTATCATTTTGTACAGCCACAGTATAATGTGTGGGGCTAGTCCCCATTTCTTGCCCACCATTCTTCGGCATTGCCAGAAGGCGACTGTTGCTTTGTTTAGTTTGTTTTCTAGGTGTTTATTCCAGTTTAGTTTTTCGTCCAAAGTTATTCCTAGGTACTTTACTTCTTTAGAAAGCGTTAGTCTGGATCCAAACAAGGTTGGCATTTTGTATGTACCCAATTTCCGTTTATGTGTGAAGAGAATGGTGTCGGTCTTTTTTGGATTTACCGATAGGTCATTCTCCTTGCACCATTTCTCTACTATTTTCAAAGCTGTTTGTGTAAGGTCGCACAATGTGCTTGTTACTAGTCCGTTGATCATTATTACTAGATCATCTGCATATCCTATTGTTAGGAAATGATTGTTGTTTAGTTTTGTTATCAGGTCGTTTACTACCAGGTTCCATAGAAGTGGCGAGAGTACACCTCCTTGTGGGCATCCTCTCATCACGAGCGCCTGGTGATTTTGGTTTTCAGATAGCCTGATGATTCTATTTCTTAGCATGTTCATTATCCATTCTGTAATCAATGGTTCGGTTTGATGTCTGTTTAGAGCTTGTTGAATGCTACTGAAATTTGTCTTGTCGAACGCTCCTTCTATGTCGATGAAGGTGCCTAGGCAGGAGTTTTTCCTTGCTAGTGCAGTTTCTATGTTGTTTACAACGGCATGGAGTGCTGACTCTGTCGATTTGCCTTGTGTGTATGCGTGTTGGTTCGGGTGGATACCTATGTTTTTAAGTGCTGTGTCCTTCAGTTCTCTGCCAATCTTACTTATTCTACAACAAACTTCCATTACACATCAGGGCCCTTGGGGAGGTTCACTTTAAGAAAAAGGTACAGGGTATTTTGACTAAAAACCCCATTTATAGCATTGAGGATTTCGACAACATCAATTTTTCGCAGCTCTATTGACCTACTTGACTATTATTATTCCTTATTCTTTCTATTATTGACTATTTTACAATTGCGTTTTTTTTTTCTTCTTCAAACTATTGGCTATTGACAATAATTATTATTACTGATTTGTTTGTATTTGTGTTTTTTCTTTAAAATATCTTCCCGTATGATAATTTGGGAAATTATAGAATAGAATAGAATAGAATAGAATAACTTTATTGTGCTATAAAAACATAACTTAATGAATATTACGCTGGTTTTATAAAAAAGACAATTTATGCACAAATGGAAATTATCCAATATTTATTTGATTATTTAGTACTTAGGATTATATAGAAAATTAGATAGAAAATTTTACGAAATTACTTAAGAATTTTGATTGAAAATATTGGAAAATGTTGTTTCCTCTACATAGAAAATCTGCGCTTGGATGTTCAACGTTCATACCTTGCAATACTGACGTTCATATGTTATACCTTAATAGGTATTTATTTAAATATTATACTTGTTATTTTCATTACTTTTGACTTAACCAAGTGTAGGAACTCCTATCAACTGGTTTGAAATAAATAAAAAAAATATGTAATACGTAGGAACTTTCTAGATTTGCTTAACTCTAGAGTTCTATTATTGAGAGTTATATTGAATGGTAAAGTAGACGATTTGTATTTTGAGGAGAAGTGCATAGTTACGGTTCTTTTTGCATTAAGCAAGGTGTTATTCTCTGTGAACCATGAACTTGCTAGGTTTAATGCATGATTGACATTGGTCATTAGGTCGTTAAGATTGTTATCGTGAAACAGGAAACAGAGGTCTCTCGGTAGGTAATCCGGCAGATATTGCATAGAGCACTGCCGTATTACGAAAAACACCGGATTACGGGGAATCACTGATAATACCCATTTAAACATCCGAAACAATATTTATTGTACAACATTTTCTTATGTTGTACAATATTTATTGTAGAACATTTTTTGTGGTCTTTTTTTCTAAATTTAGTTTCTGCGTTTTGGCTTCAAAACGCGTTGGCGCTCATTAAAGTTTTTTTCATTTTGTGTCGATGTTCCCCGTTACATTGTTTTTTTCAATAACAAATTCGGTGTAACCCATTGACATATAACTACTAGACCCCGTGACCAGCCTGAGAATGCGTCAGCCGAATAGAAAGAGACAGCAGCATATAGTACCCCCTGTAGTATTTATATGATCAGTGTAGTACCCCCCTTCATCCTTGTCTAGTCATGCATTCACGGAGACACCTACATATGTCACTATGGCAACGCGTATATATCACTATGGCAACGCTTCGACGCCATAAGTCTGTCTGCTATGCTATTTATTTATTTTATTTATTTATTAAAGGTAAAGCACAAAATATAATTTACTGCAGCATTACAAAAAAAAAATGTGTTTGGACCAGTAGCGAAAAATAGAGCACACTGCAGTATCTTGGTCACTGCGTCAAAACCGCCTAACTAGGCCTAGGCCTGTACTAAGGCAGGTGTACCAGGAAATATTTTACCTGTGCACACAAAAAAAGTAAAAAATTAACAACTAAACTTAAAAATTAAACATGTTAAAAAAATAAATTAAAATATCATCAAGAAGTATCATCAAGACTATGGATCATGAGATACAGAAGGCAATGCTAGACGAGGATAAAGGAGGGCCCCACATGCCCCTATCTCTTTCTATTCAGTGATCGCATTCACTCGCAGCCCGCCTTCGCACTCCCGTTCTCTATTTTATTACCACTGTGGTGTAACCTCCAAAACGTTTGTACTGACTTCAGCAAAAAATATACTAAGACTGAAAACTGGCACGAAAGATAGCAATCAAAAAACAAGTAAAAATATATTTTTTAATAGATTAAATAAATAAACAAATTTGTAAATAGGATAGAAAACGAATTTACCGCTTGAAATTTGTAGGACCCGACGTTTCGGTGACGTTGCAGCCGCCATTGTCTAGGGTAAACAACTTATAATGTCAAACAACCGCGATAGTCTTCGATTTTATATAAACAAATTTGTTTTATAAAACCAATTAAAATAGAACTATGCGTTACATTGCTTATTGAATTGTGTTTATGCATTGTTTTAATGTTAATTTGAAATTAACATTAAAACAATGCATAAGTTAAGGATGCAATGCAATGCAAAACAATACGTTTTTATTTATTGCAACACTGACATACTCATCATAGCTCATTTACACTCTCGCGCGAGGCGCGAGGCGAGGCGCGGGACCATATCTTAAATAAACGGAACAGAGGCAAAGCTTCTAGCAAAGTAGGTAAAATTTTTGTACGTCCGTTAGAAGCTTTGCCTCTGTTCCGTTTGATTATATGTGGTCCCGCGTCTCGCCTCGCTCCTCGCGCAAGAGTGTAAATGAGCTATTAACGAGCGTACAAAATTTTTACCGACTTTTCTAGAAGCTTTGCCTCTGTTCCGTTTGTTTACCATGTGGTCCCGCACCTCGCCTCGAGAGTGTAAATGAGCTATAAATGAGCTATCAAGGTTTGTTGAAAAACCCACAAAAAACCAAATGACAACGAGCTGTCAAATGGATTTATGGGTTAGAAATTACCTTTTAAAATAAAATTTTATCACGATGAAAGAAAACCGAAGGATTTAATCATGAAAATTGAAAAACCCATATAAATACCGTGCAAAATGTACAGAAAAGGGATTTTTGTGAGAACGAAGCAAATACCTACAATGGGTTGAAGCGCGAATGATGGTGATGATGCAGTCTTACAGAATTTAATTCAAATGGAGTCAAATGACAACCCTATTCATTGGTGACCAACAACGTTCAAACCAGTATCTACTACTTACAGCTTTTTCGGTGTCGGAATCGTCCGCTTCTTGCACTTCATACTCCAAGAAATGTTGCTCTCCATCTTCACCTATATGGAAGGCGGTCAGCGGATCCATGTTGTCCAGGGATGAGACCATGGTATTACTTCCTACAAAGCAATGGAAAAATTAAAAACTGCCGGATTGCGTCCAGTTGCTGCGCTGCAATAGGAGGTAGGACTACGGTAATTTAGCATTCCTCCTTGCAATTTAGGCAATAGCGGAATAATTAATGTAAATATATAATTAATTTAAAAATATACACTTTATATCAATATATAATTATTATAAACTAGCTGCGCCCAGCGGTTTCACCCGCGTGGTGATGGAAAATTGTGATAATGATGATCGAAAACCATATATCTTTATAAATTATAGCCTATGTCTTATTCTGATGTGTAATCTATTTTATTGTAAAGTTTCATCAAAATCCATTCAGTAGTTTTTGCATGAAAGAGTAACAAACATCCATACATACATACAAACTTTCGCGTTTATAATATTAGTAGGATATACAATTAATATCAATATTCAATTATTATTTATTTAACTATTTCAAACATAATGATGAAACGAATAAGTAATGGTGCGAAGTAAACAAAGGCCCACATGCACATGACCATGCTCAGCGCATACCCAACTAGGCCGAATATAGCCTGTATCTGGGCATACGACTTATTTTCTGACTTGGGTGGAGAAGCCTAACTGACGTAGGTTCTCTTATAGATACATATACACATACACACATACATGTACATACATAGACAAACATATAAATATAACAATCTAGATATATTATAGTATTATTCTTTTGCATTATATTACAATATATTACATTTTGTTTAATATCTTATATCATATTATATAGTATAAGAGTAAAGTTATGCATAATATTAAATACATACTGATTATAAATATATAATTATTATAAATATATAATTACTATTAATATATAATTAATATAAAGCAAGCAACAAGAAAATGCGTGAAGAAAATCAAGAGAATTCTCATTGTTGTCATAAGCCGTTTTCAGAAAACGCTGCAGAAACATTGGGGAAATATGTCGTTATGTTTATATTAACAAAATACGTAGGTACATATTATGTATAACTTGGCCAAATTTAGGGGTTTTCGTTCTAAAGTTTCGTATCAGAATAATAGTTTATTAGTTTGTTACGTTTTGTCGACTGCAACGCAGCTACCGTAGCAAAGGGTTCGGACACACTGGGCCTACGTACGCAACGTACGCAACGCATGATGAAATCTAGCCCTTGTATTTGAATGAAAGCAGACACACTTATCCTACGCAACGTTGCGTGGGATAAAGTGTGTGTGCTTTCATGTAAATTCAAGGGCCAGATGTCACAATGCGTTGAGTCCTGAACTAGTGTTCAGGATCCCTTAGGGGTCCGACACATGGGTCCTACGTACGCAACGTATGCAACACATTATGACATCTGACCCTTTAACTTGCATGAAAGCAGACACACTTATCCCACTTAACGTTGCGTGGGATAAGTGTGTTTGATATCAAGTAAATGCAAGGGCCAGGTGTTTTAATGCGTTGCGTACGTTGCGTACGTATGATCAGTGTGCCGGATCCCTTGTCCCACGCAACGTTGCGTGGGATGTGTCTGGTTTCATGCAAATTGAGGGCCCAGACGTCATAATGCGTTGCGTCCGTGGCGTACAAGTGTGTCTTCCCCAGTCTGCCCCATAAAGGCGGAACAGAAAACCATGTTTTTTGATCTTTTCGTAATATTAGTCAAAATACGATATGTTGGTTTATTTTGAACGTTTAAAAATATATTATTGAAAAATTACCAGCGCTGGTGAAACTGCCAGTGAGGCTTCCAGTATCCACTTCATAGTTGTAAGTCGCTCTTGTAGCGTTAGAGCTGGTCGCTTCTAGACTGTCCGTACTGCCAAGCATCAGTTCTTTTTGCCCCCTGTTAACAATAAAGCTTATTAATCATACTTCATTGTTTGGAGAACTTCTTCGGGAGTTCTTCATATATTTTGAATCCAATAGCTTTAACGATGTTAACGCAGTTAGAAGTATGTATGAAGGGGAATAAACACTGAAATATGAAGTATAATTCTAAGCAAGATTGAAGACCTTGTTAATAAGTAAATAGACATCCTATAAAATAACCATCTATAATCTTAAGAACTCTCTAAGATTATAGATGGAACATCTATAATCTTAATAACTGGATATTTGTTAGAGTGATGATTGAAAATTTCAGGGGCATTACTACGACTTTCGGCCTTATTACTACGGCTAAGCGGAAGCCGGTGGTATATTCAAGAGAAACTCCCGTGGCTTAAAGAACACAGTGGAGTGAGAAGTAATTAGTTACAATACATTAATCAGAACAGAGACCACATTACCCTTAGGGGCCGTCCACATAATATGTAATCACCGAGTCACCGCATCGCAAATTTTTTGGTCTAAACCAAAGAAACTTTCTTCCAACTGTTTTAGATTAAAAATGCATATTAAATAAGCATTTTTAACCCCTCAAATGAATGGCGATTAGCTCGGGTTGCCTACGGCAAAATGTATATAAATTTATATTTACATTTACATTTACATAGAGCGGGGTTTACTATAGAGCTATAGCATTACTATAGAGCGGATTACTATAAAGCGGCGCACATTTACATTTATATTTACATTGATATAAATTTATATACATTTTGTATACATTTTGCCAAGGCATCCCTTAAGGGACGCCTCACATTTGAGGGGTTAAATGTATCCTTAAATATCGTTTTTCTCTTTAATAGGTACCGTCTTTACAGCCACTGCGTTTTAAAGATTAGGATCTGTAAAATAAACCAAAGAGTTTGAGATTTTGTAATCACTTTTAGAATTCATAAAATACATTTTTAAAAGCATTCTAAAATGTTTTTTTCCATTTACCGTCTTCAAACATTTTATAAACGCTGGGTTCACGATTGTATACATTTTTCGCAATTTCGGTTAATTACGTAATCTTGGGGGGGGGGGGGGGGGGCAGGGGGGAAGAGGGGGGGGGGGGGTGGTCAGGCCGCTGATTACTTCTGCTGATATGGGGGGGGGGCGGGAGGTGAAATCCCAAAAACGTAATTACGTAATATGTGGACAACCCCTTATCAGAGAAACACGAGGACTATTTTTCGTAAGAGAAGCGAGAAGTGGAATTGAGCCCTTAGAGGCTTTAGAGGGCCATTAGAGGCTTTAGAGGGCCATTAGCGGCGTAGTTGATTGAGATATATTAGGGAAAAAAGTGTTCTGGGTTCTACTCTTTATTGTGAAAATGTCACAATGGGCGGGTTTTTTGTCATATGACAATCTCTTACAACCAGCCCTACTATGACGTGTTATATGTATATGTGCGTGTAATATGTCTGTAAGAGTGTGTCTTGTTATTGCATTCCATCGACAGAATTGAAAATGCAATTCCGTTAATTAGATCCCAACGGAAAATGGTGACCCAGCCGGGAATCGAACCCGGAACCTTACAATGTAAGATCAGGCGACCTAACCACTATGCCACCGGGCCGTGTTATCTGGTTGCAGTTATTTTTTTTCGTAATCAATCACGAAATGAAGAAAATTAAGTATCATACAAACCTACTAAAGCTGCCAGATGAGCTCATATCCTCCTCGTGTCCGCTCCAAGAGCTGTGATCGCCACATTTCCCGCTTGCAGTAGTTGTTGCGCTTGTGGTTTGAGACACCGACTTCCCGGATCCAGGCGAGAGTTCTCTGATGGTTACATCCGTGGTTTTTAGGTCTAGATCGGTGGGTTTATCGAAGCTGGAGACATGGCGCGTCGTCGAAACCACAGTCCTCGTGACGGTCGATCGTTCGTATGAACTGGGACCGCTGTCGTAATCCATCGGTCTTTCGAGCATAGTGACCAAACTTCCAGTATCGGACTGCTGCGATGTAATCGAGGATGATAAATCTGATTCAATCAGTGATCTCCTCGATCCTGATTCAAAATCATCAGCGGCTCTTGCGCCGGGTATATCCACTCCTTCCGTCACCGTTTCAGATACTTTTTTACCGTCTTTGAATTTTTGCTGAATTGTTTTTGTTGTTCGGACTACTTCGATCGTTCTTCCTCCAATTATGTCTTTTCTTGGGGAATCAGCAGCTCGTTTGGCTTCTAGTTCTTCTCTCTCGAGCTGCTTCATCATTTCCTCGCAATCTCCTGGAGCTTCATCGCTATCAGTACAATGGTACGACGTTTTCTTCATGCATATTCCTTCCTCGCATTCCTTCTTATCTTCTGGGGCTTTTTCCGGTACGAAGAACGCGCCTCGGTCGTCGTATTTTTTCTGCACTGCGTAAGTAATCTTCGGCTTCTCCGCTTCCATCTGTTCATCGACGAGTTTTTTGATGGCGGCTGCTTCGGCGATCGCACGCTGGCTGGGACTTCCGTATTTTTGACCTGGACTCCCGCTCTTGAGGCTGGGGCTGCTGCTGCTCTTCTGTCCCGGACTACTCTTCCCGCTCTTCTGCCCCGGGCTTCCGGACTTCTGTGGCGGGCTCGATTCCGTGCTGTACAACTTGCGCTCTAAATCGAGGAAACTCGCGCTGGATTCCTTGCAGTCCTGCGCCAGGAGTGCTTCTTTTTGTTTCGCGGTCATTTCTATGGTTAGGGCCTCAACGCACGCGTGCTCCAATCCTTCGAATTCTTTGAGACTTGCCATGCTTAAATCGTCTCCCTGTCCGCTTTTGCTTCTGTGATAACGCTTCGGGAGGGATCCGTTTAATGAATCTTGCGAAGACGACGAGTGCTGCTGATACTGTTCCATAAGAGCCTTTTCTAAATTCTCAAATTCCTGCAACGAAGACACTGACATGTCGTCCTGTTCCCCAGTCTTCGCCGCGTATCTTTTTCTTAGAAGGATTTCCGATTCCGAGAGGCTGCCGAACGAATTTTTGATGCTGCCGTAACTTCCGACTGATTCTTTTTGGGATGTTAGACTGCCGATCCGGCTCGCGTCAAAATCGGTCATTTCTTCCTCTTTTATATCTTCTAAGGGGACGCGTTCGTAGTCGTATCTAGCATCACCTTCGAACTGCATCTGTATCCACTTGCGTCCAGCTTCTATTTCTGCGTTTTCTGCAACTCGCAATCGCTTCTGTTCAGCTTCGAATGCTGCCATTTCATCTTCGGATAAAGAGCTCGAAGTGCTGTAAGCTGCTTCTTTATCTTTCTTCGTCGCTTGAGAGAGGTAGCGCTCGACGTCATCGTCATGCTTCTTTTCAAATGTTTGTTTTTGGATGCAAACGCTCTTGCCCTCTGTATCAGTTTCAGTCGCTTCGCGAGCGACTTCTTCTATGACGACGAAATCGTCGATTTCTCCTGGTTTATCGACCATTTCAAATTCGTCACTCACAGGAGATTCGTGCCCTTTCTCGTCTTGTGTCTCGTAAATAGTACGCTCCTCCATAGTCACTGATATTTCGCTTTTCGAATCGGTGATTGTCTGAAACAGTTCTGGTCCTTCAGATATTTCGTACATATCATCTAAAACGTACTCTCTACCATTATCGGTTGATTCTGAACTGTGGCTTGGTATGGAGATCGGCGTAAGCGGCGTCGATAACTGATCCTTCACGCTAGATGTCGAGCTTTGTTTTGAACCAATCGCGAATGATTCAGTTTGAGTAATCCTTTGATATTCTAAGGAATCTCTGGAGATTATATCGTCGTTTAGACTATCTAAGTCTATCTCAGTACGCTCAACGCGCGGTGAAGCAGCCCGCCTCGGACTATATAATATTCCCTCTGTTTTAGCTTCTATAATCGTTTCTGTTTCTACGTCAGTGGATTCGCTCATCGCACCGAATCGCATTTCATGCGATCGCTTCATTTTTCCTACTAATTCATCCGCATCGCCAGTATCGCCAACATCTTCATCTGGGGATTCGTCTGAGACATGCGACGCTTTGGACTCCATGCGTTCGATTTCAAACTGTTCGCTAAAGTTTCCACTTTCTAGCAGTTCTTCCTTCAATTCTGAAGCTGAAGGGACCAGCGTTTCAGAAGCGTCTGATATATCGATACTAGCCAGATGACCAGAGCTTTCCGAATCCAAACTCTTCATGCTCTCCCTAGACGCCAAAGAACTGACTGCAGTGTAATATTCTTTGGAAGTCCTCAACGATCTAGATGACATGTCCTGATTAGTATTTGCGCTTTCATACTCTCCGGTGCTGTGTCCTAAGTTATCAGCGTCTGATGATAGAGGTCTGCTTTTCGGGCTATCGAAGCTCTGATAGTGACTCTCTCCAGATGAGGACCATCCTTCCACATCGGAAGCAGATCTTCTGTCGCTTTTAACCGGGATTCGACTCTTGATCTGCTTATGTACCGGTCTAAATCTAACAGCTTCTGGACTCGACTCCGAAACGTCTGTTACAGTCTCTAAAAGCGAATGAGGACCGCTTTGTGAAACTTCTCGGTCATCATCCGACATAAAGTCGTCGTCTCTGTCTTTATCTTTTTCTATTACTTCTACTTTTATTTCTTGATCGGATACGGATATTTCAAAAGATTTCTTCTCTTCTGGTGCTTCTTCCACCGCTGTGGGCTCTTCTTGAATAACTTCTGGTTTATCAGGGCTGACTAATTTAAACTGAAACTCCGAGGGAGACTGTTTATACTTGCAGGTACCGTCATTTTTCTCGTTGATGATTTCTCCTTGCGCCGCTTCTAGCGATTGTTTGACTTCATCTATAGTTTTTTCTAAGGCGGAAAAATCGCTGAACGGCTGCGGAGATCGTGATTCTAATTTAGATTGAAATTCAGCGGAAGATAAATCGGTGTCATATCCGCTGCTACAGATGTCTTCGAGGCTCTTCTCTTTTTTTATCTTGTTCTTAGAAGAGTCTGAGAATTCTGGCAGAGTTTCGGAATCTAGCGATTTCTGCATGGTTTCTGCATCGTGCGATTCGAGCGACTTCAAACTCTCGCCCGACTTAGCCATTTGATTAAGCGGTAGATCAGAGACGGTCTCGCTTAAGGAGTCTTGTTGCTGTAAGCACACTTCCCAGACGTGATCCTGGATTGGCTCCTGCGGCTGCTGCAGAGGAGACAACGACTCCTGACTCGCCGAACGCGTTGTAGACACTTTTATTTCTTTGACGAAGTCTACGTCGTAGACTTCGTTCTCTTTCTTGAAGAGCTTCGAGCGACTCTTAGGGCTCAAATCCGTGAGTAAATCGCTTTGTTTCGTATGCGTACTAGAAGAAGAGCTCAAATCATCCCTCTCTTTACTCTCTACGATAGATTCTTCTTTAGTGTGATCCGTTTTCGTTGTAACTATCCCTTTATCTTGTAGTACGTCTTCTTTGACGATGGTTTCATCCTTTTCGATCACTTTTACAGATGATTCTTGATACGAATCGTCTCCTTCTTCTGAAAAGTATTCTTTACCCCATTGTTCATGCGATATATCTCTTTCTGAATATTTTACTTCTGTTTTTTTCGTTTGTATTTCATCTTTGATTGCTGACATGCGTTCTTCCGATTTTGTTTGTCTCCCAGCATATAATCCCTGTTCCTGATACTCCCTCTGTACTTTAGTGACGTCATTATCATCGCTGCTCTTCATTGTAGTTTTTGTTTCGGTGTCGCTGCGTTTTGCAGCGGCTTCTTGCCCCTTCTCAATCGTACTCTTCTCGAATTCTGTTTTGTCACCAATTTTGACCATAGACTCCTTTTCAGTCTTTCTATGTTCAACGCCTTTAATTTCTATTGTTTGTTCTACTTTACTGACTATCAAAGAATCGTCGTCAGATGAAGATACGTGTCTGGTCTCCGTGAAGCTTTCCGAACCAGACTTGGAATGCGTTTCCGACTTTTTCTGCATCAAGACCGTGCTGAACGATACTTGCGCTTTGGGAACGTCGACGTCCACCCCGGAAATCAACTGAAACTGATTCTGTATCCGCTCAGATTCAACTGCGGACATTTCCTGTTTTATTTTATCCACTACGCTTAGTCCTTTCTCTATGGTTTTATCTACAAGCTCTTTTGCGCCGCTCGTCAATGTGGGCTGATCCACGTTCACGAATGCTAGATTGTCCGCATTGTGCCTTGTTGGAGATTTCGGAGCCGCCGCTGCGTCCAGCGCCTTAGCAGCCTCCTTTAAAAATACTGTAAAAATATCACAGATTTAATGACGCACTTATGCAAATTACATATGATACATTTACGTAATACGTAATGACGCATTTACGTATTTAAGTAATGTCGTATTTACGTAATGACGCATTTACGTAATAATGCATTCACTTAATGACGCATATACGTAATAACGTATTTAGGGGAAGGGGGGCCAAAGCAGGAATATTAGGGAAAGTTTATAATATTTTTATTAGGAATTACCTACAGCATTTTTTTTTACTTGAGAAGCTTGATTTGAGGTTTTAGAATAATATTTGGTAAACAATGCCAATACGCTAAAAACCAAAAAATATATAAGGCAATTTACCAAACTCCCACGAATGCCCGCTTTGCCCGAAGTGGGTGTCTAAAGTGGGCATGTGTTTTGGGCAAAGTAAAGTGGGGCAAATGGGGGGAACAACAAGAGTTGTCAACTTCAACGGGCGAGTTCATCGTCTCAGGAAGTTTTAACGATAGTGAACGTTCTATATTTCGTGAGGCGAGCGTAGATGACTTAGAGACAATACAAATGCTAAGCCTAACGTTAAGTCTAGCCTAAGGCTAAGCTAAGCCTAAGGCTAAGCCAAATGCTAAGTCTAGCTAAGCCAACATGCCCGACAAAGGCCAAGGCCTCACGGCGAGGCACCGGGAAAGGTAACCAGTGGGCAGCCTCGCCCCCTATCTACCAGTTTTGAAAGGATGTCTCCGTCTGGAATTAACCTTCGAGATGCCTCCAACCTCCCGATTGGTTACGGGTCCAAAGTCGCTTGCGCGACCTCGACGTGCCGATTCGGTTTAAATCTATCGCGGACCAATGGCGTCTTTTGCCCGGCTCTGAATTCAGGATCAGGTAGCAACATGGTCAAGAGTGGTTGACTACAGGTCATAGTCCCTGGGGACTAAGGAAATATACTGCCGTGGGATGCCAACGGAATTAGTCAGTGTGCACAACCGATTGGCGTCGCGGAACGGTGCGCAAACCGTCGATTAGCACCGGGAGGCAGTCCCCCAAGAGAAACCGATCCACCAGCCGTGAGGCATGTGACGCGAGAGTCTTACTAGGATAGTCTTCCACGTGAGGAGGCTACTGAATAAGAGTTGAATCTTGAGTTGGGCCGATCCGAGTAAACAATGAATCTTGTGGCCCAAGCTGTACGAAACTGTTCGCAAACAGGGGGAAGGAAATACCCAGCAGAATTACAGCTACATATTACGGTAGTGGTTCTTCATATTTTGTTGCTAGCTGTAAATCCCGACTAGTGTACACAAAAATAAACACAAGTATACCTCGCAATTTTGTTAGGGGCCGTCTAGACGATCAAGCATTGTGTCGCGGGCTGGGAAGGGGATAGTAAACCATAGGAAATATGCAAATATATTTTTTAAATATTTACCAAAAATGCCTTTTTTGTAGTTTATACCAGGGAATCACGTTAATTAGACACAGTTGATTGATGAATGATGTGACTCCCTGGTATAAAACTACAAAAGTAGCCATTTTTGGTAAATATTTTGAAAAATATTTGCATATTTCCTGTGGTTAACGATCTCCTCCCTGCCCAGGCGCGGATCTATGGGGGGGGGGGGGGGGAGGGGGGGCGGAGGAGGCGACCGCCCCCCCAACGAGGATTGAAAAAAAAAATTGTTGACAAAACGCGGGCAAGATTCCTGAATGACGATTACCTACAATCTACAGATTTAATCGTCTACCTACACTGACGATTATACGTCTACACTGACGACTAAACGACTACACTGATACTTTTACACTGACATAAGAGTCTCCTAAGAGTTCGTGCGGCAGGAGTTCTGGGAGAATGCAAGATCTGGAAAGAAAGTTTTAGAAGGGAAAAGAGAAGTAATCCCGATTATTCGGAACCAAAAAATATTCTAGATGTTCTAGATCTGGCCAACGAATTCATCTACCTGGCAATATACATCGCCTCATCCTTATCATTGCCTCCTTGCCCGTAAGTGTGGCGACTGCCGAAAGAAGTTTTTCAACTATGAGGCGACTAAAAACCTGGCTACAATCCACGATGGTAGACGATAAGTTAACTGGCTTGGCACTCCTGCATATTCATTTTGATATTCCAGTAGACAAAGAGAAGATAATTGAAAGATTTGCACAGAAAAAACACCGGAAACTACAATTTGTAATTTAATTCTGTGTTATGCACTATTATGTATCATTTGTTCATTGTTCATTTAGAAGTAAAATAAAAACGTACGAGTGTATTCATTATTTCTTTTCCCTTTTTATAATATTTAGTTACTTACCTAATTACCTATCTCTATACAGCATATTGGATGCCCTAAATTCACACTATAATTTATTTTAACTATCTTTAGACAGAAACCCACCCCCACTGTCCGCCCCCCCCCCCCAAAACAAGACGTAGATCCGCGCCTGTCTCTGCCCGCGACGCGATGCTTGACAAGCATGATTGATCGTCTAGAGAGCCCCAAAAAATATAATGACTTATTTTTTCGCAACCTCTAAACGCGTGTTCGCAGGCGAACCGGATGACTGCTGCGAGGTGAGAGGGGCGCGGGGTTTACCCACGCGGTACGAGTGCGCGTCAATTTTTTAAATGAATCCGTAGGACCGCTTTAGGCTCCCTTCCCCTACGTCATGATGCAACACAACAATTATATTATTATAATCGAGTCAAGGCAATGAATAGCTTAATACAGCAAATAATACCACCGATCAACAAAGGAAAAATTCGGATAAAATAACGTTGAAGTGGAAAACATTCCGAGGAACATTATTTTACGTAATTAAATCAATATTATACATACATACATTAATAAATAAATAAAATATAGTTAAAACAAATATAGCAAAAGCGAAAAACATAATCAAAATGATTAATGGGTGATTTTTGTTGTTTTTTTACTCACCATTCGGAAGCACCATTCCAAATGTTTGGAAAAAACAATTTGTTTAAATTTGTTTTCAACATTTCATGAATTCGTGCAATATCATACTACTATACTAAATATATAAAATTGTAACTCCGAATTTTTCCTTTTTTCGTTGCACGTCTACGAAAAAATGCAACTTGTTTGATCTAATATTGTAAAGCGTGCATGACACTGGCGAATTTACCGTTTTGCTGGGAGGCTGTGTCGGATGGTGTGGAACCTTTGCTATCTTTAGCCGATGAACCGGAAGCACGAGTCAAATCTATGGGACCTTGAACAGGGGAGGAAATGGATTTTAGGGATCGTGTAATGTCTACAAGAACTATAATTAAAAAAAAATAAAAACGAATGCCCTTACAAAAAGTGAGCTGTTGTATTTAACAATATTAGAAAAAAAAATTGAACGCTGAAAAGCACGGTTTTTATGAAAATAAATTTTGCCCTACGCCCTGCGGCAGGTATCTTGAAACGATCGCACGCCGCCGCCGCGCTCGGTACACAAGCAATAAAAAGATTTTTTATGAAGTATTTGTGGTTTGTGTATCCGTATAGATACATATATATTTGCGAAGTTTAGTCCATCAGACTTTTCATTTAATACTAAACACGATATATTCATCCTAATTTATTGACATTTTGACATTTAGATAATTATTTAATTGACATTTGAGCAAGCTAGTTACCATATTTATTTATTTATTTTATTTATTCGTTACATATACATTCAAACGCAATAGCACAAAAGAAATATAATGTACAACCCAGAAAATACCGCTATACGCTTCTGAATTTAGGCATACATCTGTCTGTGCCCAGGCCAAATTGTGCATAAATTATATGTTAAACTTTGTATTCCTAATGTATTCCAAGTAAAGTGAAACCGAGCCCGCCTTGCTAGGCACTCCTGTGATAAGGCGAGCTCACTTCCTGAGTCTTATTGGAGTGCCACGGTTCTGTTAGAAAAAAAAAATGACGCTCGGGATGACATAAAGATTCTAACAACAGCACACACTTTCCAAATCGGTTCTGTCATTTAAAAGTTATGGTAAATTAAAAAAATGGAAAACATACATATATGTATTCTAAACATATAACACTCCTTTTCATTAGTCGTGTAAAAAACGAATATTTTATGATGATTTCATACTTTTAGGTTGTTGTCCAAGTGCCTCGACTCCTGCTTCTACTTTATCTTTGTCCTTTGATACTAAGTCGATTGGCGACGGCGGTGGAGTCTTGGAAAACTTTAGAGATAAATCTGAAATTAGGGAAAATAAAGACGCAATGAGGCAATTGCGTAATATTTTTAGCGTTATTACGTAATTGCGCAATGACGCAATTACGTGATATTTAAATGCAAAGACGCAAATTTCATTTAAAAACACCTACCTCTAGCAACATGCGACGTATCGATCCTGACTAGCGAGCCCTGCGTCTGCGCCTGCGTCTGCGATTGCGTCTGAGAAATCTCCTCTAAGAAATCTGAACATCTTCTATCAGCTCTATTCAGGGTTTTAAACTCCGACAAGATCTTCTCCCTGTCTTCCTCCGGTGAGAAATCCGGGCTTCTCTCGTCTTCTTTATCTTCATCTGCATTGTCTTTGGGTGTATATTTTCCTGTTTTTGTTTCATATTTCTTAATACTCGTTTCTTCTTCCTTTTCAGCTTCTTCTCCTTTCCTCTCAGCTTCTACTTCTTCCTTAATTGTAATTTCTTCTTTTGTTGTAGCTTCTTCTTCTTTCTTCGCAATTGTTTCTTCGTTCTTTGTGGCTACTTCCTCTTTCTCGTCCTCTTTCTTTTTTTTCTCTGCTTCAGCAGCCTCGGAGGCAGCTTGTTTCTTATCGAAATCGATATCGTATGAATCTTCACTGCGTTCTTCGGTTTCTGAGCGGGTTATGTCGATCCGCGGCGGTGCAATGTCAACTTTTGGGCTTACAGCAGCTAATTTAGCATCTTTTGAACTTTGCTTTTGGAGGGTCTTCAAGCTGTATTCGGCGTAGAAGTCTTCAGACTGCAGAAGAGAGAAAGTCATACGTTAATTGTCAATATGATTCCCTACATTAGTCAAAATATTGAAACGTAGACTAGTTGCAGGGTAAAATTCTTTGACGAAACATACAAGATGAGATAGAAATTTATATGTTATTCACGTTAGATAATAGCTAGAAGATAATCAGCTCTTCAGATAGGGATTAGTATTTATCAGGTTTTTACTTCATTGCGATGCCATAGCACTATAATGAATGTTTATGTTTATATTATATCTCAATGAATTGGCTATTACTGTGATGTTGATTTGTTTATGAAATAAATAGCTAAGACACCTGCTAAATAAAGGGGGAAGTTTGTTGTAGTCTGCCCCGAAAAGAGAAAAGTGTAAAGATGTCACGTGCTCATGATGCTACATAGTATTAGAATTATATTGCCCATACAGAACACATCCTATATTTACTTTCTTACAGTTATGAGAAGTCTCAAGTGGCATAGCTCAAAACTTACTTCAGTTCCGTGGCTCTCAGGGAACAGGTCATCCGCATCATCCAAGGAATCAGTCTGTATTTTTTTCGGATCAAAACTGTAGATCGGCAGGTCCTGGTCTGAAGTAGGCTCGATGATCTCCAGAACCTTCGCTTTATCTACAAGAAAAAATAGCATAAGGGTACGTTGAAGACTCTCTGTTGCTCGACTGTCGCATTGTTAGTAAACGACTCCGCCCGCTCGTGCCCGAACTGCAAGGGGAAACCCCTTACAGCTTAGGCAGCGTTTCCAAAACTAACACAAGGCGGATACGGTTAGTTGAAGCAATCTTGTCAACGTTATTACAAACGTGTTAGGGATATATGATAATAGGTATTTTATTCAGGAATTTTTTAATCAGGAATCATGACTCTATTTTCTTCCTACATCTACCAAAATATTATGTACGCTCGTAGACGCCTAGCAGAAGTTCCGGTGAATAGTGATTTTCATCATCACGATACGAAGAATAAATCCGATCTCCACATAAACCGACAGCGACTTAGCAAAGTGCGACACGGTTTTATTCACCAAAATTTGTCCTTCTATAATAAGATTCCAGAGCAAATGAAATGCCTTGGAGAGGACCAATTTAAAAAGATAATTATAAATAATTTGTTAAGAAACCCAATTTATGGTATAAGAGAGTTTGAAAATTCCGAGTTTATTTTCCATGTTGATAATTAGCAAAATTTTAACATAACGGTATTATGATAGCTGACATTCTTATTCTCATATAATTTAGTATACATCTATTTATGTTTAAAAAATACGAAGGCATATTGCTGGATTGACAATTAAATTATTTAACGTTGATTATTCTACATAGAATTTGCATTTCTATTTTAATATATTATTCTCTCTTACTTTTAATGACATAAGTAGGTACCTATATTTTGATTATTTGTAAGTAGGTAATATTGAATATAATATTACAGCCATGACCAGTGGCGGATCCAGGATTTATATTTGGGGGGGCTGAGGGTCGGTCTCGCTAATAGCTATAGGTATCAGTAAATAACAATAATTCCAGAATATTCGTCAAAACCTGTAGCGCAACTACATTAAGAAATTAGGTATACCTATAAAATCGAAGACTATCGCGGTTGTTTGACATTATAAATAGGATAGAAAACGAATTTACCGCGTGAAATTTGTAGGATCCGACGTTTCGGTGACGTTGCAGCCGCCGTTGTCTAGGGTAGACAGTAGGTATACCTACTAAATTAGACTGAACTAACAGATTTTTAATATACAGTTCAGTAACAAATCTAAAAGTTTTGTTGTTTATTTATGTTTTGGGGGGGGGGGGGGGGGGGCTTCAGCCCCTTAGCCCCCCCCCCCTGGATCCGCCACTGGCCATGACAACTATCATGATAGTTATGTTTTTAATAATTAAATTTTAAGCATTTAATTTTGTGACGCATCCAAGTGTAGGAATGCCTATCTACTAGAGTAGTTGATTCTATTGTATTGTATTGTATTGCTATTAATTGATAAGTTAATAGTAAAAACACATTTTTAAAAACAATCTTTTATGAAAATATCTTTTTTCGTGATTCCAGACGATTTCATATAAACCTATCACCATATGGTCCGCAGACACCAGCTGATGTTTCTCTGACTATTTTGAGCTTTCTTTCTGTAGTTTAGTGCGGCAGTGAAACCCTTAATAGTAGGTGTTTTTGCAGCCGGGTGATCGAGTTTTTCCACGTGGTCGGGTCGTATCACGTGGGAAAGGCTTCAGACGTACCGCATCCGTCTTTTAAAGGGGTAGCATTATACAATAGGACACGGAAAAACCTCTATATCTGTCTGTAGTAGTATTACTGCTGTATAAGATTAGCGAACAGATTCGACAGGGCGGGGAGGGGGATCTGCGATGTACGTACATTGTTTTATTTGCTACACACTATTGAGTAATCATCATTTTGGTTATTTATTATTATTTATATCCCAGAAAAACAATTATTTTGATTCTAAAAATTACGCAGAAATTAAGACTTTTCCATCTTTTACGAAATTTCAACCCTCTTGCGGTAGTATTAAATTTTGAAATAGTTTTTTAAATTATTTTTCGTGTAATCTCCATATCATAGACCATTTTTTCCGCATAGGGAGGTTTTGATAAAAAACATTTTTTTTTCAATACAAGACGGTCCACCCTAATGTATATTAGATAGAAATATGCAGAATTCCTTAGAAAATTACGTATTGATAACACATTACACGTGAACATATCGATATCGCCTTCAAGTCATACAAAAATATGTTGCACCGCCTGCATATTATGTTGTCTCTAGAGCAGAGGTTCCCAAACTTATTGACGCCGCGACCCACTTTTTAAAATCACAATATTTTGCGACCCAGCGAGAACTTTCTCGGAAAAGTTAATGATGGTTTGATATAAAAAATAAATAATTAATTTGTAAGTATCATAAGTGAGTCTTTATTTTGTAAGAAACTGTAATGTGCGACCACATAAAAAATAGATATTTTTGCTAGAACACTTTTATCCATCGTATTGAGCAAATAGCGAAAACAAATGAATGCGATGCGTAAAGCCGACAGGAAGGGTGCGGCGGGCCACTCGACAGGCGAGTGAGCGCTTGGGGGCGCGCGGATGCTCGGGAAGAGCGGACGAGGGCGAGCGAGACGAGGCTAGAGACACGGCGCTGTCTCTTCGCGCGGCTATTTCATCTTCCCACGCTGTTACAAGGTTGCAAGTTTTATATTCTATTCTTTTCAAATGCTATCTTTATTTTATTTATTTATTTTATTTTATTATATTGTCTGTAGGTATCCTAAATACACTTAGACTCGTCAATCTATCTCGTCGTCTATCTGCCATATTATATCCTACGTTGGCGACCCACTTGGAATCGGCTCGCGACCCACCAGCGGGTCGCGACCCACACTTTGGGAACCGCTGCTCTAGAGGATCGGCGTGCCGTCTATGACATAGCACTGCTACACGATATTATAAATGGGGCTTTAGACAGTCCTTATCTGGTTGCAGGTGTCGGTCAGTTAATGTGCAGATGCCGCAGCGAGTGACTATGTATGGATAACTATTTATATCAGGCGGTGTATCTATAGCCTCTCATTGTGAAACTTTCCGCACGAAAACATCAAGGTCCACTTGAAGGGCGATGTTTTAACTGGGCAAACACCGAACTTATATACTAAAAATAGGAAATGGAAAATATTACAAGTGCGAGGGAAAGATGACCATCCCTGCATGGATAGGCATAGGTGATGAGCCTCGCAGACCCTATAGCCAGAATATACCCTGATATCACTGATATTAAGCAGAAATTCATATACCGGCTATGCGAGTGAGACATTCTGACCCCCGGAGAACAACAAATATTCAGTCATTACGAACACTTTATTTAATTGGTTCGAACGGACAGAAATTGAGTATAGGTCTGTGGACTCGGTGGTACAAATTAATGATGCGGTTCACTACCCCATTGACTTCCTCAACACTACCAACCGTCTTGGTTTTCTTGCCCACATTTTTTTTCTCAAAGTGGGTACCGGTGATGTTACTGCGAAACCTCAAACCGTCCAACCTCTGCAACGGTTCCAGGTTGGCTATCGGCTATCGGCTATGAAGGCTATCGGCACAAGAACGTTATAGAAGCTACAGTATTCACTGGCTGTGCTCGTTGTGCATCAGTATTCTTGCCACCTTTACCACTTATATCTGAGTTCCCATTTGATCTCAAACGACTGCAACTTTCCCTCAAGGTCTGCTTTGCTATGATTATCAATAACTACCAAGGGCAGTCGCTAAAGGTGGCAGGAATTGAATTAAGGGAGGACTGTTTCTCAGATAGGCAATTATATGTGGCCTACTCCAGATTGAGCTCACCTAGCAATCTGATGATACCAGTGAGGGGAGAACCATTAATATCGTAAACAAAAAAACCCTTAATTAAGAAAAAAAACAAGTTTGCACAACCTAACTTTAAAAACACCGTAAAACCCTAAAACTTTTCGCCTAACTTTCAAAGCAGTTGAAATTAAATGCCTAAGTTAAAACAACAAGAAATATAATATAGTTTGATCCTGAAATGTAACTCTCAATCGCGTTGGATTAGCATATAGGCATAGGGTACTTCTTTAGGGTTCCGAAAGAAAATTTCACACCACTGGTATGTATTCTCTTTGACGTGGATGTAGCCGCGGGCAGAAGCCAGTTCATTTATAAAAACATACAGCTTTTTGTTAAAGCTATATTTTACTACCCATCAAAATGTCGTACTGGGGGCATTAAATGAAATCGATTCGAAGTAAACTAAAAATAAATCATAGATAGTAATGTGCAGAGTTTCTTAAAAAATTACACATTGATAACACACAAACCTGATTCGGAATCCGTGCATATCTTCTCTTCCACATCATCAGGCGATGATTGCACGGAATAGGTCCTCCTTTTTGATTCATCATGAACACTCGCCTTGGTGGTCACTTTAGCGTCCGTTGTCACTGCAGCAACTTTAGAACTCGTCTCGGCCTCTTTTTCTATTAGTTTAGTAGTTTTTTCTACTATAATTTCTGCTGGGGTGGACGATTGGTCTAGACTGACCGATGTGGAGAGTGTGATATCTGATACGAAAGACTCTTGCTTTTCAGTTGTTTTCGTGGTCGTAGAAGTTGCGGTCGAAGTGATTGTTGTGGATTCTTTACAGACAATAGACGATATAGCGGCTGTAGTTTCTGATGTTCTGGAAGTGGAAATAGCTTAGTAGAGAGTGTTTTGTAATAAAGCGTAGGGTTGTATAGCATTCTGGATCATTTTGTTTAACTATGTCGAGACCCTAAATAAGTATTAATTACACCCACAAGACAACATTTTAAACGAGAGACTAGAGACCGGTCATCAAATGCGCTCCCCATGAAGACAAGCGAACGACTGGTCAAGGTAAAAACACGCTATAGGGAGGACTAAAGGTGGACTGCTACAAGGACAGATACAGAGACGGCTACAGGTGTAGCTGGACAAAAACTAAAAAACCATGATTCCGGTCGGTATAGTTGTAAAAATACAAGGAAGAAACAACCAACCGAATTCCTGGCCTCGGGAGAAGCTACAAAATCCTAAGCGTGCGTGAGTACGAAGCATAGGCATTTACGAGCAGACGCGTCACAGAGACCGGAACCACACTGACGCGCGGTTTGCAGTATTTATGGCGCGGCCACAGCGAGCGACAAAGAGAGGATACGTGAGAGCGAAAAGTGCACGGCGTCAAGCGGTCTGGTAGAAACGGTTAGGTATAAATAAGTATACCTACGACCCTACATTTCGATTATTAAGTATACGACATTTCGATTACAACGACACCGCGCCTGCTCCGAAACGTGGTGGCTTCCTTTCTCTCCGGAAGAGGATTCTACGTCGCGGTGGAGGGCAATCAGTCAACAATTCGACCCATCGCGGCAGGAGTCCCGCAAGGAAGCTGCCTATCGCCGGCGCTATACGGAGTCTACACGAACGACATACCGCTCAGCGCCGACGCGGAGCTGGCGCTATTTGCAGATGACGCGATGTACATGGCATCTTCAATGAACATCAAGCTCGCGGCCAAGAAACTGCAGCAGCAATTAGACCTTATGCCAGAATGGCTAAGGAAGTGGCGGATTCTCGTCAACGCGGCCAAATCCGAGGCTATCATCAGCGGCCCACTTAAAGCCTATCCGGAGCCAATGAAACTTGGCGGCACTCCGGTACCGTGGAAAAACACGGTCAAGTACCTTGGGGTGCACATTGACCGTCGCCTCAACTTCTAGCATCACGCGAAAGCGACGGTCGCCGCTTCGAAATCCGCCTTCTATGCGCTGCTGCCCATGCTTCGTTCGGCCGCGATACCGGCAAAGACACGACTGCTGATGCTAAAGATGTACATGAGAACAAAACTTACGTACGCGGCACCTGCCTGGTATCACCTCATATCGACGTCACAGCGGACGATGAATGTGGGGTTGAGAAAAGTTTCGGGAGCCCCATGGTACGTCAGAAACGCGACTCTGGAACGCGACTTTAGCAAGAAAGAGTCCGTGGAGGATTACGTGAAGCGCCTCGCGCGCGCCATGTACCAGAGGGCCGACATCTCGCCGCACGAGCACATTCGTCAGCTCGCTCCGCTGCACACCAGACCGCCAGATGTCCGGAAGCCGTACCCGCGCAGTCTGCTAGATTAGCGGACCACCAGCGCGGGTACTGCAGCACAGCAGTCATCGCCTCAGAAGATTCCATGTACACACTCCCGTATCATCCTATCACCATAAGACGACTGATCCGTCAGGCGTCCCATTACGATACCTGCCACAGGGCAAGCAAGCCCTGTGAAGACCTGAATGAAAGCCGGGTCGATGGGCCCGGCTCACGAGAAGCCCCACCTAACAGAACGAATAGTGGAAGACGTCACGGGCCCCTATCAGGGCTCGTCGATTGATTTTTAATTGACGATTATTAAGTCATTTCTTGTAACTTACTCGACGCATTCACAACGACACGTATCTGTAAACTAATATGAATTTATAAAGAACGCAGTGAGGTAAAGAAATCGAATCGCGGGATTTCATTTCAATGGACGTCGAGGCACTCACACCGGACATCACGATGGAAATAGCCCCGAAAATTACAAGAGGTGAAAGGTCTGTTGTCATAACCAAGCAACAAACCTTCAATAAATGCTTATCTGCTGACAAAACTGTTGTAAACGAGGGAATATTTTAGAATATTTGATGTCGAAAGCTAGGGCACCTGACGCCCATCAATGGAATGCCGTATCGATGATACTAATCAAACCACAATATACTTACGACGTCTCCAAAATGCCCGGCATTTTACTGACGTGCTCTATGATGTGATCATCTGGAAAAGCTTCGACATCATCCAACGAGTCCCCATGAAATATTTTAGGTGGGATAGATTTCGCTGCCGTCGGTATTATCGGATCTGTTAAAAAATAAATGAATCTATTTTAGATGCGGCGGAGAAACACGTTCGGCACGTTCGCTCTCCGCGCGATACCAATGGGATCTGTCGTCTCGACTGGCGGCGCTTCTGTATTTATAACAAGATTCGCGGTTTGTTACGTTTTATGAATAATCATTTAAGATTCGAACGAGCGAGTTTAAAAATAGTTACATTGTACATACCAACGACATCCTTCGCTTTAATTTGCACAGCTTCCTTATGTTCTTCCACTTTCTCCTTGGTTTCGGCGAGATGTGCACCGCCGCTATACTCCGACTCTTCGAATGTGTAGTCTTTTGATTCAGTTAGGCTATGGGCGTCAGATGGTCTTTTACCGGCCGCTCCAAAATCCATGGTTCCAGAACTAGTGCTGGTGACGGATTGGCGTTTGAAGGTCGTGTCTGTTGACATTAAACGGAAAATGTATACATAGGACTTAGATTGGATTGCACAACTGAAAGAGAAAGTCTTTGTGTATTCCTCCACCTATCATGGAGGTGTAGATGCCCTGGCGTGGTAAGTTGATGACAATGTCCGTGAATCCTTTGAATCCGTTATATCTCGATGTTTTTAGTGAGAGCACATATGTTAATATTTGGTCATGTTTATTAGAGGTTACATTTTACTTAGAAAGAGCGACTTACACATTTAAGTGTGTGGCAGAAGATTATTTAATTAGGTAACAATGCACTCGTTTATATTAAAATATTTTAACGTTAATAGCATATTTCAACGTCAATAGGAATAATAATTTGAATCAATATAATTCAGCATAGAGGAAAACACACATACTGGTTTCCATCTGGAAATCGTCTCAGGGGAGTTCAAAATATTCTATCTTCTTAAAAAAATTCTGTCTTCTTAAATTATTCTGTCTTCTTAAAAAAATTCTTAAAAAAATTCTCGTTCACAATACTTTACCTCTTTGTTGGTTGGTGGGCCGGGAAAATAATAATGTTGAATGAAACCACCCATAAAATATTCTATATTATGGCTCGAAATGGAAAAAAACTATTGATTGTTGTTGTTTTACAAGGGCGACATATTAAAAACTGCGTTAAGACCTCATGTGCACCAGGACTGGGTCTGTATATATGTGAAACTGCCATTATAGATACTGGACTAGATTGCGTTTCTCTTGAACTAAAATCGGAAATTAGTTCGTGTGAACGAGACAGACCAGTACATCAGAGCGGAATGTGAAATGAACGGTTGTCACATTTGCGGATTAAACCTACCCACTGAAGGAAAAGCAGCTAAATCTAACACAGCACGAAATGATTTCGAACTTATTCGGGCGTCTATAAGCTCGACAGGTAGTTTTGGTGGGGGAAAATCGACGACAGTTCAGTTCATTTCATTTTCGTTCGGTTGAACTATGTTCCTAATTTAGTTCACGAAGAAACGCAATCGGGCCCGTTGAGTATGTTATCCGGCGTGAGCTGGTTACAGGATTTGTAGGTACGATAGATTATGATGGGATACGAAAAAAGGCCCCGCATGATAGACCAAGTATGGGGTAACAGCAAAGAAAACGACGACTTACCTGAGATAGCTATTTCCTTCTTCGTCACACTATCAGCTTTAAAGTCTTTTATATTCTCTGCCGTCGGTGTTTTCTCCTCATCTTTCTTAATATCTTCTTCGGATGAAGATTTTTTACCAGTGACGGCATCCTCAGAAGATATGCGATCATCGGACGACTTCCTATCAGAAATTTCTATCTCTCTACTGCTCTCCGAAGATATTTTATCGGATAGTTCTTCCTTCTCGAACGAAGATAGCCGCTCGTCGTCCGGGGCCTCTGTGACTATTATTTGGAACTCTGGTTGGACGGCCGCAGTGGCTTTCGCTATTTCGTCCTTGAAATCAGCAGCGGAAAACTGTGAAATCGAGACAGATTCGGTTCTGGAATGTCTCTTGGTGACCTTCCTGGGTCTCGTCTCCGAAGAACCGCTAGAAGTATCCCTGTCGTCGCTGTCAGTCCGGCTTCCGGGTATGTACATCTTGGCGCCGAAGCCTTCTATTTCAGCCGATTCCAATTCTGCCAGTTCGTCAAATTCTGAAGTCGGTCTCGTTCTGTGTTCCGACAGATCCGACCGATCCGATTTCAAGGATTCTGGCTCTGATGCTCTTCTCGAATCCGTACTCGTGTGATTCTCAGAATCTTCCAGGGAGTCGGAATATATTCTTTTGGAGAAGAAGCACTCTTGAACTGATTCATCTTCGGGGACGGTTTCGATGAATTGGCGAGCCTTGGCGCTGATCACTGGTTCCTGTGAATTGGGAAAGGTTTACTTGAGCAAGATATAATTTAATGGATCTAGTCGTTTACTCATCAATCAATTTTAGGATTTACTAAATCTGTTTACAGACTTCCCTGGATATTACATAATCAGGAGCAATGAATCTGTTTGTTTGGTGGTTTCTACTCTTGATTGTGAAATTTCTCAATGGGCGGGTTTATTATCACACGACAATCTCTTACAACCAGCCATACTATGAAGCATTTATATGTATGTGTACGCGTAACATAGATATAATCCTGTTATTGCATTCTATAGACAAAATTGACCCAGACAGGAATCAAACCCGGGACCTTACAATTTGAAGAAAGATACAGGGGTGACACATTCTAGGGGGCTAACCCTAGAATGTGTAACGACCCTTCCGGGATGCAAAAGGTACGGCCGAGTTTTTACTTCACAAGTTTAGGGATTAAGATCGGGCGACCTAACCACTATTCCACCGGACTGTGTCTGTCGTGTCATAAATCTGGGTCACCAATATAGATCTTAACCCTATTCTGCTAACCTCCGTCAATAAACGCTATCTCTTTCTAACCGTGAGTTGGAATAGTTTTTCGTGGTTTACCACTTCAGTCGCCGGCGGGGTCGTTTGAAGGGCGCACGCGTCGGCTCAGTAAAGCTTTGGTTTCCTAGAAAAACGTTATCTAGCGACCGTGATAGGACGAGCGTCTCGGTTGATCAAAGCTGTGGTTTCCTAGAAAGTGGTGAGACCGTATTCAATCGTAGTCACTCAGTACTCACTCGAGTGGCGTGTCGTACAGCGGTGGAAAATAGACGATTTAGACATAGCACTAATAGTATATGTATAAGATCAAGAGTCAGAAGATGAGGATAAGTATATTAGTTTTGGAGATACGATTACTTTGCCCGTCGTTACGATAGATGGTTAGCTTTACGTGACTTTTTCTCGGTAAACTGTGTACGTACATTTGTACATAATATTGTTTGTTTACATATTAGAATCATGTGTTTGACTAGGACAACATTAAATTTGAATGAAACGTCATCTATTATAAATGAAAAATGAAATGTTGAAACCCCGGAGGATGACTGGCTGAATCAGCCTTCGGGTATCTGTTTCCTTCCCCCTCTTACTCCTCTTTCTCTCCCTTTCATCCCCAAACAGCTTATGTTAATCACCGTTTCTTCCACTTTCAAATTTATAAAATTTTCATGGCGGTCGGTTAAACAGTATAGAAGTTGACCTGATGCAGCGGTATCTAGTGGCAAGTTAAAACAACTTGGATAGCGCGAAAATATTATCCGTGACCATATACATATTATGTCTACCAATTTTCACTAGGTTAAACGGTATAAAAGTTGGCTGCAGCGCCATCTGGTGGCGAGTTAAAACACAGTTAATAACGTGAAAATATTAAATACTCAAGTATCTATGTATACCAATTTTAATGGCGATCTGTTGAGCGGTATACAAGTTGATGTGCTGCAGCGCCACCTAGTAGTAAGTTACAACAACACGGATATCATAAAATATAAATATCATATCGTATCATATAACAAAATATAAAAATAAATATAACTGCCAACTTTAATGGGGATTGGTCAAAGGTTTTCGGAGTCTACTAAGCTCGGACAGATTACCAATATCCATCCAACTGCTATTATAAACGCGAAAGTTTGTATGGATATTTGTTACTCTTTCACGCAAAAACTACTTAATGGATTTTGATGAAACTTTATAATAATATAGCTTACACATCAGAATAAGACATAGGCTATAATTTATAAAGATATAGTCTGAATTATCCAAAATATAACGATAAGTGTCAAGTAAGTAGGAAAAAAATCTGCCATCTGCGAGCTATTCTGGCGTGCGCCGCAAAAACCGTTGGAGTTACACGTATATAATGTATAATGGTATAGTTGTTCGAACACTTATAACTGGAGAATGGATGGACAGATTTTCATGATTTTTGATTTGTTGGATTTGTCTCCGTCCCGAATAGCATAATAATATAAAAACATTGAAAAATTGACGACAATATAAAATACTTTCTATCATCATTATCACAATTTTCCATCACCACGCTGGTGAAACCGCGGGGCGCAGCTAGTTATTATATATATAAGATGATGTTTCATTCAAATTTAATGTTCTTTTAGTCGAATATATGATTCTAATGTATAAACTAACAATATTATGTAGAAATATGCGTACATAATTTACCGAAAAAAAAACTCACTTTTAAGCTAACCATCGTAACGTCGTAACGACGGACAAAGTGATCGTGTGATGAGCCAGTCTTTACCTCTATATTCGAACATTTTTGCTTCTAAATTTCGAATTGACGTTGAAAGCTTATTACAGAGTTTAAAGGTCAAATACTCAAGTGAATAGATCATAGTCAAACGGACTTTAGGGAGGGCTATGTTGGCTTTGCTTCGAGTGTCGTGATCATGTACGTGCATGTAAAGAGTACACTCTTGTATGTTGTTTTAGCATACACTAAACAACTGAGAATATATGCTGATGCCATAGTAAGGAACTCTGTATTAAGACCGTTCCTATGACGCACACAATCACGAACCTTCTTTAAGTCCTCCACCTTCCTGTCGGGAATATCCGGTGGCTGGACTTCATACTCCTCGGAAGAGCTCTGAGTTTCCCATCGGAGGAAATCTGCGGTCTGCTGCCTCACTGAGTCAAGGGTCCGGCGGTCCTCCAACTCCGAACTTTCTTCGAGGGAGTCTGACCTAGGTTCTTCGAGTTGTACCTTAAAGGGAGTAAGGTACAAGGATAATATTTAACTTTCGAGGATAAGAGATGAGGAGATCTTAGCGTTGCAAGTTTTGGCATGGGTCGTTGATGTTGGGGTCCATCCATCGGGTTTAATTAACCTACCTCGACATACACCAGAGACAATTACACCAAGGATAGCTGAAAGTACGTTTACTTTACCGGCAGTTGGGTCTTTAAGACCCGCTCGTTACTCTGGATTGGTCCGACTCCCGGTTTAACTCGAAGAGAGTCAAACCTGGAAAGGATTCTGTTTCTTCTGTTAGATCAGTTCCCTCGGTGAATGACCTTTGAACGTTGCTGTGTGGTTTGCGCATCGTGCGGCGTCAGCCAATCGATCATACACTCCGGGTAATAACTGAAGGGGTCTGGAAAAGTTCTTATACGTTTTCTAAACAGCGGGGGTTAATGTTGACCTGATCTCAGCCACTCTTGAAACGACCAGTAGGCCACCCGATTTCGAGTGGTAGACGGATAAAGGATGCTACAGTCCGCGATAAATTCGAACTGAATTACCGCTAACATCAGGTAGACGCCGCGCAAGCGACTTCGGACCCGTGACCAGACTGGAGGACGGAGAAGCCTGCCAAATATAGTAGTGAGGGCGCGAAGCTGCCCGCTGGGTCGACGTCCGATTGACACACGGTAAGGCATTGGACTGTCAAGGGTTAGTGACGTAATTAGACGGTGGACTGTTTCGTCCCCAAGTCTCTACGTTCACCCCAAGGTTGAAGCAACTATCAATATCGTTAAAACTTTCTGGGGTGGCGGGTTCGTCCGTTACAGGCGATAACTCCATAGTACGTTTAATGGTGGTAAATATGACGAAAAATAATTTTCTAACAGACAGAGAGACGTTGCCTTACCGTTTAATATTAATTAATAGTGATATATCAGAAATAAAAACCCTACGTTTAGTATATTGTGCCTTAGCCCAATCACTCATCTCGTACGGTCAAATTGGCTGGGGTGGTGTGGCAAGAATGCACACGGAACCGCTAATTTAAGCCCAAAAATCGTGCACAAATTTTACCTTTGACAAGTCCTCGCGTTTCCTTTCTGGAAGCTCCGGAGGTTTGATGGCGATATCCTGGGATGCATACTGTGTCTCCCACTGGATAAACTGCGAAGTTTGTTTTCTCATGTCTAAATCGGGGATCTTCTGAGCTCCGGGTATCTGTGTGTCCTCCAGATCAGAAGCCTCGTCCAGAGAATCGCTCCTCGTTTGCTTGGAGTAAATCTGCAATGCAAAACAATATTATGAGTATCCATGAGCAGGTACTTAAACCACAAAATGCAGAAAGAGAGATTCACTGATGACATCAGTCTGTCACTACCATTCATAATATCTTGAGTTTTAATGAGATTAATCAGAATACTCTAAGATTTAACCCAGTTTGAGATTAGATACAAACTAGTATGCATAAACTGGAGCTGTCAACTAAAACGGGCGAACCCGTCACATAAGGAAGTTTTAACGATATTTGATCGTTCTGTCTCCCGTGAGGTGAGCATAGAAGACTTGGGACGAAAACAGTCCACTGTCTAGTTACGCCACTCGCCTGTAAGAATCTAACGCCTTACCGCGAGATAACCAGGTTAATCAAACAGGGGGCCGACACACGTGCCCTTACTTCCAGTTTCAACCATATTACTCCGGTCTCCCGACTGGTGACAGGTTCGAGGTCACTTGCGCAGTCCTTTCCCTTACGTAGCGTCGATTCGGTGTTTACCGATTCTCTCGCGGACCACGCCATCCTTTGCCCGGCTCTTCACCCGGTATCGCTTAGCACATTAGTCGTTTCAAGAGCAGTTGCCGTAAGGTTAATAACTACCCCCGCTCTATAGGAAACAAAACCGTTTACAGAATCCCTCGGCTATCAGTCGGAATGAACAATCGATTGCTTTTATGCGATTGGTAAGCATCGGAGGTGGATTCTGATCTGACGTCACCCACTCTTGAAATGGCCCTTTGGCCACCCGATCCCGTGCGCAGACGGACAAAGGACGACACGTTTCGATATAAATTCGAACTAAATTACCGCAAACATCAGGTAGAGGCCGCGCAAACGACTTCGGACCCGTAACCAAACTGGAGGACGGAGAAATCCGGACAAGCATGTTATTGAGGGCGCTAGGCTGCCCACTCTGCCAAGTTCCCAGTGCCACGTGGTAAGGCGTTGTACTCTCACAGTCTCATCGGTGGAGCTAGAAAGTGGAATGTTCCGTCTTTATGTCTCGACGTACACTTCAGGTTAAAATAAATTAATAGTTTAAAAAAAAAACACTAAAACACGCTTTTGGGCTATGATACGATATTCTCATACACACGGCTATGATACGATATTCCATCATGGAATGCCAGTGCCTATCTTCCGGCTTCGTCATCAGACCTTGAAACCTAATCGTGGTCAAAGTTCATTCCAAGACTTTTCTAACAAGTCCAAGCACAGCTATGATACGATGTTCCATCATGAAGTTCCAGTTCATATCCTCCGACTCCATCATCAGATCAGTTCGACAGTACCATGTTATTGTATTGTCATCAGAACTACATACAGCTGCCAATTTTCATGACGCTACGATCCTTGGAAGATGGTTAAATTAGTTACCTTAGATTCCATTACATAGTTAGTTACATACAGGTCGACCTAATAAAAGCGTGTTAAAGAACGATCAATATTGTTATACCTTCAGTGGCGTCGCTAGACCTCTGTAGGCCCGGGGCGGAAATAATCTGAGAGGCCCCCTAGGAAGCGATAAATCATAAGAAACTGTGTCAAGAATAAAATTAGGGCGGAAAATAAAAACCATCATAAGCCATGAAAACTCAAGTTTTATTTATTAAGATCAAGGTGAAAAACATAAGGCAATTACTAAAATTTTAGTGTTAAACAACAAAATCAAAACACTTTCTGCTTGCGCACTTTAGCTTCAGCGAACTCCTTAATAATTTCATCAAAATCCGCCTTGTTTGCTGCTTCCCTTTCCACTGACAGAATAGCCAAACCGGCTTTGCTTGGCTCATTGTTGATCTTAAATAAGTTTTTATCAGCTTGAGCTTTGAAAAGCTTCTTTCGTTAGAAGCCACAGAAACACACACTGTCAAAAAAAGTTTCAATGCTACATACACATTGGGAACAGATTCTGTGAGGTCCATTTCCACAATGAACTGTAAGACTTTTAGTGATATCCACTTCTCCAATTCTTCTTTTGGAACCCCAGCTGCTTTAATAAAATTTCGCAGTCTTTTTATTTCAGTCATTGTTTCGTCCTTATCAAACTCTTCATAAGCTTTACAGAAGTTTGAAATAAGAATAGACAGTTGTTCATCATTATCATTTAGTAGGTGATATGGCTGAATAATGCCGAATATTTCAAAAACCCTTTCCATTGATTTCATCCTTACTTCCAGCTCTTGATGTAATTTATCGATGCATTCAAGCATACATCGTTTTGTCTCTTCTTCTAATGACAATCCAGCATCTCTTGATTGTTCTCCAGGCATGACTTTCTTACGTCGTATTCGTCCTCTTTTCTCCAGTGAAATTCCCATTTCTTCACATTTGATTGCAGAAAATTTAATAGCCTCGTCTACTAAATCATCGTCTTTCTAACAAAAAGTTTTTCAAACTCTTTAGCTGGATAACAGTATTTTCCAGACTTAAACCTTTAGTTTGTAAATACTTTTGTGCATGGTTTATTTCTTCTAAAACGTGAAACCACAGGTGAAGATAACCTAGAAATTTGAAGTCACAAATGTTTGTCAGCAAAACTTCAGCTGATCCTCTTGTGTCAACGTTTTCTGCAAGATCACACAATCTTTCTGTAGCTTGCACTAACTTATCAAAATTTTTCACTATTGGTTTCACAGCATCGTGTTGCGCGCTCCATCTTGTGTCGGACAACTTTTTGACAGCGACTCCCATAACTTGCTTTAGAACATCCCACCTGTGGGGTGATGATGAAAAAAAATTGTAGACGCTTTCGAGAGTTCCAAAAAAAGTCACACTGCTAGGATTCATTGCAAAAGCGTGAACAGCACACAAGTTAAGGGAATGATTTGCACAAGGTACAAATAAGATTTTACTGTTTAACTCATGAATCCTCGCTTGTACACCTGAATAGATTCCTGCCATAGTAGGTTCATTATCATAACCCTGACTTCTGCAAAGTTGTAGGTCTAATCCATCATGCTTTAAAGCGTTAACAATATCTTCAGTGATATTACATGCCTTTTTGCCAGTAAGAGTAAAGAATCCTAAAAATGATTCTCTTACTTCGACTTTACCATTTTCAACGTGAACATACCTTATGACTTCACTCATTTGGTCTATGTGAGCTACATCAGGTGTACTATCAAACATAATTCCGAAGTACTTAGCCTTTTTTATATCACTTAAAATTTTGTCCTTTACACTATTGCCCAACAGATTAATGAATTCATTTTGAGTTGACGGAGATAAATAAGTTACAGCGTTTACTGACTTTGAAGTATCCTTGATATGCAGAAGATGCTCTTTTAAAACGGGGTCATAGTGAGAAAGAAGTTTAACAAGCTCAAGGAAGTTTCCCCTGTTTTCAGAGTTTATATTCTCTCTATGTCCACGAAATGCCAAGTTTTGTTTAGCTAAGAAAAGTGTAACATCCAGTAAACGATGCAAAACGTCATTCCACTTTTTTTTCTCTGTTTTTCTTAGTTCTCGATTAGCAGCGTCGATTGTTTTATTTTGTGTTAGTTGTGGACCTAATATCTTACATTTTTCGAAATTAGTTTTGTGTGAATCAGATCCTTCGTGCTGATACACCTTTGGATCCAACTTCCACCATTTCTGAAAACCTGTCACAAAACTACTCGATGTTCCTGGTTTGTTTTCATCTGTTGTAAATAGTTTGCAACAAAAACAATACAAGCTTTCTTTATATGGAGAATAAACCATCCATGTCCGTAAAACTTTTTCTCCTGGAGCTTGCTTAAAAAACCAGTTCTTGGTTAACGTACGAGTCTCGCCTTTTGTTTTTTCACCTCCTCTATAAACTAATTTAAATGGGCCATCCTTGTTTTGAAAAGCTTCACTGCCTTGCTTTATTATTTCTGATCTAAAATTATTTGGCATTGGAACTGGCCAATAACCTACGTCAGAAAAAAGAAGCACTGTGTTGATTTGTTTTGATGAACCATAATTATTGTCTGAGTCAGATTCAGAAGCATTAGAAGAGGACGATTTTTCACGTGAAAAATTGTTAATGTTTTCATCTTTTTCTTCCACTAACCCTGTCTCTGAAGCTCTTGTATTATTAACAATAACAAGCTGACGCTCTGCTGCAGATATTGATGGTCCTGCTTCTAAAGCAGAAGAGGTTATTTGAGAAACAGTATTAGAAACTCTCTCTTCGTCTTCTTTTTGCTTTTCTGATTTGTGTTGAACGAACTTTAAAAGAGTCCCGGCCATCAATTTAGTTTCTTCTATTCTTGCTTTATGAATGTTCCGCTTTTGAGCTCCACTCGGATGTTTTCGTTTCATGGCTGCGCATAAAATATACCAGATTGATTGATGTATCGAGCAGCGAACTATGAGGAATTGTATGGACTAAAGAGTACTATAAACGTTATCACTAAGTAAAACAGTTCGTCCGGACCACGAGGCTACGGGGGGCAAACGCGGCTAAAAGGCAGTTTGACGACGTGCAGTAGGCAGCACAGTAAACGAACGGAAAACACGCACGACGTCCGACGTGTTCGGAAGCCGAACGAGAACTGAACAGACTGCCGGCGCGGCGTGGCGACAGCGGCCGGCGACGCAGTAACAATCCTAGCTATAACAAGTAGATGGGTGGGGAGGGGGTCGAGATTGGTTAATATTCTATTTTCATCGGCGGTTAAAAAATCCATTCTATTAATATGGAAACTATTAAAATGGAAAATAAGCATTACATTTATATTTTTCATGTGGGCCTCCTAAAAAAAATACCATTTGGAGGCCCCTGCCCTTGCGAGGCCCGGGGCGGACCTCCCCCCCCGCCCCCCCCTAGCGACGCCACTGTATACCTTCCTGGGGTGACGGGTTAGCACGTTGTAGGTGACAACTCGTTAAAGTCACTATCATATTGTCGTATTTTTTCAAGTACGTCATGGATCAGCTGAGATAAAAGCACCAACCTTGGATTCTGTCTGAGAGATGAAGCTGACGTCGCGCTCCGTGCTTTGCTGCAGGTCAGCCAAAGAGTCGGCCTTCTCCATGCCGGAGAGGGGGAGCTTCGGGGACTTGGAGTCGAGCAGGGCATCCGAAGTTGACTTCTTGGAGATGTCCGAGCTGATCGAATCGCTTATTTGGGCTTTGGTCGACGTGGTGAGCGTCGTGCCAACACTCGTCGTCTGCATCTGGTCCGCCTGCAATTTTGAAGAACCAATTAAGATTACTCTCGAAGATCGAGGAGGAAAATTAAAAACAAGCCTGTCTAATACCATGACCTCATCCGCCAAGTGTAATCCAATACCAATGACAACGATCGCCGTGATCGGGTATCGACTTTATGGATTTTCACAGTAACAAAATTTATTTATTTATAACTTACTAGCTGCGCCCAGCGGTTTCACCCGCGCGGTGATGGAAAATTGTGATAATGATGATAGAAAACCATGTATCTTTAGAAATTATAGCCTATGTGTTATTCTGATGTGTAAGCTATATTATTGTAAAGTTTCATCAAAATCCATTCAGTAGTTTTTGCGTGAAAGAGTAACAAACATCCATACATACATACAAACTTTCGCGTTTATAATATTAGTAGGATAGTAGGATAGAATTTAAATTTCGAATGTCAATTTCTTAGATTTTTTCCTACTTACTTGACAGTTATCGTTATATTTTAGATAATTCACGCAATATCTTTATAAATTATAGCCTATGTGTTATTCTGATGTGTAAGCTATATTATTGTAAAGTTTCATCAAAATCCATTCAGTAGTTTTTGCGTGAAAGAGTAACAAACATCCATACATACATACAAACTTTCGCGTTAATAATATTAGTAGGATAAGAAAAAAAAATACAAGGACATGCATACTATTGTACATGAAAAATATTTAAAAACAAACATTAATATAGCGAAAAACATAGCTCTATGCATATAAATATGCTAGTATATCCGATATGAGGCGAAATCGCACATCCAACGAGACCTAGAAGGTCTGTCTCTGGTTGTGCTGTGTTATACCAACTGTATGTTTGTTAACTCGCGCACTGACGAATTTGATTAATTTTCAAATATTTCTAAATCTAACAAATGTGTTTTTTAAACAAATTAAAGAATAAAAAAAGAATGCAATTAAGGACTAAACAAAGTAAACTTTATATAATCTATACTGATATTATAAAGTGGTAAAGTTTGTGATGTTGTAGGAAGTAATCTCTGGATCTACTGAACCGATTTTGAAAATTCTTTTACCAATAGAAAGCCACGTTATTTGTGAGTGTCATAGGCTATATATTAATCCGAAAAATGAAAAGACTTTTTTGTGGTAGTCGGATTTCCAAAGTAAGTCGGAAAAAACGGTCGAACGAAAACGTTTCTAACTAACGCTGCTTAAACGATGAGAGATATATGATTTTAAGTTCTAGAGAAGTGCTTGATACAGCTTGATAATGCATACAAAAAAGTCAGCGACAGCATATGTCTACATTTTATATTTAAGTCACAAAAAGTAGTTTTTTATATTAAAAAAATAATTTAAATCATTAGGTCATGTTTATTGGTCTTATTATCAACAATTATGAATTATTATCAAAAAAATGAATTCATATCAAAATAAGTAAATTTATCGTCTCAAGCGTTTAAAACAAAACACTTTTCCCTTTTACTGCATATAATTTCACATTTACTGCATAAAAGGTTAAAGAGATCACTCACAAATAAGACACTCACAAGAAGACACTCACAAATAACGGTAATATAGTCAAATTGGCATGCAAATACATACATACATATGCAGTAAAAATATAACCCTTCTTTTTGCCGTCAGGAAATAAATCATAAGACGCAGTACTAACCAAACCACACTCATAATTTCATCACAAGTAAAAAGTTTTACCGCCCAACGAAGTGGGCACGGGTCAGCTAGTATTCAATAAATTTAAAATGCTTCACGTTCCTAGAATATATGGCCTACTTGTCGATAAACATGTCCCACGCTCGTCTCTCTATCCAGTCTTCACAAATCTTCATATATCTATATGAAGGTTGAGGAAAGCATCTGATCCGCTCACCTATAATAATGATTCCATGGGTCTTTTAGGGAAGGTATAGGAACGTGAAACATTTTGTATTGTGGGAATCGGTAGAGCCTCTGTATTGCTGGTCTTTTTCATTAGCTCCGTTCTTATCTAATCTAATGCCATCGCTTTGTTGAAATATCTCAGCGCCCTCTATTGCGCGTATGGCAAATTAGGTTGAATGATTAGCTGGCATCTTTCAATCAGGTCAGCCTCCTTTCCTAAGATGCACCACGCTTTAATCCGTAAGTCCTTGGCTAAATCGATTGCGTCACAACCGATTTTTCAATTTATGGATAAAAAAAACAGAGGGTCGTAAATATTTAAAATCAGTGTTTTGACACCTATATCTCACCAATTATATCTTCTGCTGGGGCCACACTAATGGAAAACGTTAATGCACATCATCGCGATAAATATTGCATTAATTATTAACCCCACAAATGACTGGCGATTAGCTCGGGTTTGCCTACGGCAAAATGTATATAAATTTATATTTACATTTACATTTACATTTACATAGAGCGGGGTTTACTATAGAGCTATAGCATTACTATAGAGCGGATTACTATAAAGCGGCGCACATTTACATTTATATTTACATTTATATAAATTTATATACATTTTGTATACATTTTGCCAAGGCATCCATTATTGGACGCCTCACATTTGAGGGGTTTTAACGCGTTAAATTGAGTGGCCACACTTGAACGGTCAACGTCAATGTCCATTCTTAGCAATAAAATTAGCGTTTATGTTCTTTGAATTTATAGCAAAATGGACGCTGTTATACTGTATTTCATGACTGTATTTTTTTATTTTATGAATATATTTTATCATTACCAAAAGAAAAAAAAGACTGAACTTCAAGGGCTTTTTAATTTGTTTATATGGGCTCTTTAATTACCCATTAGGGTTTCTGTTTTCTTATTAATTTCGTCGATTGTTGTTTTATATGGTAATAATCGTCGTTAAGTATCATTTTGTGGTGCACGATTCTTGTAACTTTTGTGTCTTTGATTCCACAAACATGGCTCTGTTTGCAGAATTTCGAGAAATATAATGCCCGGTTGCATAGTGGTTAGGTCGCCTGACCTTACATTGTAAGGTCCCGTGTTCGATTCCTTGCTGGGTCACCATTTTCCGTTGGGATCAAATTAATGGAATTGCATTTTCAATTACACACATGATACACGCACACATACATATAAACACGACATAGCATGGTTGGTTGTAAGAGATTGTCATGTAACAATATACCCGCCCATTGTAAAATTTACAATAAAGAGTAGAAACAAACTTTCTCGTTAGTCCACTCCATATATTATCGAAGACAAACACGTGCGATCCCGTCATGCTCACGGTGCACAATGGCAAACGTAGTGTGGCCGCTGCAACCCATTAATTCTCGCGTTAAATCTCTTTGATGTACCGCCACTCGACCTATCGCCTACCGTCAAACGGTAATATGATAAGTCAAGGCGACACCAACGTTAAACGTCCATCATCGCGATACTTTACGGCGTTTCCCGTTAATGTGGCACCAGCATTCCAAGTATTTATTCTAAACTTACGATTACGTTCTTATTATATGTATATGTAAGAAACTTACCTGTGCATGCATCTCTTCATCAGACGATACTCTGAGCGAATCTTCCGAAGAGTCGACCCTCAGACCAGTCTCCGCCTGTCTGAGAGACGTCACAGCCGAATGTTCTACCTTCTCAAAGACATCACCGTCTTTACAGGTCTGTTCCGCAGACGCGATTAGTTTCTTTGCGAATTCCTCCTTTTCTTTCGATATCTTCTTCTCGAGGGAAATGGTCTCTTCCACTTTGTTGATCTGCTGACGAACAGTCGTCTGCGACTCAGTTTCAGTTTCTGAATCGGTTGACTTTTTCAACAGTTCGCTATCGTCTTCCGAAGAAAATTGTACGATCGTCGAATCCGTTCTGTCGAATCTTTTAAACATTTTTTGGTCTTTTATCAGTAGAGGCGTTGTTGGCTCTTCCATAACGATTTCTGGGCTTATAGCGAGTTCTTCTTCTTTTGGCATTGTATATTCCGGTTCTTCTACACTTTGAGGTCTGATTGCTTGATTTCTAACGAAATCCTTCGTATACTCAGTAGCTTGGTCGTGAATTTCTGTATGTCTTTTCAGCACCTCTTCGGTTAGTTTAACTTTAGTTTCCACTTTAACTGACTCAGTCTTAGTTACGTCCATTTTAGATTCAAACGTTTTTATTTTGTCTTTCAACGACGCCTCAGCTACATCTTTATCTTCTGAGACAACGTCCGGAGATTTTACATTGAAATCGTCTTCTTTCTTTCCGGTGTCTTTGGGGGATTTTTGGGCGGGGATTTTAACATCTGAATAATCGCCTGATGAGAATCTTATCGTCGAGTCGTTTCTGATATGTTTCTGCATGTATTTGGGCCCGGGTCGTGGCGGTGATTTATCCGTTTTTTCTTCGGCGATTTCTTCTTTTATGACTTCTTTTTCCACTTCTTTTTCTACTTCTTTTATCACTTCTTTTACTTCTTTTGGAGTGGTCGCGTCGCTGTCTTGGGATAATCTCGATTTTAGACGCTCCGATGATGTGTCTCTAGGTATTTCCTACGGGCAATAAAACATACATATGAAACCTGTAACTCATTGAATCCACAATATATTGTACCCAGGAGATATTATATATCGTCTGAGCAACCCCATTATCATTACGTTGCTCCGAGATTAATGAATATTTTAATTAAACTCTTAGAAATTTCAGGACTGACCCACGTGGTTCTATGTAAAAATGCCTCATTCAGTAGTTAATTAGTAAAGGAAGAACAGAAACTAAATGTTTCTCATGTCATTTCAAAAATAGCAACGCATTTATTATACACACTTAATTTACACACTCTCATATCTCTAACCATATAAATTACCTATATGGACACAAGAGCCATTTCAAAATTGTATTTCTATTACGTAATATTTCATATTTGTATTTATTTTATAATTATTTAGTACTACTTTTATTATTCAATGATTATATTACACATTTTTAAATGGTTATTTTGCTTGTTTTTAAAAAAATAGCATAACAATTTCGTAACTATTTTGGTCACAGCTTATGAAACCAATCTTAATATATATAAATTACGTGTCACGTTGTTTGTCCGCGATGGACTCCTAAACTACTTAACCGATTTGAATCAAATTTGCACACAATGTGCAGTTTGATCCAACTTGAAAGATAGGATAGCTTACGTCTTAATTTATAGTCGCGATATTATTTTATTGCAATGTCTATTATTTGACATTCGCAATTATCTGTTAGTTCCAAACGATTTTAACAGATGGCGTTATCTATTGAGTAATCCATAGATGGCGCTGCTATGTTAAACCTACAAACGTCATAGTCGGCCAAGCGTTATTCTAAATTCAAAATATTGTGAAGGTAATACAGTGAAATTATTCCTGCTTTTTAATTATTTGTGCTTCATTGTTCAAAACTCTTTAATTAAAATATATACATGTAAGTATTATCACATAGTTATAAAAGTGGAATAACTGCAGTATCAGGAACCTCTCTCCAATTTTTTTCATTTTAATGCTAAATCTGGAAGAAAATTGTGTCGGTCGCTATAAATAAGCGAGATATAGGCATTCAAAGTTTAAATTTTAAAAACAGGCCAAAATAATATAATATAAAAATGGATGTTGGCATCTGTATGACCGTCTGTCCGAGTTTAATAGACTCCGAAACCGTTTGACCGATCACCAAGAAAGTTGGCATATATATGTATTTTTTCATGGTTAATGTTTTTATATATATCCGCTTTGTTGCAACTTTCAACTAGACGGCGCTGCAGCACACCAACTTCTATACTGCTCAACCGATCGCCATGAAAATTGGTATACATTGGTATTTGAGAACAGATATAACACGGGCAACGCCGGGTAATACCACTCGTAGTTTATAAAATATCTTTCTCATAAAATTATATTGCAAATTGCTATAAAAATGGTGTTTCCTTGCAACAAGTTCTGTCTAGTTAGGAGTGACTGAATCATTGTGTTAAAATAATTCTTATATACTTTCTTGAAAAAATAAATGAAATAAAGTAAAAACCGGTACAGAGTTCTAACTCACCACTTGCGCTACGGTGCTCTGCTGTATGTGGAACTTCTTGATCTCTGGATTTATTTGTTTCTTTATTTCTATGATCTCTTCTCGTAGTTCTTTCTTCTGTTTTGACGCTGGGACTTTGCTCTGACTCAGCTTTCTAGTGATCTGCATTTTTCTTTCCGCAACGCTCTTTTTTATGGCTAATAAAAAAGAAACAAACGTGACTTCCCTGACAAAATTGTATTTATTTATCTAATGTCTACCTTCGTCATCTTCACTATCATCTGAAGGAGAAATCGACGGATCTCTTTCGGTACTTTCTCCAATGTACGATTTTTCCTCGGGGGAATATTTCGCTTCTTCCATCTCACTCCTGCCCTCGCCGTCTTCTCTTTCTGCTATTCGATGGTCGTCATCGATTGCTTTATCTTTTTCTGAAAATTGAAAGGAAAAGTAATTACCTACCGCGAGTTTAAACGCACGACGCTTTGCCACTTTGTAGCTAGTTTCACTCAGGGGACGAGTTTGGGCCCGGCTCATGGCAAACTTCGCTAAATGGCAAAAACCAAGCGGGATAAATGTAAATCTTCCGGCGCGATTGCGCCTCCTTTTAAAATCCTGACGTGACGTCATGTTTTCGATTAGAAGTACGAGCATCGCCACCTAATTGAGGTGCAGCGAATAGCATTATTTTTCACCCTAACGTTTTATATTGTGTTTGATGACGTAGGGAATTTAAGTAATACATGCATCTTACCTGATTTCAGTTTGTAACCTTCTATTTCTTCGGAGCCTTGTCTCTCCTGGTAAATATTCCTTTGGATTCGTCGCTCGATTTCTACATTGGATTGTGGTGCTATTATATCATCTCTCCCTATTCGGCATAGTGCTAGCTCTAGAGAATTATCTAAAATGAGTAAACATTTTAGTAGTTTGTCAGGATCATACATATGAATACAAATAACGATAACCTAGCGATGGTATAACGATAGCGAGCGATCTGGGCTGGGATTCTGAAGTGACAACATAAAATTTAAAATTAACACTTACTTCAACTCGGGAGAAATGCGGTGGAAAAGGTAATAAGTTTTAAAGTAAAGGTCTTTCATTATTAATATTGTCATACATTGGAATACATTTCATATGTTTATATTCCATATTTATTTGTTTTATGAACTTCATATTACGAAATTTTATATTAATTTTAAGCTATTGCATAGCTTTTATCGCGGGCCTAGTAGGCCAGCGCGGCGACCGAATGAAGAAATTTCATAACGAAAATTAATGATTTTAAACTGATAATTACGTCTAAACGAGTACTGCTTACGATTCGAAAAAAATATAAGTTAAACAAAAACATCTTCCTAATATTCTTAGCTTTGAATATTTTAGATTTTGTTTATATTACATAGTGTAATTAATTGTGAAATTAGGTCTAACCGAACACAAAAACGACTACTACGCAAATACTATCTGGCGTATTATTATGAAACCTGCACAATTTTAAAGATAATTTAATTATCTATCTTTTTATCTACGATTTTTTTCGAATAATCCTTTTTTTTGCTTTATCGAATAAAAAATTCGTGCGCGGCGCTCTATCGGAAGACGTTTAAATTATTCCGAATCATTTGCTTCCGCAGCCGCAAATGATTCGGATTAATTTCAATGTTTTCCGATAGAGCGCAGTTATCTGATATCAGAGGAAAGAAAATAAATAAAAATACGTGTGGCACTCGGGGACTGCCGCGGTTAAGCTATTGCATAGCATTTTCAAAAACTTATGCAATTATAATTATTTATTTATTTTATTTTTTCTGATATCAGATAACTGCGCTCTATCGGAAAACGTTGAAATTATTCCGAATCATTTGCGGCTGCGGTAGCAAATGATTCGGAATAATTTAAACGTCTTCCGATAGAGCGCCGAGCACGAATTGTTTATTCGATAAAGCAAAAAAAAACAAAAAAAATACGTGTGGCACTCGGGGACTGCCGCGATAAGGCTATTGCATAGCATTTTTAACAACTTATGCAATTACAACTATTTATTTATTTTATTTTTTCTGATATCAGATAACTGCGCTCTATAGGAAAACGTTGAAATTATTCCGAATCATTTGCGGCTGCGAAAGCAAATCATTCGGAATAATTTAAACGTCTTCCGATAGAGCGCCGCGCACGATTTTTTTATTCGATAAAGCAAAAAAAAAACGATTATTCGAAAAAAATCGTAGATAAAAAGATGGATAATTAAATTATCTTTAAAATGGTGCAGGTTTCATAATAATACGCCAGATAGTATTTACGTAGTAGTCGTTTTTGGCTTCGGTTAGACCTAATTTCACAAATTAATTACACTATGTAATATAGACAAAATCTAAAATATTCAAAGCTAAGAATATTAGGAAAATGTTTTTGTTTAAGATATATTTTTTTTGAATCGTAAGCAGTACTCGTTTAGACGTAATTATCAGTTTAAAATCATTAATTTTCGTTAAGAAATTTCTTAATTCGGTCGCCGCGCTGAGGCCCGCGATAAAAGCTATGCAATAGCTTAATTATTCAAAAAAAAACGTAGATAAAAAGATAGATAATTAAATTATCTTTAAAATGGTGAAGGTTTCATAATAATACGCCAGATAGTATTTGCGTAGTAGTCGTTTTTGTGTTCGGTTAGACCTAATTTCACAAATTAATTACACTATGTAATATAAATAAAATCTAAAATATTCAAAGCCAAGAATATTACGAAAATGTTCTTGTTTTACATATATTTTTTTCGAATCGTAAGCAGTACTCGTTTAGACGTAATTATCAGTTTAAAATCTTTAATTTTCGTTAGGAAATTTCTTCACTCGGTCGCCGCGCTGGCATAGGCCCGCGATAAAAGCTATGCAATAGCTTAATAAATAATTATAATTGCATAAGTTGTTAAAAATGCTATGCAATAGCTTTACCGCGGCAGTCCCCGAGTGCCACACGTATTTTTTTTATTGCCACGATCATGGTATATCCATATTTTTAAATATAATTATAAGTTTAATTTGAAATCACCTATCTGTTTTATATTTTATCACGTTTTATATGTTTCATTTTGATACTATATGTGCGCGCATTAAAATAAATCATCGCTATATATAGTCACCTTTAGTATAGGCTATGGCCTAGTTAAGCAGATTCTGCAATGAATACGATGTAAATGAAATTATCTGAATAAATACTATTATTTGATTTGATTTGACATACGATTGTCGTCACTCGAGAAGATTCCACGTCAATATCAGAAAACACTTCTTAGCCAACCGGACTAGTAGAAGAGTTGTCAACTACAACGGTCGAACCCGTCACCTCAGGAAGTTTTAACGAAATAATCGTTCTAGAAGACTTAGGACAAAACAATCCACTGTCAAGCTCCGCCACCTGCCCGTCAGAGGCCAATGCCTTACGGCTAGGCACCGGGAAAGGTACCCAGCGGGCAGCCTCGCCCCCTGACTACCACTTTTCTCCAGGATTTCTCCGTCTGGAATTAATCTTCAGAATACCTCCGTCCTGCCGACTGGTTACGGATCCGAAGTCGCTTACGCGACCTCTACCTGTTATATTACAGCGGTAATTCAGTTCGAATTTATCGCGGACCTGGGCGTCCTTTGCCCGTAGTGCCACACAGGATCCAGTGGCTCAAGGTCATTTCAAGAGTGGCTTTGACAACAGGTGAACATCCACCCCCGCTACTTAGGAAACATTATATTTGCATAGTCTCCAGACCCCTTCAGCAATTAGTCAGAATGCACAACCGATTTGTATTGCCGACCGGTGCGCAAACCGGCCAGTGGCGCCGGGATGCAATCCCGCTGGGAGAAACCGGTCTACCAGCTCTAAGGCTGGTTACACAGGAGTCTTACCCGGGGTAGCCTTCCACTCAAGAGGGCTTCTGAATAGGAGCTGAATCGTGAGTTGAGCCGATCCGAGAACAAAATGGATCTTGTGGCCCAAGCTGCACGATACCGTTCACCACCTAAACCACCTAAGCCAGCCGGACTATGTATCGATGAAACAGTTTACCTGCTGAAGTAGTTAAAGCGTAGAGGTTGCGTCAACGTATTAAAAAAAACAAAAAAAAAGGATTGTGTCACCCCTTCGACTCTCCCGAAGACTTTCCCGGCAAGTCTCACGTCTCTAGACTCCCCCATTTATTAGCTGGAATACACCGCCCAGCAGCGCCCAATCTCGACCCCCAGAGAATCCGATTCTAAGTCCCGACACAGCCATGGCAGGGAAAACAGAGTCGTTTCCGGGTTCGTCCCTCTTCGGGAACTAACATGATCGCTGAATAGGCTGAAAAATACCCTCCCGAAGGAGAGCAAAATTTCGATTTGTCAGTTTGCTCTCCTTCCCCTTCCGGATTATGGAGATGTCGCATTTCTCGACCTCACAGAGTAGTTATCCATCAAAGTTGAGCGTCTCCAAAATGTTTGCATTCGTTACATCCATTACCTCAGAAAATTTGACCACATCACGGAGTAGGTACAAAGAGAAACTTCACTGGCTGTCGACCCGGGAGAAAAGAGACATGCGAGTTCTTTGTATGTTTTTCAAGATCTTGGATGGCGTCGCTCCCAATTATCTTACCGGCAGATTTACTGCACTATCGGCTCATGGATGCCATCTGAGATCAAAAAACAACCTGCTACTCTCTATCCCTAGTCACAGCAGTGACTTCTTCTCATTCTCTTTCACCGTGCATGGAGCCCGTCTTTGGAATACTTTGCCGAAAAATGTGAGAACCGCGCCAAGCATAACGAGTTTTAAAAACAGAATCATAAAGCATTTAAAATCTTCCAGATAAATTCCCTTTCCCCTCCCGTTCCCCTCCGTTTTAAACTTTAGCGTCCTTATAGGTGCTAGATTATTTTTGTGTGGCATCCTGTGCCCACAAAGAGTTAAGTATATGATATATTTCTTTCTATCCTCTTTTATTTTATTTGTCATACTATTTATATAGGTTAAGTTATGTAGTCTACTCGCAAATAATGTTCATACAATAGTATAGGTTAGCTCTAAAATATTGCCTGTAGGCAATAAGCTCGCCTTTAACTCCTCCTACTTGAGTTAACCATTCTTGGTTTGACGCTTACAAATGCTAAGATTTGAGCTTATAAATTTTGGTTAGCCAACGGTCATCTTGCAAAAAATCCATTTCAAAAATAGAACGCGTTTCTAAATAGATAGATTAGAAACAATAAGGTTATAATGTTTTATATGTCAAATTTCAATGCGATCATTTTAGAGTTATTCTTTTTATGATCCGTATAGTGGTTTACAAGTTATAGTCGTTTTACTCAAGGTCATTGACTTGCGCCGAATTTACGAGGGAAAATGTCGCCGGCGTAAGTGACAGCTGAATTTTTACTTCGCGATTGGAGGGGTTGATTAAGAATAAAGCGTTTTATTATTATTATTTTAACACATGGGTCACAATAGCCCAACAGTACTGGGCCCATAAGCTCCCAGCTTTCGAAGACAGAAGAAAAGTGGAGCGGGACCTTAAATGAGATGAAGCTGAAACCAGACTAGCGATGTCTATAACGTGACCATTTAAGTCACTCATAAGTGCACGAGAAGACGAAACAGCGAGACGACCCTTGTTGAAACTTGAAATGATATTGACGCTGTGGAAGAAACCGCCGAAAAGGATATCATCACTACTATTTACCTTTATCATCACTACTAACCTTGCGCCTTGTTTCCACCCTGTGTTTTCCATAGCTTCAGCATCAGTTCAGCTTGCTGAGCAGCGGTTAGCTTTCTGGCTTGTATTTGGTTGATAGTAGCTGTGCTGACTCCAAGCTCATACGCTAGTGCTACCCAGTCCTTGCCCAGAAGGTTGCAGATGTCCGATAAACTGAAAATTAAGAAAGCTGTTTTACACGTTTTGCCGATGGGCCGATTAGTTAGTACCTCAATGGAAAACGGAGACAGTGTTGAAATCTATGGACGGCAAATGGATAGTAATTTACAAAATTATATAGTAGGTACATTGATTATGCAATAATTTTGATATATATTTATTTAAAAAAGACATTTGCGAGTTATGTTTTTATTACTACTTAAATAATCATAATTAAAATTAGGTTTTAACTATCTGTAGGGGTCTGTCTGTATCACATTACCTTGGATCGTGCAGCCTCTGCTGTCGAATTGTTTCTTGCTCTTCAACAGCTAACGACTTATTAACAATATGAAGATCCCTTTGGTCGTATGGTTGAATACTTATTGGTTGATCTTCGGGTATTATTTCCTCTGGAATTACGATGTTCAAGGCGCAAACCTAAAGAAACAGAGAAAATACGACGATTAGACCTCATTTTAACGCGTATTTGATGACTTCTAAAGATAATTTAATCCTTCGGCTACGTAACGACCAAATTTGGATGCACATCAGAACACCGTTGACTACGTAATTGGCGGCTTGCTCCCGGAGCGCACAGTAATATTATTTTCTAATTCGATCGCATCCTAACATCCATATCAAATATCTCATTATTACCCTAGTTACCTTAGACGGCCGCTAGAATAATTTAGCGCGTCATTTCGCAGGGGCTCTTTATTTTATAATACAACAACTGAATACAAAACAATATTTGATGGCTAAAAAATTACAATATTACACTCGAGAGCAATGAATCCGGGTCACTATCATAAACCCTAATATCTCAGAAACTAAGAATGGTAGCGTATTCAATAACTACAGAATTAATAATGAATATTGAATACCAGGAATATTTCTTATATTTTCTTTGTGACATACTCGTAAAAGAAACAAAAGCTAAAACAAATGCAGCGAATTCGTTGCTCGATTTTTGAAGCATCATTTACATTGTTTTTAGCCTTTTGGTGGCATTACTTTACACCAACCAAAAAGATTTATTATTTCTTTTTGAGTAGCATTAAATATTCTATGAAATACTTTTTATTTGAATACGCTAGCATTCTTAGTTCGATCAATATTCCCAGATATTGAGTCTTATGTTGGGGACCCGGAATCATTGCCCTGAATCCGACAGAAAATCCGTGTTAGACTTCTATACTAAGTATATACACTTCTCGCAGGCCTCTCTTCACCATTATGTCTATGTTGACTGTGCCCTCTCTGTATATACTGGAATGTTGTGACCTTATTTAAAACTAGCTGACCCGTGCCCACTTCGTTGGGCGGTAAAACTTTTTACTTGTGATGAAATTATGAGTGTGGTTTGGTTAGTACTGAGTGCTATGATTTATTTCCTGACTGCCAAAAGCAGAGTTATATTTTTACATACCTATGTCGTATTATCTCTTTAACTATTTATGCAGTAAAAGGGAAAAGTCTTTTGTTTTAAACACTTGAGACGATAAATTTACTTATTTTGATAATAATTCATAATTGTTGATAATATAACCAATAAACATGACCTAACGATTTAAATTATTTTTGTAATATAAAGTAATACTGTTTGTTACTTAAATATAAAAGTTAGACATATGCTGTCGCTGACTTTTTTGTAGGCATTATCAAGTTCTACAACTTTTCTCTAGAACTTAATCATATATCTCTCATCCTTAAGGCAGCGTTCGTTAGAAACGTTTTCGATCGACCGTTTTTTCCGACTTACTTTGGAAATCCGACTACCACGAAAAAGTCTTTTCATTTTTCGGATTACTATATAGCCTATGACACTCACAAATAACGTGGCTTTCTGTTGGTAAAAGAATTTTCAAAATCGGTTCTGTAGATCCAGAGATTACTTCCTACAACGTCACAAACTTTACCTCTTTATAATATTAGTATAGATAATCCCGATATCTACTCCTTACGAAGAGATGTACATTCAAGGGCTAAGGGGAATAGACACCTTATAAACTGTCCCTCAGTGAGGACAGAAATGTGTGAAAAGGGACCTCAGTTGGTGTTAAATATTTTAACGCTATTCCACACAACATCAAATCAATGCAACAACCAGGATTCAAACGTACATTAAAGCACTGGCTCAAAAATAAATGTTATTACAGCGTGAATGACTTTTTAAACGATAATGACAAATAAATATTATAACATATTCTTATTGTAATTCTCAAACATTTTAAGCTTTAAACATTTATATTTCATTCTAGCTCTAAATTTGACAAACCGTAGATAACCTAAGTACCACAGTTTTTTTTTTTAGAGCTGACGGCCAACCTCCAGTAATGGTGAAGCACTTCAAGAATAAGAAGATAACATAATAATTCCACAATAACATTTTAATTTAAACACAAACTGACGATTTACTTAATATATAGTAATGGAAATTTACTATAATAATTTTTACATAATACGACTGTTATTTTTGTTAACCCCTCAAATGAATGGCGATTAGCTCGGGTTGCCTACGGCAAAATGTATATAAATTTATATTTACATTTACATTTACATTTACATAGAGCGGGGTTTACTATAGAGCTATAGCATTACTATAGAACGGATTACTATAGAGCGGCGCACATTTATATTTACATTTATATAAATTTATATATATTTTGTATACATTTTGCCGTAGGCAACCAGAATTGGTAGCCTCACATCCGAGGGGAATTGGTAGCCTCACGTCTAAACTTGAATAGTTCTTTGGATTTGTTTTCCTTCAACTTGCGAAGTGAAAATATATTCAATTATACTAAAATAAATATTGTACAACTTATAAGTAACCTGTATAGCAAATAAAATAGTAACTATCCATTTTGCACGTCCTACTTACAGGATGGCGTTGTCGACTACAACGGGCGAACCCGTCACCCCAGGCTGGTATAACGATATAGATCGTTCTTTCAGCCGTGGGATCTACTCTCTAGTTCACCAGCAACGCGTTAGAAACCAACACCTCAAGGCGAGGCACCGGGAAAGGTAACCAGCGGGCATACTCACCCCCTAACTACCAGTTAATCTGGGAGTAACGCTCGACAGAGAATCACCTGAAACAGCCACATAGACAAAACAATTCAAAAAGCTAAAAGTGCTTTGGGTATAAGCTCGCCTTTTTTGTATACTTTTTAAGTGCAAATAAAGAGTTTATTATTATTATTATAAGCAGAAGACTGGCAGGGAAAAATTGGGGCCTTAACCCCAAGATCTCCCACTGGCTATACACTGCCATTATGAGGCTGATAATCACGTACGCCTCGGTGGTATGATGAAACAAAGCCAACCAGAAAACTGTGATTACGAAACTAAACAATATCCAAAGGACGGCGTGCCTCAGGACAACTGGCGCAATGTCCTCCACTCCTGGAGCAGCTCTAAATTTACTGCTGAACTTACCGCCCCCTACACATTCAAAGTTCAAAGTTCAAAGTTTATTTTATTAAAAAAAAACCCGGCGAGGGTATAGAACTTACAAAATAAATACATTTTTTATAATATTCATGTTTTAAACATATCATTATCTGGCAAAAATAAAATAAAATCACGTTAGAAATCTGAAAGTCAATAAACTATACAAAATCAACCATTACATTTTCTAAATATTAAAAAGAGCATTAAGAAATATCAAAAATAGAAATACCAAATCCAAAAAATTCAAAAAACAAAAAATAATAGACAGGCAAATCCATTGAATGATCTCGCAAATAAATAAATCAATAATAATAATAATCATCAAGGAGTCCAATTTGGAAAGAATCAAATAATCATTCACTTGCAACAGGTGGCGAAAGCCAGCATGTACAGGCTTTCTGCCCGGGAGAAGGTAAACTGGATCTCACAAGCACTGTTGCGGGAAGAAAAGATGAAGTCTCGGGCAGGCATGATGATGATAAACATCACAACAATATTGTTTCGACATGCCTAAATTCCCAACGCATCAAAATTCGTGAGGCCGTATCGCTAAATAGGAACAATCTAAGCATACCGGTGAGGCCGCTCAAGGGGCATTGTGGCCTTAACAAACACATGTACAACCTCAAGCTCCGGGACACAAAAATGTGCAGGTTCTGCCAAGGGGCCGAGAAAAGTCCCCTGCACCTCATATGCGAGTGTGGCCCGCTGATACGTAAGAGATACACCCACTTGGGTCGTCATTACCTCCAACCTGAGGAGGTAAAACAATCTGGCGCCAAAAGCCTGTTGCGGTTCTTAAATGACACGAAGCTTAGCGCAGAACAATAGTTGGTGGCGAACACCATAGATCGGCAATGGTCGCAGTGTTGCAAGGCTCATAAAGACCTTAGAAATAATATACTTTGCCTATTTCGAGTCAATTCTTCGTTACGGGATTCCCTTCTGGTTACAGTGTACAGTAGTTTTAAGGCAACATATTTTCTCTCTCCAAAAACGAGCCATAAGAATATTGATAAACCTTAACCATAATGAATCATGTCGTGGTCACTTCAAAAGTCTCAGTATTCTAACGCTACCATCACTATACATATTTGAATGCATAAAATTAATATTAAAAAAACATAGGAAAGATGAAGACCCAAAAAGAAATTCACTCGCATTTCACCAGATGTAGGCACTATTTAGCATTACCCCGTCCATCTCTGGAATTATTCAAAAGGGATCCAAATTACGTTGGAATGGCGTGTTACAATAAACTGCCTGAGAATATTAAAATTATATGTAGAAACGGAAAAATAGCCCAATTTAAATCGAAATTAAAAGGCTACCTTATTGCGAGAGAATTATATAATATAAACGAATTATAATTAGATGACTGACAATTTCCATCTCGATTTTATTTATTTAACTTGACATTTGTACCATTTTATTGATTATTATATTATTACTATTATTTCTAATTGTCTCCCATAATCAATTATATTTCTTATTTATAGGACCATTTAATTTTAATATTATAATTTCTTGACTAACTGTAGTTATAAATATCTAATATAACTCAATTGTGTGGTGAGTCTCTAATGAAATATTTAGTATACATTTTAAAAGCGGCTATATAAAGTGTCTAAACAACTATGTATAAGTTTTTGAAGACAATAAATGCGATTTGATTTGATTTGATTTGAGAAAAGCCCCACACACCAAATAAAAAAATTAGAAAAAAAATTGGCAGGATATCTTCGTCTGGAATTAACCTTCAGGATATCTCCGACCTTTCGACTGGTTACGGGTCCGAAATCGTTTACGCAACCTCTAATTCAGTTTGAAGTTATCCCGGAACTGGGCGTTCTTTGCCCGTAGTGCCACACGGGGTCGAGTGGCATAAGGTCATTTCAAGAGTGGCAGACAACAGGTGAACATCCACCCTCGCTGCTTAGGAAACAGTGTGTTTCCATAGTCTCCAGTCCTATTCAGCAATTAGTCAGAATGCACAACCGATTGACTTCGCCGACCAGTGCGCAAACTGTCCAGTGGCGCCGGGATGCATTCCCCCCGGGAGAAACCGGTGCACCAGCTCTGAGGTCTGAGACACGGGAGTTTTACCCGGGGTAGCCTTCCACTCGAGGAGGCTTCTGAATAGTAGCTGAATCGTGATTTGAGCCGATCCGAGAACAAAATGATCTTGTGGCCCAAGCTGCACGAAACCGTTCATTACCTACTTACAGTTCACTGTAAAGATATTATTATTATTATTGCTCCAGAGTGTAAATAAGATTATAAATCGTATGCTGCATAGCGTATGGTCGTCTGCCATCGTCTCCGAATCGTTACCATGTATTAAATTGTGTCTACAGTCCGCTTAATAAATTTCTAATCCCTACAGCTAATTATGTACTTACCGGAGTCTGTGAAGGTTCACCCTTCGCCACTTTCGGCTCCCTCATGAACTGGCATCTTCCCACAGCGTCAGCGTGGAGGCTCTTAATCATGACGTTGAAGGCTAGTCGATTTTCTCTGAAGGCTCGGAAGGGGACAAAGTGCTGCTCGCCAGTCTTTACAATCGGCACCATGTTGCCGGCGAATTCGAGGTAGCACGGCTTCCCCTCATGCACCTGCAAAGTATAATAAATTAATAGTTAAAAAAAAAACACTAAAAACACGCTTTTATAAATGATCTTAAATCGTGGTCAAAGTTCATTACAAGACCTTTCTAACAAGTCCAAACACGGCTAAGATACGATATTCCATCATGGAATGCCAGTGCCTATCTTCCGGCTTCATCATCAGACATTGAAACCTAATCGTGATCACAGTTCATTACAAGATTTTTCTAACAAGTCCAAACACAGCTATGATATGTACGATGTTCCATCATAAAGTTCCAGTTCATATCTTCCGACTCCATCATCAGATCAGTTCGACAGTACCATATTATTGTATTGTCATCAGAACTACATACAGCTGCCAATTTTCATGACGCTACGATCCTTGGAAGATGGTTAAATTAGTTACCGTAGATTCTATTACATAGTTAGTTACATTCAGGTCGACCTAATAAAAGCGTGTTAAAAAACCGGTTGTGTCACTCAAAAACCATTCCGGCAAGTAGCCCAGGACATATGGAATGATTTTGAGAGTGATATCCTTTTGGAAAGGAGGTTGGCCTAATTGAAAGTTTAGGTTAAAGTATTGTCGGCAGCGATCTAGATTTTCATTGGATTCAATTTTTCCTTGGATTTTTTCTACTCGATCATTATGGCATTTAAAATACAATATAATTGCCCTGTAGCTATGAGATATTCCAGCCAAAAAGTGATTGACAATGTGATTTCGGCCCAACAAGACATCTGTGTAGAAAATTTTCAGTCTCTAAGTCCAATATTTCGATATTCAAATATGATTAGTGCGCCGCCTGGAGGACCGATTTCCATTACAACATTTTCAACTATTGCCATGGCCAAATGATGCCAGCATTCCAAATTTCAGTTCGATCGGCGCATATTTCAGCTCGGCGGAGGAATACACACAGACGCACGGACATACACGCAGCCAGACATACACACATGCATACTTCCTTCTGGAAATGGTCTTAATCGTCTCAGTTCCCCCTTTATCTAAAAAAAATGTGCGTTCTTGGTTGGTGGTCTGGGAAACTAATATCCCGAATACCAGAAATGTTAATTTCGAATTTAGAAAGCGGGAAAGGATAAAAGTTTTACATTCAGTTTGAAGTTTGAATTACGAAAGAGACGCGACCGCGAGACATGTTAAACGTGAAAAATTCGAATTCAGAACTGTAGAAATGTCTGTTCGAAATTTGAATTTCGAGCGAAACAATCGACAGCGAGAAATGTTAAAAGCGAACGATAGAAATTTGGATGCGAGAAATATTGGTTCGAAGTTTGAATTTCGAGAGAAACAATCGACAACTAGGGTTGTCGATTACAGCGGGCGAGCCCGTCACCTCAGGAAGTTTTTACGATTAGTCGTTATATCTCGCTGGAATGAGCGCAGAAGACTTGAGGACAAAACAGTCCACCGTCTAGCTACGCCACAAGCCCCTAAGAGGCCAACGAGATAGCCAGGAGTGTTACCCGGCGGGCTTATACTCACGCCCTTACTTCCAATTGTGACCAGATTACTCCAGTCTCTCGATTGGTTACGAGTTCGAGGTCGCTTGCGCGGTCCTCTCCCTTACGAAGCGGTGAAACGGTGTTTACCGAATCTATCGCGGACCACAGCGTCCTTTGCCCTGCTGTTCACACAGGATCGGATGGCCGATGGTCATTTCAAGAGCAGTCGCCGTAAGGTCCGCAACCACCCCCGCTCTATAGGAAACAGTACTGCTTCCAGACTCCCCCGACTGTTAGTCAGTCGGGAGCTAACGGGCCCATGATGAGTTGGCCACGATGACCCATGTGTTCAGGGTCGGTCACACTCACGGGTCAACACCCATCTGACGGCCTCCACGCACGGGGTGCGAACCTGGGTACGACACTGGGTCAACCAGTCTCCCCTGGTAATCAAACCTCTGGCGCTCCTGGACGGTCTGCGCACCGTGCGGCGCAAGCCAATCGATTGTGCTCTCCGACTAACAGTCGGGGGAGTCTGGGAACTGTATTGTTTCCTATAGAGCGGGGTGGTTGCGTACCTTACGGCGAGTGCTCTTGAATTGACCATTGGCCATCCGATCCCGGTTCAGAGCCGGGCAAAGGACGACTTGGTCCGCGATAGATTCGGTGTACTCCGTTTCACCGCTTCGTAAGGGAGAGGACCGCGCAAGCGACCTCGAACTCGGAACCAATCGAGATACCGGAGAAATCTGGTCACAATTGGAAGTGAGGGTGCGAGTATCTCGAGCCCGCCGGGTTTATTCCTGGCTAACTCGCGTTAAGGCGTTGGATTCTCACGGGTTGTGACGTAGCTAGACGTCGGATTTGTACTGTCCAAAGTCTTCTACGCTCACTGCAGGTCGATAGAACGACTAATCGTTAAAACGTCCTGTGGTGACGGGCTCGCCCGTTGTAGTTGACATCTCAATATGTTAGTCAGAGTGCACAGTCGATTGGCTTACGCCGCACTGTGCGCAGACCTTCCAGGAGCGCCAGAAGGTTGATTCCCAGGGGAAACTGACCATAAGGCCAGAGTCCTACCCAGGCTCGCACTTCATGCGTGGAGGCCGTCGGATAGGTGTTGACCCGTGAGTGTGACCAACCCTGAACAGAATGGGTCTTCGTGGCCAACTCAGCAAGGGCCCATTAACTCCCGAAGCAATCGACAGCGAAAAATGTTAAAAGCGAATGATAGAATATCGGACACGAGAAATATTGGTTCAAAGTTTGAATTTCGAGAGAAACAATCGACAGCGAGAAATGCCAAATGCCAACTTTAGAAAATCGAATGCGGGAAATGTCTGTTCGAAGTTTGAATTTCGAGAGAAACAATCGACAGCGATAAATGTTAAAAGCCAAGTTTGAAAATCGACCGCGAGAGATGTCGGTTCGAAGCTTGAATTTCGAACGAAACAATCGACAGCGAGAAATGTCAAATGCGAACGTTTGAGAATCGAACGCTGGAAATATCGGTTCGAAGTTTGAATTTCGAGAGAAACAATCGACAGCGAGAAATGTTAAAAGCCAAGTTTGAAAATCGAACGCGAGGGATGTCGGTTCGAAGCTTGAATTTCGAACGAAACAATCGACATCTTGCGGTGTCGACTACAACGGGCGAGCCCGTCACCACAGGACGTTTTAACGATTAGTCGTTCTGTCGCCCTGCAGTGAACGTAGAAGACTTTGGACAGTACAATTCTACGTCTAGCTACGTCACAACCCGTGAGAGTCCAACGCCTTACCGCGAGTGAGCCAGGAATAAACCCGGCGGGCTCGAGATACTCGCGCCCTCACTTCCAATCGTGACCAGATTTCTCCGGTCTCTCGATTGGTTCCGAGTTCGAGGTCGCTTGCGCGGTCCTCTCCCTTACGAAGCGGTGAAACGGAGTGCACCGAATCTGTCGCGGACCAAGGCGTCCTTTGCCCGACTCTGAACCGGGATCGGATGGCCAATGGTCATTTCAAGAGCAGTCGCCGTAAGGTAGACAACTACACCCGCTCTATAGGAAACAATACAGTTCCCAGACTCCCCCGATTGTTAGTCGGAGTGCACAATCGATTGGCTTGCGCCGCTCGGTGCGCAGACCGTCCAGGAGCGCCAGAGGATTGATTTCCAGGGGAGACTGGTTGACCCAGTGTCCAACCCAGGCTCGCACCCCATGCGTGGAGGCCATCGGATGGGTGTTGACCCGTGAGTGTGACCGACCCTGAAACAGAATAGGTCTTCGTGGCCAACTCAGCAAGGGCCCATTAGCTCCCCAATCGACAGCGAGACATGTCAAATGCGAACGTTTGAGAATTGAACGCGAGAAATGTTGGTTTGATATGTGAATTTCTAGCGAAACAATCTACAGCGGGAAATTATAAGCGAACGTTTGAAATTCGAACGCGAGAAATGTCAGAATCGCGACATTGTCATACCTCGACATCCCTGCTCTTCGCGACTTGCGTGAATCGCTCCATCTTCTCCAGGGTTTTGTCCTCCCTGTCGTCCGTGACGCAGAAGACCCTTAACTGCGCCTGGAGCTGTTCCATCCTCCTGGCGTATACCACGAAACGCGCGATAAACGGAACGTGTATAGCTTCCCTAAAATAAAACATAAGGATTATTTTTTTATTCAACATCTCGTCACAAGTACTTAAGATTGTACAGGGTACTATGCTATCGCCCTTTTTATTCATTCGCTGTCAATTCAACTTCTTGCAAAATATTATCAGTTTGTTTGTTTGGAAAACTTTACTGCACACAAAGAAAGTACAACATGGTAGACCACTTGCCAAGTAGAAATATCGTCAAGAGACGTAACACATATCCATAGGACGTATGCCTCTTAGGCACCTTATCATAGATTTTAAATGGAGATGCAATTTTACTAAAATGAATAGTTTTTATGGTTTTCTGTGACTAATTCAACATACCTGTATAGTTCTGTAGCCATTTTGGTCGCATCAGCCACATTTCTGCAGTCGATCAGCCAATACCGAGCCGAAACAGTCGTAGTAAAAGACACACAATCGTTCACAAAGGTAAGTGGAGTATTCTCAGTGACATCTTCCCAATGTGCCCTGTTCGTACCACCTACAAATCATAATCAACATCACTACATATTAAAATATAGTAAATAATAAAACAACAGACTACCAATGTTCAAAAACTAAGCTCGTGCATAAAGGCATGAATGTATCTCAGAAAAGAAGCTCTAAAAATACAGATAGCATCCAAAACGGCCTAGGTTGTTACATAAAACTAAAAAATCTAAGCCGATTGGTTTTCTTTCCAGAAAAAAGAACAGACATCCCTAAAAAGATCTCTCGAAGGTTTTCGATTTAAGAACACACTTAAAAAGAGCTTAAAAAATGACACTTTTGGAACAAATGATATGATGAAATTTAACTGACCAAAAAAAAAACATAAAGAAAGGCCGTTTTGGAGAAGTGATGATGTCTAACTAAAAAAAAAAGGATCAAAAAATGTATATACATATAGAATTCACTTAATATCTAAATATCAAAAAGAGAATAATAAATTATGAATACTAAATGCAGTTCAACAGCCATTTAATCATGCTTGCAAGTGCGGGAATTTCAGACTTGCATCAAGTGGACTGAAAGCGCATAATCGCATCACTAAAATAAATACAAAAGAGTGACTTCAGATACAGTGTAGATATAAATGAATAAGTGCGTGAATATTCGTGATTTTGTCTTATTTAAGTGAAATGGAAGGAAATGAGGATACGGTTTAGTTAGAGAAATACATTTTCGTTTGAATTCTCGTGGTCGCAGGCCGTTTCGGAAGCGCGCCCCAAACGGAGTTTAAAAGCGACCGCGCGTGCACCCGTGGATCATTCGCGTCGTGTCTCTCGCGCTCGGCGGACGTCCCTCGCGCGGCGGAGAATTCAAACGTCGTCACGCAAAACAAAAAACAGTGAAAACATTGAGCGAACTTAAACAAAAGTGTGTTCTGAGTTTGATTTCTGGGGTTTTCTTTAGTTAAAACTCATAGTGCCTTCTTTACCTTCGAGAGATCTTTTTCGAAAGACTCCTGCAGCGCCCGTACGGTTGGTTTGTCGTGTGGTTAGCGTGCAAGAGACACACCGAAACGAAAAGAGACAACAATCGTGTGAAATTATCGTTCACAGTAACAGCACATCGCTAATTTTTTAAATATTAGGAATGCGCAGTTACAATGGAAAAGCCAGGGTTTTTAGGCTTGATACATTAGACAGACATTTTTTTAGGAAAAACGCTTGCAAAGATTGGAAAAATAAAATTAATAAAAAAACACTCTCACTTCACAACATTTAAAATAAAAATAGAAGCGTGTTATCACACAGAACACAACACGACACACCTTTTAAAATGAAAAAAAAAGTGAAACGTATTTTTAAAAATTTAAATTTAATGAAATCGATACTTACATACAATCTCATCAATACCTCTATACTATACTACTATATTAATAAGAAATAATTCATGTAACCTATATAAATTTAATATAAAATTCTAAAGCTATCAGGGCTATATCATTTATCAAACATAATTTACAAATAAGTTTTCGAAATCGAGAAATAACCCTAAAATGGGGATGGTATCAGTTCTCTCTAATATTTTAAAGCATTCAAATCTATTCCTCAATCATACCAAATATTGTATAGATATATTATCTAAAAAACATATTTCTATAGTAGTTTGTAAAAAAAATAATGTATATGATCTTGTTTGTATGTTTTATATACACGGATCTATATATTATTTAATTTACTAACGCTATCATGTATTTGTTTGTAAGGAAACCCATTTTGTTGCTTAGAAACTCGAAACTCATGGCTACCTTAATTTTTATTTATTGTGTTTTGGCACAGATCACAATAAAGATAAATAAAAAACACATTTTTTTATTTGTTCAGCCCTTTCGAGTTGCAAAGCTAAGTTCAGATTGGATAACAAAAGTGTCTTCATGCGATATCTCTGTTGCTTTACCATTACATTATCTATGACAATGACTTAATATTGTAAATCATAACGGAAACGTTTATATACACAGCGAGTTTTAATTTACTGGCACCTTGATGTTAGTAAATCAATACCAGCAGTAATAATAATTTGTTAAAAAAAAAAAAGAAATTCGAAAAATATTTCGATGCTTTAGAAGAGTTTGAGAAGCGCTGATCAAGTCGCCTCAGACCATTGATTTTATAGTGTATATAAAATCAATGCTCAGACGTATGCGCTTCGAATGTGAGTTTTCACAAAAGCTAAAATATTTCGATGCTTTAGAAGAGTTTGAGAAGCGCTGATCAAGTCGCCTCAGACCATTGATTTTATAGTGTATATAAAATCAATGCTCAGACGTATGCGCTTCGAATGTGAGTTTTCACAAAAGCTATATGAAGCATAATTTTGTGGCCTGGTTGTGAGAACACGAAAAAGAATTTTAATACAATTATGCCGGATTTTATAAACCCAATCCTTAAGCTATCATTTCGCTAAAGCGAAATTGGTAAATTATTGCCATATAAATTGTAAATTATCTTTATTCTGTTACTGTTTTTTGTTACGTCATGAAGACCACCCCAACAGCGGGATTAGAGGTGGCACTCTGCTGCCCGCCTCTGGACAAGCTCATCATCCACTCCGCCAGACTTACAGCATACAGACTGAAGTGTTTGGGCGAGTGGAAGCGTGGAGGGCACAATCATCCTGAGCTAAACCTCCTCCACAAAAGCCCATTCACTCTGACCCAGGATCGACTACGGAAAAAAATTTCGGTAGAGAAATCCTATAAAATCCTAATCCCCACCAGGGAAGAATGGAAAAATCCGCAGCGGCTTCAAAGCCACAACGCAGACGCCTGGTTCACCGACGGCTCAGGAACAAATGGACGTTTTGGGCAGGCGTGTACGGACCCAAAACCAACCACAGAATCAGCATCCCCCTTGGACAATACGCTACGGTTTTCCAAGCCGAGGTACTTGCCATATTGGAATGCATAAAACTACAAAGTCGACTTGAGGTAAAAAACAGACAAATCCTCATCTGCTCTGACAGCAGAGCAGCATTGGACGCTCTGGCTAAAGCCACCACAGAATCATCTGTGGTCTGGGACTGCATGCAGGAGCTCAACAAATTGGGAAAATCCAACAAAATCACCCTAATATGGATACCGGGTCACCAAGGCATACCCGGAAACGAAGAGGCCGACAGACTGGCAAAACTGGGCACACTGGATTGCCCAGTGGAGCCAGCTGTAGGGGTCCCCTTCGCTACAGGTAAGAAAATCATCAGGGACTGCTTGGAGCAGGAACATCGGGCTTCCTGGAAACAGAGTCAGGGATGTCGCCAGGCAAAAGCCATGATGGAGCAACCACTACAGAAGAAAACCAAGGCCCTACTTGACATGAGCAAGAAGAACCTTAGAACCACTATCGGTCTCCTCACCGGACACACGACCCTTAGAGCTCATCTATTCAACCTTGGCTTGACTGAGAGCAAGGATTGCCGAATATGTGGCGAGGAACCTGAAGACAGCATACACATTGTTGGCCGCTGTCCAGGGCTCGCCGCCAAAAGACACAGTTTACTGGGACGAGCCTTTCTCGAACCCAGCGATCTGCCCAACTTGAAGGTCAGTGACCTACTTGGACTGGTAAAAAGTACCGGGCTACTAGCTGACCATTGACCTAACCACACAGTGGGTAGTTACAAAAGACCTTACAGATCTAGGTGGCATCAAGGGCTGGAAACAAGCCCCCCACTCCATCTACTACTACTACTACTACTACTGTTTTTCAAAAAAATTAAAACGAACGAGATTTGTCTTCAGTTTATGAAAAACCTAGAGATGATTCTCAATATTAAAAAAAATACCATTTACACCAGCGTATGGTCTTATTGCATAGTATCACGACAGTTTTTGGAACTTCCATACAAAAAATATAAGAAAAAAATGTTTGAAATTACGAAATTTCTAGAAATGTTATGGCCAAACATTATTTTTTTTTCTATTTATTAAAGATACTCTTGAGTGATATGAAAGATAACACAGTGATCATAAGTTATTTTATTATTGAAATCTAATTTTTACTTTTTAAAAAACTATTCATTTGATAATTTATTATATTATAATTGAAAAGCCAAATCGAATATATTAGACGACGCGCGAAGCCGAAATCGTCATTCGTAATAGACCACTGCCAACGGTGGGACGTATTCCATTGTCGCCGCGGTATACCTATACATCTTTATGTATATATCGAAAGCGCGCGGGCGCGTGGCATTGCAAAAATACCAAAATTTTTAGTCGCGTCAACTCGGAAGGGAGCCTTAAATCGAGTCGTCGGTATCTCGTTGCTTTTTCGCACTATTGTCGTAATTGTACAAGAGGTTTTCGTAGGTTTTCGTTTTTCTCGATTTATTTAAGTAAAATTGGGTATTTATTGTGTTTTGTGATTTTGTCAGAGGGCACGGTTTGTCTGGCGTTTAACCCGTCGGATGCCAACAGTGCCTATAGGCATTTTGCGTCGTTTGACAGATCCGCGCGCTATCTATATATATAAAAATGAATCGCCGTGCGTTAGTCTCGCAAGATCTCGGAAATGACTCGACCGATTTGAATTATTATTTTTCTGTTTTGTTTGCCTTGATTCAGGGGTGGTTTACAAAAAAAAAGTATTTAGGAAAAACTCAAAGAAACAACTGAAAATCGTAAAAACCGAAATTTGTCATTTTGGGAAATAGGCCAATTTCTAGATGGCTATCGCGGCGATTGTTTTGTTTGACAGCTGCGCCATCCATAACTGTTATTCATTCCGTACAATGTGTAAAATTTCAAAAAGTCAAAAAGTAAAAAAAGTCGAAAAAGTCAAAAAAGTCGGAGTCAAAAAAGTCGAAAAAGTCAAAAAAAGTCGGAAAAGTCGAAAAATGCGATAAAGTTGAAAAAGACAAATAAGTAGGAAAAGCCAAAAAAATCGAAAGTCAAAAAAGACAAATAAGTCAAAAAGTCAAAAAAAAATAAATGAAAAAGTAAAAAAAGTCGAAAAATGGGAAAAAGTAAAAAAAGTCGGAAAAGTAAAAAAAAAGTCAAAAAAGTCAAAAACTCAAAAAAGTCGAAAACTCAAAAAAATCGAAAAAGTCGTAAAGTCAAGAAATGGAAAAAATGGGAAAAAAGTCGAAAAAGTCGGAAAAGTACGGTGGTACGAAGTTCACCGGGTCATCTAGTATAAATATATAATATACAAGACTAACAAGATTAATTACTAGGTAACAAGAGGGAATTCATGAAAAAGAGAATACTGTTAGTATTTATTTACAAAATCGACCAAAACGTTGCGGCGCAGTTTTTTCCGCGCGAAAGCTGGCTTTCGACCGGTTAAATACGAGTATACGGATCAATCTAATGGTCTTTTAAGATCTGCGCTATAAAGAGTATGTTACCCGCTTTCGGCAAGTATTTTTTTTTGGAAAGTGAATGCTTTCATCGCTATTATATTAGGATAATAATTCTCACTTCAAACCAGTGATTCCCAAAGTGGTCTATATGGACCCCCAGGGGTCATTTTCGATTCGCAGGGGGTCCATGGCAGGTCACCATAAGCATTTAGGCGATCCGTTAATGTCGTATCACTACAGATTTTGTATACAGCATAGTATTTTAAAATTATAATAATGGTGTAGCAGATATCGTCGGGGTCACCAATTATTGGGTCTTGAGGTTGTCATTAGTTCCCCCAATGTGGTTTATTCTTCAATATTGATCGTTGAGTAAAAGATATGTTCCTCTGACTCGTTTATTATTTCTTCTCGCGATATACAGGATCGATACGGATCTTCTCTTATGCTAACGCCGTATATAATGATCTACTCGTAAGGCGGCGTAATGACGAAGTGTGTGTTAATGACAATTGTATGGGCTTATATACAAATTTAGCGTGTGAACGGTTTACAAATGTGTTCCCATGATTAATGTCTAGATCGAGTACAATGAAAATGTCACGTATGTCACGTAATGTGTCGCTAAAAATGGTATGCGAATGATTCTGGCAAACACCTATGAGATCATCATTTTGCTACTTTTCAAATGCATAATTAATTCAAATGATATTCTTATATCTGCTACAATGGCAATAAACAAACGCGCGCGCCACAAGTATCACGGAATGAAATCAGCACTCAACTCAAATTGCATCACTAGTCGATTGAAGAGGCCAGCGCACATGACTAACGAGGGAAGGTGCGAATGAGATATGTGAAAAAATTGCGCTTCAATGGGTATCCGTGCGAAAGAGTAGGATAAACGCGCCACACGAATGAGCAAGCGAGATAGTGCTACATGGGCACTTATGTGCAGCTTTCCCAAATGCTTCGTACTTCAAGGTCGTCGACGCTTAGAAATGAACAAATAAAAATTGTACATATTTTTAATTTTTACAACTGTCCACATTACCAAAAACCCTGTTTAGGCGATCAGTACTGTTCCAGGTGTTAAAAAACTTTTAATGTTAGTAAGTTAAGGAAAATTCAGGTAGGGGTCTACGAAAAACAGCAAGGGGTCTATGGGTCAAGAAAGTATGGGTACCTCTGCTTTAAACCAATGCATATTTTGAAATTTTCTATGTTACCGTCTTTTCTTGGCTTCTTTCGCGACTATTTTGAAATGTAATAACTGTAAACTCACTAGAATTGATAATTTCACTTACCGCTAGATGGCAATCTGTGTTTTTTCTATATTGATTAGTTCCCTAAATTACTGTTTTTTCAATCTATATATTTTTGCTATAAGTATTAATTTTGGTCAATATTAGTGTTTTAGTCGTAAATTTCATAGATTTCTTTATTAAAAAAACGACCAATAGGAAGGGGTAAATGACCACAAACAACCTGTTTATTTTTTAATATTATTAAAAAATGTTAGCGTCATCTCTCGCTTCCCCTCACGAGTATTGTTTTACGCAACTATCGTTTATTCACGACATCTTACTTACTGCTACATGGCGTAGCACGCTTAATGTTTCTCAAGCTGTTTTTCAAATTACTGCGTTTTTCGAATTTCGCAAATATTTTTTTTAACCAAAAAAATATTAAAAGTTGCCGTTTTGCTGGTACTGATTCTCCCACTCGAAGGATGCCCGTAAATTAAAAGCCACCTGTATAGACGAAGTGAAATTAATAAATAAAATGTTTTTTTCATATTCCAAGTAGATTTTTATTCGTATTATAGTAGTCTAATGTCGTTTTCAGAATCGCCCTCCAAACGAGTAGGGGGAAGTCCCCTAGCACCGGACGGCACCTAGCGTCGGACACTAATAGTATCTCAACAAGTCGCGGCGTGATCGATACAAAGACGGGTGAAAAGGGCGTGGGAAAGCGTACGCTTTTCCTTTTCCTACGTTTTTGTATCGATCGCGCCGCGACTTGTCGAGATGGTCGAGACGCGACTTGTCGAGTCCGGCGTTAGGGGACTTCCCCCTATAAAAACGAATTCGCGTGCGCGCATGTCTCATCTTCCTTGCAAAGGGCATGTCGACTGATATAACGGCATGCGTATCTTGGCCGCTCTACACTTAGTCCGCGAATCGCGCGCGAAGCCGCGAAGGTGCGCGAACGCGTAGTGTGTAGCCGTTTCGCATATTCTTCGCGGCTTCGCGCCCTGTTCCCCGATTTTTGTCTGTTTTCTGTCCCGCGACAAAGGGACCGTAAAGTGCGAACGCGCATAGTCTCCACACTCGCGCGCCGCTCAGTTGACTGGCGGCGGCGTCGGTGCGTAGTCGTGTCTGTTCCTAGTTAATATGTTGATGAGATTTCCTACAAAACAACCGTAAACTGGATGAAACAATTTTTGCTGAAATTTCTTGAATACTACTAAACCGAACTCGTTTCTTGGGATGTAAATCGTAAAGATATATGAAAAAATATAAAAATCACGACACGTCATGATGAAAAAACATGTAAAAATTAAAAAAAGGGAATCCCTTGCTATCTAGTTACAGAAAATACAAAAGTAAAGTAAAAAATCCTACTTGAAAAAATCTCAGTTGGTTTGACTATAAAATAATGAATGGATGATATAATTTTGTTTTTACTTTTAATATATTCATAATTATAGAGCGCTAATGCGCACAACATGAGGGACGCAGTTGAACCTAAATTGACATCCCTCTCCTTCAAACGCGCGTACTATAATGTCAAACTAACGCGAACCATTGTCCGCTCTACACTTAGTCCGCGAATCGCGCGCGACTTCGCGGCGCGAACTCACCGCGAACTCGAACAAAGCTCCACACTCGCAATGGTTCGCGGTAGTTTCACATTACAGTTCGCGCGTTTGAAGGAGATGGACGTCAAATTAGCTTCAACTGCGTCCCTCATGGTGTGCGCAATAGCGCACTATAATTATGAATATATTAAAAGTAAAAAGAAAATTATATCATCCATTCATTATTTTATATTTAAACCAACTGAGCTTTTTTCAAGTAGGATTTTTTTACTTTACTTTTGTAATTTCTGTAACTTTTAAAAGAAAATTCCTTATCTTTTTTCATCAGTGACGCGTCGTGAATTTTATATTTTTTAAATAATCTTTACGATTTACATCCCAAAAAACGTGTTCGGTTTAGTAGTATTCAAGAAATTGCATCTAAAATTGTTTCATCCAGTTTACAGTAATTTGTAGAAAATCTCAGCAACATATTAATTACGAACAGACACGACGACACACCGACGCTGCCGACAGTCAACTGAGCGGCGCGCGAGTGTGAAGACTATACGCGTTCGCACTAAATTCGCGCTTCGCGGTCCCTTTGTCGCGGCACAGTAAACCGACAGAAATCGGGGAACTGGGCGCGAAGAATGTGCGAGGCAGCGAAAAAGATGAGAAACGGTTCCACACTATGCGTTCGCGCCCCTTCGTGGCTTCGCGCGCGATTCGCGGACTAAGTGTAGAGCGGACATTTCGCTCATCGCGAGTTCGCGGTCAGATCGCGCGCGATTCGCGGACTAAGTGTAGAGCGGACTTCTCGTTCGCGTCGCAACGTTCGCGCGCGGAGAACATCCGCCGCGAGCCCAGCGGAGATATTGCATGATCCACCCTTGTCTTTTTCATCCTTCTTAAATTATTTTTTACAAAAGAAAATAAATACTGAACACAATACCTGATATTGAGCAAAGCAGTCTTAATGTCGGAGCCGAACTGGTGTACTGGTTAATCATCCCTTGACTATGTGGTCTTGGTGCTGGCATACTGAGGGTAATAGCTTTGTGGAATTTTCTTCTTCTCGGCTCTACGGTCACCACGGGCGAAACGGCGACACCACGTCCGAAGAGTTTCGCAGTTAACTCAGGATCGATGGATTGAGCCTTTGGGTAAAGTAACGCAATTCCTTAGAGCATTGATTTAACTTCAAAAAGGGAAGGGGGGGGGGGGGGCACCTCCCGAGGGAGGCCTGAAGACATTCCAAGGGGGGCATTATATGCCATCACGGTGTATACTGAACAGTTGCAACTTTGGAAAGGTAACACTTTAACAGAGCCATGCAACTACTCCCGTTTTCCCAAATTATTGAAAATCTCAGAAAAAACGCCCTCTATGGAGGTTTCTGACGAACGTATTAAACCATTTGCAGCCATCGATATATAAGGCCTAGATAACGCCTGACTAAGTCATAACTGTTGCGCGTGAAAACATGTAGCACCGAGAGACAAAGAGAGAGAGAGAGAGCAATACATTGAACAGTATGCAAGAGAATAGCACGCCAATATTCTTCGCGGGATCGCTCACACCGGAAAGTACCTACTGGCGGAACTACTACTGGCTGCGATCCTTATCGGTATTGAAGTGTTTATTTTCGCGCGCGAAGGTCCTATCTAGGCTCTTATATATCGATGTTTGCAGCAGTTCAAACGGCACTTCCCTAAGTCATGCGATAATAATATTTGTAGATTATCGATGGATCCATGTCATGTTGCCATAGACGCTCTTCCACACACGTTTTAATAGGAAGCTTTGGAAATTAAAAATGATTCTGCTGCCAAGTAAAACTTTTAAAAGATGGATGAGACGTTGTTTTCGATAAAGTATCTCCAAGTTTATCCCTTAACAGCAGAGCAGGCGTTGCGTTTGTACTTACCTTTTTCAACCACTTATATTTCAAGCACACATATTATATTGTTAATTTTTAATTTATCTTTTGGCACCTAAATTTTTACACTTCCACGAAGGTTGGCTGTAAGAGATTGTATTTTAGGCAATAAGTCCGCCTTTTGTATGTTTTTGGTTAATGTGCAATAAAGAATCTCTATCTATCTATCTATCTATTATATATAAGGCAATCACGGTCTCGGATTAGTCCCAATCATTTTGATAATGCAGACCACACATCAACCCCACCGAGACAATCGCTTTCATTATTACATTGGCAATTCCTAGGAGCAGACATCTTTTAATATGGCATTTACTATATGTAGACGGCATTTAATATTACTTTCGGATTAATTACTAAATATACATTAATTTTATATTCGGATGAATTAATAATACATTACATTGCATTATGCAACGTAGTGTAATGCCTGTCTATTTGTAACCTAGGTTTATAAAAATATTTTTCATTAAACATTTATGAAAGAATTTCGCATTTCATCCAATACGGCTTTTATAAAGTGACTAGGAAAGGCCATATTCTAAAAATTATAAATAAATTAAAAAAAATAATTAAAGAACACTGTCGATTTTACTTTTCCTAATCAAATCTACCTTCATATAACACGAAGACATTATTTTGTATTTAAGACACAATTATTTAGCGACTAGAGGAGTTAGACTATTTATTTAGATTTTTGTTTTGCATTATTAGAATTGGTATTTGTGTGCTAGCTGAAGCATCAGTGACACTCTCCTACATGTTTAGCTAAAGTTGCCAACATTTTTAAGTATGTAAGTATGTATGAAACTGATTAATACAATTAATTAATTCGCCTATAACCCTTTTTCGTGCTTTAGTTATATTTGTAAGCAAGCGAAATCACTAATGTTGCCACATTCGAGGGCTTCGCGAGCCCATGAAACGTGTGAGGAGTGACGCGATAGATGTTCTTTCTTTATCGTGGTCTAGCTGACTTAGTCGATCTATACCTAGTGTTACGTTACTTCATAATACATCTTACTCTTCCCTACAACTAGCGTTGTCAACTACAACGGGCGAGCCCGTCACCTCAGGAAGTTTTAACGATTAGTCGTTCTATCTCCCTGGAGTGAGCGCCGTCACCGTCAAGCTCCACCACATCCCCGTAAGAGGCCAACGCCTTGACCGCGAGATAGCCAGGAGTGTTACCCAGCGGGCTTACACTCACGCCCTTACTTCCAATTGCGACCAGATTACTCCAGTCTCTCGATTGGTTACGAGTCCGAGGTCGCTTGCGAGGTCCTCTCCCTTACGAAGCGGTGAAACCGAATCTATCGCGAACCACGGCATCCTTTCCTCGGCTGTTCACTCAAGATCGGGTAGCCGATGGTCGTTTCAAGAGCAGTCGCCGTAAGGTCCGCAAACACCCCCGATTGGCTTATGCCGCACGGAGCGCAGACCGTCCAGGAGCGCCAGAAGGTTGATTCCCAGGGGAAACTAACCCTAAGGCCAGAGTCCTACCCAGGCTCGCACTTCATGCATGGAGGTCGTCGAATGGGTGTTGACCCGTGAGTGTGACCAACCCTGAACAGATTGGATCTTCGTGGGGAACTCAGCAAGGGCCCCTTAGCTCCCGAAGCACTCTTTCTTACAAAGCATCCCTTTTTCTTACAAAGTATCCGGGTCAGGTTGGGTTAGGTTATGTTAGAACCCGTCTTTCCAATAGTATGCGGCCTGGGTGGCCTTGTCGTTCGCCTCCTGTAGGTCCTGGTTTTTAATAAGGGATGATAACTGCTGGCAGGATATGAGGTGGTATTTATACTGCAGCGTTTCAGAGTATCTTATTGGATTCTCTGCATAGCCGAGATTTGCTCGGCATCTTGTCACACCCACTCTCAGTCTGTTGAGACTACGCGAGGTGGTATAGGGAAGATTGGACCCCGTTGCTATCTCTTCCTTTAAGTCCTCGCCAAGTAAGGCTCTCCATTGAGTGATGCCGTTCGAAGATTGACTGTCTTGGAGCGGTTGTGTGCGGCTCAAAAATGAATTTCGCGATTTGAGACGAACGTGCTGTGGTTCTTGCCCGTGCAGTAGGTGTTGTAACGGACCTTTTTACACGCAGCGTTTATATACAGCCATTGTTATATCGTTTCAGGATAATTTTCAATATCAGAGTTTTATCGCAACAATTTTATCGTCAAACGCCACATGTAATTATAACGCTTTTCGAATATCTGCCAAACACACAACTCCTCAAACATTTCAAAACGCACAACTCCTCAAACGTTAATCTTTTAACTTGCAGCATTTGTTGACAACATTTATCGTGAACAACTTCCATATTTTTTTCCAAAAACGCAAGTTCCTCACTAGCGAGGGAGCCATGTAACGGACCTTAAGTCCGCTACATACGATCAACAAATGCATCGATTTCCAGTGTAATCCACTGACACAATTCAGCTATTATTTTGATTCGTGCAGCTATGAATCAGCACGATGAAACAATACTTTTACTCGGAATATTTCAAATTATATCATTGCACGGCCTATATAAACCGGCCAAAAAGCAACCAAATTATCAGTCCCCGATTGATCACCTTCCCCCAAGGTTGCGACGGCATGTCCGGTACCCCTCTACGAGGTCGCTCAACGGATCCGGCTCCTTGGTTTCCTTTTCCCTGAGTCTCGAAGCATCAGTCTGTAATCCCACAGACTCGAGCCGTGCCCAGTACAAGATACTAGGAGCGCACATATAACTGGCAATATTCAATCGATTCAATCAATAAATATCTTCTGCTTCATCAAAACCGCCTTTAAATACGGAGATAACTCGTAAGTTGACACCACCACCTCATATCGAATAATTTGGAGTCTTGTGAGGGGTGGTCCCTCACAGTGTCTTAGATCGTATATTATCTTTAGGCGTTCAGAATCAGCCAGGACATCACGACGTATTTGCAAGCCTATGAGTGAATAAAGCTTTTTGACGGCAGTAGGTTTGATGCAGCTGTAGACATTTCCCGCAGCGTCGTTCACAGCAGTGTCGTCCATATTTACGTGAGTTGATCCACTCCACACTGATGCATAGACCCAGAGCTGGCGATGTGGTTTATATACGCTCCTTTATTGTATCAACATTTAACACTCAAAAAGGATCGAAGGAATCGGCATAGGGTAAGAGACAGCGAAGCTCATACAAAAGATGAAATAAACTCATAACATAGCAGACTCATAACACTAAAAATCAAGGAAAATGATGTGCTGTTTCAAAAATAAATTATCATACATAAATACATACAAAATAATATAAACAAAATGATTTTAGGGCAGTCGAATGCGTGTAGTGAATAAATGCAAAAGCAAAAAATAGCAAAACATAAAACAGACACACGAGGCAAAACACGGAGGGGCAGACGGGATTGAAAAACATCAAAAAACATGCGAAAACACTTTCCAAAAAACACACGACAACCCAATAAATTTAGTTTAACATTCGGGTTTTATTGTACAATTATTTTGCTTTTGTGTCTTTATTTACAATTATTATAAAACGTGACGACAAATAAATAAAATAGATTACTTAATTGTATTTTACAGCACACCACTCCGTTACGGTTTATTCCATACATCCAGTACTGAGCTTCAACCGCAATGAAAACAAACGACGTAAGCCTAAATTTTATTCTCGCAAAAGAATATCTTAAATTAATTCATTGACTGTACATTAAGAAAAAATATTTTCGAAAATAATGTGAACCGCTAAATTTATTGGGTGATTTTGTGTCGTTTACAATGCTTAAAATTATGTCTTTTTTGTACATACATGAACAGACGAATTTTAAAGACGGAAAACGTTTTTACATAATAAGCTTAGTTCACATGTTTTTTATAATAAATATATTTAAACTAAGAATTAAATAAGTGCGACGAGGGATAATTATGGTAAAAACTATAATAAGTAATCCGTAAAATTTTAAAGTATAAAATTTGTACTTTCCTTGACATGTTTGGCAACTGAGGATTGTTTAATTTTGTAATTTATTTTTAAAAATGGACATTTTGAATTGTTATGCAGTCATAATTAAGTAAATACTATACTGATATTTAAAATTAAAACTGTACAACCGAAACTCCTTATAAATATACAACCGAAATTCCAATAAAATAAGGTGCCTCCTAAATGAAGCGTTTTAACCTTTTGAGGGCCATAATCTTTGCGGTAGAGTATGGAAATTTTCGATACATAAAACTGCTAAAGGGCCATTGTAAGTAACATATCGTCGAGAGAACTGCAATAGAACTTATGTCGAAAAAATGTTAAGCTATTGCATAGCTTTTATCGCGGGCCTAGGCCAGCGCGGCGACCGAATGAAGAAATTTCTTAACGAAAATTAATGATTTTAAACTGATAATTACGTCTAAACGAGTACTGCTTACGATTCGAAAAAAATATATTTTAAACTAGAACATTTTCCTAATATTCTTAGCTTTGAATATTTTAGATTTTGTTTATATTACATAGTGTAGTTAATTTGTGAAATTAGGTCTAACCGAACACAAAAACGACTACTACGCAAATACTATCTGGCGTATTATTATGAAACCTGCACCATTTTAAAGATAATTTAATTATCTATCTTTTTATCTACGATTTTTTCGAATAATCCGGTTTTTTTGCTTTATCGAATCAAAAATTCGTGCGCGGCGCTCTATCGGACGACGTTTAAATTACCGCTACCGCAGCCGCAAATGATTCAAAATAATTTCAACGTTTTCCGATAGAGCGCAGTTATCAGATATCAGAAAAAATAAAATAAATAAAATAAATAAATAATAATAATTGCATAAGTTGTTAAAAATGCTATGCAATAGCTTTACCGCGGCAGTCCCCGAGTGCCACACGTTTTTTTTTTTTAATTACATCATTCTGGCCAATGTAATGAGCACTACAATTTGCAATACGTCTTATATCAGTAGATCAATGAAAAATTAAGTATCTCTCTCTTGCAATAAGACGATCTGATAGGTTCTTGAAGTTTGGCCCATACAAATAGTCGTATGTCACAGCTCTAAAAATCTAATGTTTTTGACATCAGACCAATCGCAGTTACCATGACGATATATAACTTGTCAACTTTTGTGAAAATTGATGGGACGTACCTGGGACGTACGATGGGACCTTAACCCGTTGAGTATGAGTCAACCAAATCTGGTCGCGAAACAATTATCCGTTGAGTACGAGTCGACCAAATCTGGTCGAGCATTTTTTTCACTTCTTTGACGTTCTCCTATTTATTCATAATTATCTAATTGTTTTACAAAATGATATTTCAATATTCTATATTCGAAATTTCAATGCAATCATTGTGCAGTTGTTCTTTTTATGATTGGTATAGTAGTTTCGTAGTTATAGTACTTTAAGTCGATGTCGCCGAAAATCCTGCAAAAGAGACAGATGCATCCATGAAAATACCCATTTACTCCAAGGGTTAAGGCCTCGCTAAACAGAACGCGTACTTAGCGCCGCGTTATGCGTAACTAGCGTCGCGTTTTAAGTCGCGTACTTTGGATGTCACACTGAAATCGACTAATATTGACGCACACAGAGCGTACCGCAGATCGATAACAGTCTTTGGAAAGTTTCTTTGTTGTTGAGATGTCAAGCGATTCAAGTGATTCAGATGTGGAAGAATAATTACTTTTGTTCGCTTTATCACGATCGCAGATAAAAAGAGTATGGGTACACGACATTAATAAAAGGAGGAAGGAGTTAGGAGAATATCACTGTTTGTGTCGGGAGCTTTCATCGCATGAAGATCGTTTCTTTATTTACTTTCGTATGTCGCAAGATTTATTCGAAGAATTACATAAAATTCGTGAAAAAATTGTAACTTATTTTAATAATCAATAAACAGACTGATAAATTACTTACCAGTCATATTAATTTCTTTTCCAATTTCTTCCCACAATTTTTATTTTATCGCCATGTTTTTATATGAATTATCATTCATATTATACAGGCAGGGGTGTCTCCGAACATATTCTATCAGTTTTTCAGTCATAATATTTATATTTTCACGCGTACGTCGGACGCTTTCAAGAAATTTGTAAACAAATACAACGCCCGGCGTCAAAGCGTTCTAGCGCGACGTCAGAGTGCCGCGTACTGCCAGCGCCCGCGCTCTGTTTGACAGTAATGTAATACCGTCACAGTACAACACAACTCGGCGCTATAACGCGGCGTCAGGATTTACGCTGTAGCGCTCTAACGCGCGCTAAATACGCGTTCTGTTTGGCGAGGCCTTACATAAAGAGGCAATGTTACAACTTTTTCCATAATTTGATTATTTTATTATTTAACCCAGAAATCATACACCATAAAAAACGTACTAAATAAAAAGAATCAAATTGAAAAAGTTGCCATAAATATTTTATTTATTTATTTAAAATTACCAGAGCGTTAATCATTTGCGATGTTTATTCATATTCATATTCATTTTATTAGTATACTGGTATACAAGTCAGATACAGATTTTAAAAAAAAGGATGTCTCAATAACATGGAAAAAATATAATTTATAAATTATTCATTTCCGATAATTTACAAAATGATTTTTGAAATTATAGGACATATGTCCCATGGTCCTTAAAGGGTTAAAGTAAGCGGTTTCTGAGGACCAATTATGCTCCACCTATTTTGACTTAACACGCGATTACACAAAATATTCGCAATCTTTAAAAAAATCTTTAAAAAAATTTAGAAAATCGATCATTGATCAATCGATCATTATATCAAAAAACGTCGGTATAGTCATTATGGCAAAAACCTATTTTTTAAGCAGTAAATATATGTAAAAATGATTTAATACACAGAGTGAAACAAGTAATCAAATTTAGAAAAAGTATAAAGGTTTTTGAAATGGTATTTCACTGAGGTCAAAGAATGTGAAATGTTTAAGAGGCGTAGTCTTGTTTCTTGTTTCTTTTGTTGTTTTGCATTGTAGAAAGCATCTAGAAACTATTTCCCACCAAAATGCCATAATAATTTATTATTCTTATGTCAAAGATAGTAAATCAATAAGATTATACATCTCTACAGAATCTTTTACTGCAAATATCTTCTTTGCCGTAACTACTATTACTAATAATTAAAACTACGTCAGTTTGCATGTATTTTTCAGAATTGTACAATGCGTATTTTCTGTATAAAGGATTTTTTTTTTGGTGACGGTGGAAGAAATCCTGTTAACCCTTCCAACTACCTCATCAGGCCTTCTATCAGTCAGAGGTACTGGGAGACAACTTCCTTGGTATTATGATGACCACTTGGTAGATGTTAAAATGCTAACCCACTAAAATGCTATTTTGAGTAGTGGCAGCTGATTTCTCAACGCTGGCTAGAAGGAGTAGGATCCTCGGTAATAGGCTGGATATGGAAAGATGCAGTGGAATCCATAGTCGCGAAAGAAGAACGTCGAGGAAGTCCTACAAGGGATTGTTAGAATTTTACAATTTGAAACAGTCTCTGAATTCCTCAATATCATCACAAGATATCAGACAGAAGCTGCATGCATATTTAATACATCATTCCGGGGTATTTACCTCATCTGGTGTCTGGTGACGAGGAGCCTTCATCTAGCATAAGGTAAAACTCCAGAACCTTTCATCATCTTATGAATCACTAGTAATTTCGATATAAGGAGTTTCGGCTGCACGCGATTGAAGAAAACAAAACTACTCTACAACATTCGTAACTACCAAATGAGGGAGAATCGTTTCTTTTTGGCCACGTTGTTGACCGTGATCTTTTTGAGCTGGGTCTCTTTGACACCCTTTCGGGGCTTGAAGAGGTTTACCTGAAGCCCCACTTTGATCTTCTTGGTGAGGGCGCCCTGCGGGAACACCGCCTGGACCTGCGGCACCACAGAACTCGACACCATACCACCTTAAACGAAAAACAAGGTATAATTTTAAAATATCCAATAAATATCCAAAGCCTGTGACGTCTTCCGCTGTACAACTGCCCTTTAGCGGGGCTTCACGTGAGTCGATCCCGTTAACCAGCTTTCTCACATCCGAATCTATAGTCGAGTATTAATCATGATCCGAGTACCGAGTAGCACTTGAGTAATACTTGAGTACCGGTTTTCATTTTATAGTCGAGTATTGAAAAGGCGAGTAATACTCGAGTATTACTCAGACTTGAGTATCCGTCTGACGATACTTGAGAGCTACTTAGCTTGGAACTGTCAAAACTATTCGTTTATATGCGTTGGTGCATGTGCATACTATTGTATTTACGTATTATTTCGTGAAATGGCGGAGTTTCTACAACGGCTGGAGGAAATTAAGAGAATATTCGTGGTCGGTGGTGCGGCAGCACGCTCTCGAGGACACAATTTCTTTTCTCCATATCGAAGCCCAAATAAAACAAAGTCCTAAATAAAACGCAGAAGCCGATATGAGCAAAGATAATATATATATATATATATATATATATATATATATATATATATATATATATATATATATATATATATATATATATATATATATATATATATATATATATATATATATATATATATATATATATATATATATATATATATATATATATATATATATATATATATATATATATATATATATAGATAATATATATATATATATATATATATATATATATATATATATATATATATATATATATATATATATATATATATATATATATATATATATATATATATATATATATATATATATATATATATATATATATATATATATATATATATATATATATATATATATATATATATATATATATATATATATATATATATATATATATATATATATATATATTTATATATATATATATAGAAATATTTGATAGTTTTGTGTATATATTCTTTTTAGAATTGATCAATAAGATGATTATAAAGTAAATAATTATAAAAGCCACTTACATCGTGACGAAGGATTCCCTTGATCGGATTCGGGAATGCTTTAGGTGTTAACGAGAATGATGAATGCCTCTCACTTGCGGAAAGAGGAGTAGGTTTAAGTTGGGCCCATTTTTCAACTAGTAAACGCTCACCCTTCATCCAATTATCTCAAAAATTAAGCTACAATCCTTCTTTATACGTAAACTCACTCAATTTCCTATTATTTCAGGGGAAATAACAAGACAAGACGAGCTACTTGACAGATGGAAGAATTTAAAATTTCGAATTTCGTTTTTTTATTTTCTAAAGGTGCGATATAAAGAAGCTGCGATCAATATTCATCGCAGCTTCTTTATATCGCACCTTTAGAAAATAAAAAAACGAAATTCGAAATTTTAAATTCTTCCATCTGTCAAGTAGCTCGTCTTGTCTTGTTATTTCCCCTGAAATAATAGGAAATTGAGTGAGTTTACGTATAAAGAAGGATTGTAGCTTAATTTTTGAGATAATTGGATGAAGGGTGAGCGTTTACTAGTTGAAAAATGGGCCCAACTTAAACCTACTCCTCTTTCCGCAAGTGAGAGGCATTCATCATTCTCGTTAACACCTAAAGCATTCCCGAATCCGATCAAGGGAATCCTTCGTCACGATGTAAGTGGCTTTTATAATTATTTACTTTATAATCATCTTATATATATATATATATATATATATATATATATATATATATATATATATATATATATATATATATATATATATATATATATATATATATATATATATATATATATATATATATATATATATATATATATATATATATATATATATATATATATATATATATATATATATATATATATATATATATATATATAATATATAGAGGGTGTTACGCGAAAAATCAGGTTAGATGATTTTACGCGCGCTTTGAAAGAATTCATGAAGTTAGGATTGAACTGTCAAATCGTGGCGACAACAAATTGGCGTTTTTTTAAAAATCTCCGGTTATGAAAATTAACAATTTAATTCATATTTTATAGAAAAACAACAATAAAATGGGTATAATTCTTTCTGTAAATCTTCATCATAATTGTAGATGTAAAATAAAAGATTAGTAATTTGTTTTCGAATAAATTACGAAATATTTTATTTTCCTCGTGTTTTTCCCTCTACTCGACTGAGTCGATGAACGATATTCGACTATAGAACGCATCCAATACTAAAGTACTACTTGGCACCGGAGTAATACTTGGTTGAATAAAGACTCAAGTAATGATCAATACTCGACTAAAGTTTCGAGTATTAGTGTGCTTGTGTCGTGTTGTGTCTTCAGCGAATTTCAAAATAAGAGTTCTGGTTTCCTCCATGTCGTGAATGGGCGCAGAGGTCGAAAGAGATTCTCAAAGGGATTTACCAGGTCATAACACTGACGAACCCTTTGGGAGCGATGTAAAAGGCTTGTTACCTCAAATGGCATCAAGGATGTCTCCAGGCAAAGGCCGTGATGGAGCAACCACTTCCCAAGAAAATAAGTCCCTACTTGTCATTTTTTTTAGTATAATAGATACGCAAACAATACTCTAATAATACATTAGTTGTCGCTAAGATTTTTACATTATTACTAATTAGAGTATAATATATTATGCGTACTGCGCATTCTTAATTAATAATTGCGTATGCGCCGTTTATCTCATGATTCACAAAAGAAGTATTAGTATAAAAATTATTATCCTTAAAAATTATCAAAACAAAAATTAAAAAATTTAGAAGTTACAGTAAATTCTGAAAAACAATTAAATAGGAAAAAAATAATTTGATATCAAATATTGTCTGAAATAAAATAATAAAAACATACGGTAAATTATCAATTTATCTCATAATACGCTATATATAATGGACTTAACTGCTAATGGTCCCAGGTTAAAGAATTCAATATTATTGGTTATAGTGTTGTATAACCGGCATGTACATGAGATAGGATTGTGGAAAGATTGATTTGTCTGCAATGTTAGTGACACGGGCAAGAAGAACCTTAGAACCACTATCGGTCAGCTCACCGGACACAAGACTCTCAGAGCACATCTATTGAACCTTGTCTTGACCGAGAGCAAGGACTACCAAATATGTGCCAAAAAACCGAAGGCAAACTTATCGTTGGTCGCTGCCCAGGCCTTGCCGCAAGAAGACATAGTTTACGAGCCTTTCTCGAACCCAGCGATCTGCCCAACTTAAAGGTCAGTGATATGTATGGACTAGTTAGCAGTACCGGGCTACTAGCAGACCACTGACGTGACTACAAAGTGGGTAGTTACAAAAGATACAAGCCCCCCATTCTGTTCACTATTACTACTAACGCAAATGTCATGATAGATTACGCTTTCCAGAGCCACTGGTCTTAACATATTTGGAAGCTATACCTTCAGGCCCGATAGCGTGGACTTCTTGTCGTATTCTCGAAATGACAGCAAAATACTGTGGAAAATCGTGGGTGAGAATACGAGTTGTTCTGTTATAGCCATTATTGCTGGAGTCCTCATTTGGATCTGGAACATTTTGATAAAATTATAATTACGAGGAGGACTAATGGAGCATAGTTAAATAAGGATTCATCCAGCTATGAAACCTACCATCGATTTCCAAGGTGTCATTGAGGATATCTTGAACGACTTCATCGCTGGCTTCCAAGGTGTGTTCTCTCCAGTTGGTTCCATTGTCGGACCTCAAGATGACTATCTCACGTTCTTTACCGCGAAGGGAGGCGTAGTGAGGTACTTCGAGGATGATTGGTCTGTGAACATCAGATAGGTCCTTTACTCTTAGGTCATTAATCTAGGTTGCTAATGGTTCCGTGCAGCTCGGGCTTTGTCGGCCAAACTCTATGTCATCTGGCCTGCCCAACTCACTGTTCAACTCCTATCTGGTAGCCTCCTCGAAGAGGGGATTACCCTGTCAGGGCCGCTGCGAGCTTCTGCCACGGCTCTAAACCTGCAGTCGGAGGTGGTTGGGATCAAACGATCGCGGATTTGGGGTTAACCTTGGGTGGAGCTGGGCGGTTGGTGCATTATCCTATTTACTGGGTATTGAATGCCTAGCCGACTAATAACCAAGGGGTCTGGATATGTACGTTTCCTATGACAGCGGAGGGTAGTTATCGACCTGGCGTCTTCAACTCTTGAATTAAACCGTTCGCCACCCTATCCCGAGTGACATGACGGTCAAAGGGCGCAACGGTTCGGGATAACTTCTAACTGAATTTCCGCATACATCGGCTAGAGGCCGCGTAAGCGACCTCGAATCCGTGACTAGACTGGAGGACGAAGAAATCTGGCCAAATCGGTAATGTTGGCGTAGTTAGACGGTGGACTGGGTTGTCCCTAAGGTTGCCCATAGACGGACAGCTTGGAGCGGTCGTGGCCGACAGCTTCAAGCTGTCGCGTTTGGGCAATCTGCAGTTTCAATACAAAATTTTCGTTCGCCATACACGGACCGCTCGAGCAGTTCACTTGCGGTCGCCAACAAAAAACGCGGTCGGCGTGCTGTCGAGTTTCGCCGTGCTGTCAACAGCAGCAGAGAGCTGCCTGACCCGCCGTAGACGGACCGCTTCAAGCAGTCGCCTCCGACAAAACGCTACTTCGTATAGTATTGTACAGTGTTGCGCAACACTGTACAGGGGATGAGTCTTAATTAATCGGCTTTTTGGGAGTAGGTGAATCAGTACAAGCATATAAGCAAGTTTTGATAAAAAATTGTGAAAAAAACATCTGAAAAAATTAAGTTTTATTGAAAATTTGAAAATTTATTTTTATTATTTTTTTTATAAAAAGCGTTTTGCTAGTAATTACTACCACTTTTATAGTAATTACACGTACCACGCAGTTTCTACCCCCTTGTTTTCGCAATAATAGCAGAAGAAGCAGTCGCGTTGCGGTCGAACCCGACTGCTTGAAGCAGTCATGTTGCGGTCGAACCCAACTGCTTGAAGCAGTCGCGTTGCAGTCGAAGCCGACCGCAACACGACTGCTATCGAGCAGTTGACCACGACTGCTTGATGCTGTCCGTCTATGTAGGCCCTAAGTCTTTACGCTCACCCCACAGTTAAAAGAATGAAATAATATCGTTATACTTTCCTGGGGTGGCGCGTTCGCCCGTAGGAGTTGACAGCTCCAAATTGTTTTATTGAATAGCTGTTTTATTCATAGCGAAAGGCGACATTGCAGCTAAGGTGGGGTTGAAGGAATTTATGTAATGTTTACTTACCCCAAGAATTTAGCTGATACAGGTCCTAGTTCCAGCACTCTGCTAGCCAGGGCTTCTCCCTCCATTAGCGGGGGCATATGGTTGATTCTTGAGGCTTTCAGGTACCTGCAAATTGCGGAAGAATATTTGAATTTAGGCAGGATTCACACGCAGTAAAGTTTGTAAGAAAACGTGCCGCACCTGCAAGTTATCCTTGTTGGTTGCTGGGCTGAAAGAGGTGGAACTATTACTTTCACACCTCCTCCTCTGTTTCCACGCATAGCGCCTCCACGTGCATCCACCAGGAAGGAGACGAGGAAACTGTAAAAGAGCGCATTATATACAGTTTACATGGTACTAGTCGGAATATCTTTTTGTGTAGATGTCTGTCCCTCGCTTTGGTGTTCGCTTTGGTGTCTGCTGGTAGTCTGTTTCTTATATATGTATTTTTATTTATTTATTGGAATTATCAAAATAACCATTTACAATAAGTATAATATTAAACAAATGGCAAAAACTTTCCTCTTTCATTCACTGGCTAGTGCTGCCCAACTGGGATATACCCGTTCCAGGGCAAGCAATTTATATAATTACATTTAAAACGAGGGTCACAAACACAATAAAAATAATGATAATTAGAAAAATATATAATAATAATAAACATATATAATAATAAAAATTTATTAAAAATTACAATATTATATAGGAAATAGAAATACTAAATACATTAAAATACACATATACACACATACATACATTTATACACAATATATGTTAAGTCAACTTCAACTTATTCTACTACATCGATCATGGCATGGATAGATAAACGCTCTTTTTGAAACAACCATTTATTTATTTTGCTTTTAAACAAATGACAATTGGGGCTGGTTTTTATGTCACTGCTTAATTTATTGTAGTCTTGTAGCTATGAAAGAGTAGTGTCGCTGACCGAAAGTCGTCTTCATCCTAGGTACATTCAAATTATCACTCAGGAGTTGTCTAGTGGGTTTCGTGTGCGTAATAATAAAAGATTTATTTTGTTTGGCCACGAAAACCCAACGTAGTGCAGTTTTAATAAATAATAATCTAGCATCCAAAACTTGAGCCTCTTTAAAGAGATCATTAGAAGAATATTGATATGGTTTGCGATGCATGATTTTTAAAATACATTTTTGCGCTGTTAGAAGTGGCGTCAGGAGGGTTTTGCAGCACCCACCCCACCCAATTATACCATAGTTAATAAGGGTTTCACATATGAAGAGTTACGGAGAGAAACGATCAATGTCAATGTTATTTTGAGATGATATACTTTTTACACGACTACCCAACAAATAGAAGTGTGATGTGTTCAGGGTTATCTATGTACGTTTTCCGTTTCTTTATTCCACTGTAACTTCTAAACGCTCTAACTGATTTAGGAGTATATGGTATTGTTAGAACTGTTATATCATACTGAGTGTCATAGGGTACTTTAACTATCCGAATATTAAGTACAGTGGAACCTCTCGCAATTTTTTCTATACTCGTTATGAAAGGTGCAATTACTCCACTATATAAGGACTTACTGCAAATTAATCGTTATGAGAGGTGCTCGTTATAAGAGGTTCCACTGTAAACAGTTGTCTAAATATCCAAATCTTCAAATGTCAACAACTTAACATAAATATATCGTGTTATGTGTCCAATGAAAGGTCTGTAACGGACCTTAAGTCCATTACATGCGATCAACAAATGCATCGATTTCCAGTAAAACCCACAGACACAATTTAGCTATTATTTTGACTCGTGCAGCTATGAATCAGCACTATGAAACAATACTCGGAATATTTTGGATTGAATCAATTCACGGAATATAGTATAAACCGGCGAAAAAGCAACCAAATGATCATTCCCCGAGTGATCACCTTCCCCCAAGGATGCGACGGCATATTCGGCACTCTCTCTCACGAGTTAGGTCAACGAATCCGGCTCCTTGGTTTCCTCTCCTCATTCTCGCTGAGTCTCGAAGCATCAGTCTGTAATCCCACAGACTCGAGCCGTGCCCAGTACAAGATACTAGGAGCACACATACAATCCTCATCAGTATACCCTCGTAACCGCAGTCGCGCATCTATACCTACACTCGCGTCAACGTAAACTAGTGTCAATAAATTCCTTCTAATTCACATCAAAACCGCCTTTCAATACGGAGATAACTCGTAAGTTGATACCACCACCTCACACCGAACCACCTGGTCTTGTGAGGGTGGTCCCTCACAGGTCTGATTCAGTACATTTCGAAAATATATACGTATCTATGTATATGGATAAATACATAAACCACAAATATTTCATTAAAAAAAATGTAATACAAATAATTATAAATACAGCAGTTCACTTTTTGCAACGACAGTCGTGTTGTTGATTCCTTTTAATATATTAGGTTCTTACCTATGAAGTTGCCGTTCTATAAAAGAAATTTAAGGCCAAAAATTTTGCATGAAAAATATAAATTTTAATTATTAGAATTATTGACCACTATTATCTATACAGATTTTCCATTTTAATGGGAGTTGCTTAATTCCTCTGCTGTAAAACTCTCGTGGACAGAAAGCAATGAAATTTTTGAAGGCGTTTTTCACCGACTAATCAAAGTTGTTTTTTTTCCTTGTAAAAAGTTATCTAAATAAAAAAAAAACACTTTGGAGCAAGCTCTGGCAAGTACGGTGGGTGACAGTCGCAGATCCTGCAACATTGCGACTGTTTGCAGTGAAATCTGTTGTTATACATTGTCATGCAGAAGCAGTGACTATGAGCGTCTGACCAGGCTCGGTTATTTATTCACGAGCTTCTCCATCATTGTTTGCAGTTATTTACAGTAAACATATACGGTAACTGTTTAGCCAGACTGCAAGAAGCTGTAATAGGATACACCGGCACAGGATCTCATATTTGAAAATAATGCAAATTTTTAACTTTACTATGGTTGCACAAACAAATATATTTGAGCTAAAACAAACCACTGAAAAACAAATAAACAGCTTACCATTGAAACAGAATAACACGGCCTTGAATAAAAATTTATTTGAATTTGAAATTCCAACTCAAACCCAAGTTATCCAAGTTCAAATTCAGAAAAAACAGCAATTACATACTCGAGGTAAGGACCCAATATTTATTTGTTTATAAGGTATTAAGTGAAAATGTATTTTTTTTGGAAACTCAATTATTTTTGGTTTACAGACAAACTACACTTATTTCTCACTTAAACAAACACTAGCTAATATGGCATATTTAAAGTGAGTAATTTTTTGAAACGAAATTACCAAAAAAAGTTGACATTGATCATTCTTCCCCGTAACCCTTATATACATATGTTTATATATAGTTGATTTCATACTCATATCGTATGCGCCTTATATCTCACCTAGTCAAAGCTAGTAGTAACTAGATAGTTTTAAAATAAAAATAAAAACATGGCAATACTTACTTCTTCCACTGCAATTTCCTCCTGGTAATCCAAGGATAGCAAGAAATGAAAGTGAACTTTAATATTTCTGAAAATGAAATTTTATTGTTTAAGGTTATGATGTTGAATCATGCAAACCTGAAAAACATCACTTTAAAAGATCACAAATGCTGAATTATTAATGCTTATTTTAAATGCTTAAATTTATATTACGAAATATATAAATGTAAGTTATAGTTCAAGTTCAAGTTCTTTATTGTGTGATTTATTAAAAAAACATGCAATGTTTAAGTAACAAACTGCCCCCCAGAGAGCATACAACATTTCGTTTTAAAAGAAACTTCATAAAGTAGAAGCTATATAAGGCGCAATCAACAAGCAGTAAATCTAAAACCATCAACAATTTAAATAATTAATATCAGAAATTATCAATAATCAAATAATCAATCAACCTAGTTTTTATAATGTTTTGTCCAAGAAGAATCTAAAAACATTGTAATTATATTTAAATATAAGATACCATATACCTAAAACAATCAATAAAATTAATAATTCAAGCTAAAACAATCAACAAATTAAATAATCAGTATACGCATTACATTAAAATAAAGAGGCTGTAAAAAAAGTAATTTTGTAAAATTTATAAATTTCTCAATAGAGTAAAACGTGTTTATTGTAAAAAAATCCTTTAAAAGTTTTTGGAATGTTCTGAGGTTGCTATTGTCTTTTATGTTACATGGTAAGCGGTTAAAATAATAAGGCCCTGAGAATTGGGTACTTTGTCAGCAGCGTTTAAAACCACGCATGGTAGAATGAAATTATTCTTGTATCTGGTGCTTTTGTTATGTATATCTTTAAATTTTACGTGACTTTCCTTTTCGGTGTAAAAATCTAATAATAGCCTATATAAGTAAAGTGATGTGAGAGTCATGATTTTCAATCTTTTAAAAATAGGTCTACATGTTTCTATATGTTTAGCGTTCGCGATAATCCGTAATGCTATAATAAAATATACACGGATAAGCACCTAAAGGTCTGAAGTACACTCTAAAATAAATCTTATTTTGTCGGACTTCTAAATACCGTGAGAATTATGTGGTGAACATCAGTGAACAAGTTCAAAAAAGCTTTTGCTGGGAGCATATTATCATCCATTTAAAACATTTGTCTGTAAACGTAACGTACTTAATTTTGATCATTTAGACAATAAATCGAAGACTGTTTAAATGAATTGGAAACACTTTCAAAGTGCACTAATATTTAATTTAAGATCAGTAAAATTCCATTTTATTATTTATTTATTTTTTAATTAACAATTATTATATTTTTATTAAAAAATACCTAACTAGGCTGCGGCCAGTTCTAATATGAACTATTAAATTGATCGTTATCATTTTGAGACATTTTCAAACATCATCGTGCTTAAAAAATACCCTAATTATCTTCACAAAATAGAAAATAAAATATCATAATAAACTATTAATAAAAAGCAACAAATTTGAAATGTATCAAAAATTAAAAAATAAAAGAATTGATCCAAAAATTGTTAAGAAAATGTAAGTAGTATTTAAATATTTATTATTTCTGTTTATTCTGATTTTAAATTTTGCAAAATTTTACTAGGTATATCACAAAATCCGTGAGATTTTAAATTCTTTATAAGGTTTACTAAGTTACGGAATTAGACATTAGATATATTTATTTCAATTTAGAAATCGCCATTTAAAAATCATAAAGACATTTGAATCGTTTTTGTCGATATTATATATAGGTATAGAGTATCTTAGAAATAATTAAACAAACAAGACGAACAAAGAAAGAGCTGTATAACCTTTATAATATGAAATCGTAAATAGGACAAAAATAAATTCACCACGTGAAATTTGTAGCACCCGATGTTTCGGCGTTGTTGCAACCGCTGCTGTACAGGGTCGACTCTACCCGGTCTACCCTTGAAAACGGCGGTTGAAACATCGTCGAAACGTTGGGTGCCCTGGTTATCTTTAATTTGTTTTTGTGGCCATAAAATATATATCATCTGTGGATATAAAAAAAAACATTTTCTTACTTGGGTTGATTTCCGTCAACATTGTAACAGTATCCTTCTTTCATTATTTCAGTGTTGTACAAATGGTTCATGTTCTTGGCCGTATGCAATTCGTCGATAACATAAGGTGGTCCATTTGAGCCTGAAATCATGACGATCATAAAGTAATGACTTCAATTAGTTTCACATTCAATAGGTTTTAATACATTTTTACATGAAAACGTCTTTAAAAAGGTTTAGATACTACCATTGACTAGGATTTTACTGGGTTGCCATAAGTCCCGGTACATCGGGATATGTCCCCGATTTAGAAACCCTGTCCCGGTCGTCCCGGTTGACCCATCAAATGATCCGGTCGAAATAAATTAATCGCGGTATTTTTCAAACATCGCGGGCAACAGAGCTCTTATTATTTTATTATTATTTGTATAGAGATATCCTTTTTTTAATTTGGAAAACAGGTTTCGATACGTAAAAATTACGCATTTTAATGTCACTCTATCCCTCCGTATTATTTCCATGGTGTAATCAGCTACATTAAAAATATTGTAGATGGCCCTAATAATTGAATGTTATTATTGTTATCATTGGTTAAATTATCGTGTTTTAATAAGCAATCAGTCCTTTATATAAAAAAAACATTTTTAATGACATTATTATAGATAGCCAAATAAATTGCTTTAAGTTTCTCCGTTAATCCTATCAGCGCCGCTATGAGCGCTATAAAGTCGTGCAATCTAATGCCATAAGATAATCAATGATTTTATCATACACTCTAAGGGGCTCCCTAGACTATCATGCATGCTTGTCAAGCATCGCGTCGCGGGCTGGGTAGGGATCGTAAACCGCAGAAAATATTTATTTTTATTTTATTTATTTAAACACTACATATCATTAGAGTCTCCGTTGTAAATAGTAGCAAAAAAGAGAGTACCGCAGCCCAGTCCATCTTTAGATCAACGCTGCCTAACTAGGCCTAGGCCAGTACTAAGGCAAGCGTACTAAGAAAATAGTAGCTTGTGCATACTTTAAACTACATGTGTTAAAAGAGAAAAAATATATAAAAATAGCATCTAATAATATTAGGACTTAACTTAAGGCAATAAACAATGTATGTAGAAATTAATCATTACTCTAAAAAATAGGTCATTGATATGTCAACGCGTCTGTCAGTCTGTCAGTCTGCAAATTAAATTTGTAAAATACCTTTCATAAAACACAATAAAATTAATATGCAAATATATATTTTTAATATCTACCAAAAATGCCTAATTTTGTAGTTTATACCAGGGAGTCAATGAATGAAGTGACTCCCTGGTATAAAACTACAAAATTAGGAATTATTGGTAAATATTTAAAAAAATATTTGCATATTTCCTGCGATTTACGATCCCCTCCCAGCCAACGACGCGATGCTCGACACGCATGCTTGATCGTCTAGAGAGCCGGTAAGGATAGCGGCTGTTAAGGATAGCGAGCCGGTAAGGATAGCGGCTGTACCAAGTGTACCTTGGGAAGTGTCCATGATGCTCTTAGTACCGATTATGGATTCAGCGCGTTCGTCTCGTGTCACGTCAATTGGTAGAGAATCATCACCCAATGATTTCATATCGTCAGCTGTTAGATAGCGGTACGGCTGATCAGTCAGAATAGTGTCTTCACCTGGAACAAAAATAAAATCATTTGGGATATATTCACCAGTAAAACTGCAGTGCGAATGAAGACATTTCTCATTTTATTTTCCAGCCCCACCAACCAGCGAGGATAGACAGTGTTGTGAAATCCTAAAGTGTTTTTTCTTCGAGGTGATGACGGATATATCTATTTTGGGCCCCTTGAGAGGATTGAAACCATTTCCAAATAGAAGTCTGACTGTGTGACAGTCTGTAAGCATGTGTGTCTGTCTGTGTGTATTTTTCCACGATAGCGCTTAAGGGCCTTAGTCCGATTGAGCTGAAAATTTACATTGTATTTATTTTTTTTTAAATTTTTTATTTCTATTAGAATTATCAAATTAACCATTTACAATAAGTATAATATTAAAACAAATGGCAAAAACTTTCCTCTTTCATTCACTGGCTAGTGCTGCCCAACTGGGATATACCCGTTCCAGGGCAAGCATTTTATATTTTTGCATTTAAAACGAGGGTCGATGAACCAACCAAACACAATAATAATAATAATAATGAAAAAATATATACATATAATAATAAAAAATTAATAAAAATTACAATATTATATAGGAAATAGAAATACTAAATACATTAGAATACATTTATACACACATACATACATATAAACACAATATATGTTAAGTCAACTTCAACTTATTCTACTAAATCGATCATGGCATGGATAGATAAACGCTCTTCTTGCAACAGCCATTTATTTATTTTGCTTTTAAACAAATGACAATTGTGGCTGGTTTTTATGTCACTGCTTAATTTATTGTAAAGTCTTGTAGCTATGAAAGAGTAGTGTCGCTGTCCGAAAGTCGTCTTCATCCTAGGTACATTCAAATTATCACTCAAGTGGGTTTAGTGTGCGTAATAATAAAAGATTTATTTTGTTTGGCCACGAAAACCCAATGTAGTGCAGTTTTAATAAATAATAACCTACCATCCAAAACATGCAGGCATCATTTGGTCATAGGAATTAAAAAGATTGGGGTTGAAATCGGACTACCAGGGGGCGCATCAGTCATATTTCAATCTCGAAATATTGGACTTTTAGACTTGAAATTTGGTCTACAGATGCCTTGTTGGTCCGAAATCATAATTCTGAAGCTTTGGTTTAAATATCTTCTAAAACAAGTTCAACTTTGACGGCCTGTATCTCATCAACGAAGAATCGTACAATATTTTGAAATAATTACTTTCCGTCTTGATTTTTGATAAGGAATTAACTCCCGAAGTTTGTAACACTTATTTGAAAACATCCTGTATATTTTGAAGTATGTACCTAGTTTGTATTATTTGATAAGGGAATAATAAATTATTATTATTAATAATAATAATAATTAAACGTTTTATTCTTAGTAAAAGGCGAGCTTATTGCCTGCAGGCAATATTTTATAGCTAACCTATTATTGTATGAACATAATTTGCAAGTAGATGCTACGTAACTTAACCTATATAAAGAGCATGACAAATAAAATAAAAGAGGATACAAAGAAATATATACTTAACTCTTTGTGGCCACAGGATTTGCCACACCAAAATAATGTATCACCTATAAGGACGCCAAAGTTTTAAAAGGAGGGGAATGGGAGGGGAAAGGGAATTTATCTGGAAGATTTGAAATGCTTTCTGAGTCTGTTTTTAAAAGTTGTTATGCTTGGCGCGGTTCTCACATTTTTCGGCAAAGCATTCCAAAGACGGCATCCATGCACGATGAAAGAGTATGAGAAGAAGTCACTGCTGTGACTAGGGATAGAGAGTAGCAGATTGTCTTTTGATGTCAGAGGGCGTCCATGAGCCGATAGTGCAGTAAATCTGCCGGAAAGTTATTTGATAGCGACGCCATCCAAGATCTCGGAAAGCACACAGCCAGTGAAGCTTCTTTCTGTACTCCGTGATGTGGTCAAATTTTCTGAGGCCATGGATATACCGAATGCAATCATTTTGGAGACGCTCAACTATGGTGGATAACTCCTCTGTGAGGTCCAAAAATGCGACATCTCCATAATCTAGAATGGGAGGAGAGCAGACTGACAAATCGTAGTCTGAACAATTATGTTTTGATTTTACCCTACATCACGACTTAGATCATTCTGCATACATAATCCAATTTTCAAGCCACCACCCAACGTCAGTTGACAATATTTGTGTCGATAACTTCTATTGTTGTAGGTACGTACATCTGTTGTATATTGGGCCCTGAAGTGAAGTTGGTGCTCTATGAAAGAAATATAAGGCCAAGAACTTTGTACGAAAAATATATATTAATTTAATAGAAATATTGACCCCTATTGTCTATGCAGATTTGTTATTGCTTAATTTCTCTGCTCAAAAACTCTCGTGGACAGGAACCAACGATTGCATTGAAGGCGTTTTTCACCGACTGTTCAAAGTTGATTGTTTTCCCTTATAAAAAGTTATCTAAATTCTGAATAATAATTAAATTCTATTGGAGCAAGGTCTGGCAAGTACGGTGGGTGACCAAGAGTCTCCAGCCGCAACTCCTGCAACTTTGCGACTGTTTGCAGTGAAAGCTGTCGTTATACGTTGTCATGCAGAAGTAGTGGTGACGAGCGATTGACCAGGCTCGGTTATTTAATCACAAGCTTTTCCATTATTGTTTGCAGTTCTTAATAGTATACATTTACGGTATCTGTATACCCAGTCTGCAAGAAGCTGTAATAGAAGCTGTAATGACAGTGTATCATACTTGAACATAATGCAAATTTTCAACTTTACCATGGTTGCACAAACGTAAATATTCGAGGAAAAACAAACGACGGAAAGGCAAATAAACAGCAACATGGTCTTGAATAAAAATTTATTTGAACTCAAACCAAAATTATCCAAGTTTGGCCAGTTTGGCCAGTGTGAAAAAGTTTGGCCAGAGTGTTTTTTTTTATTTATATATTATTATGTAAGTATATATATACAGTATATATTGAATATAGGTAGATACATTTTGTATATATGTATGTGTGTGTATGTGTATATATATATTGTATATGTATAAGTGTGTATTTATATATAAATGTGTATCTATATATTATAATGCCTATGTAGGTAATTACCCTTTTATCCTTTTATTATTACCGCTTTACTAACTAATATTAGATGTCTTTTTCTTCAAATTTTCTTAAGAGCCCTATCACATATTTTTTCCAGAAAGGCAAGAAAAGTGGATTTTTGGCGTTCTAATTCCAAGAAATGAAGAGATTTCTACAAACTTTAATTACTGAATTACCTGGACCATTTCTTGATGTTGACCATAGCGGCCTTTAATTTTAGATATAATGAATATTATTTACTTATTCAGCCCATTTTCCGAAAGTCGTTATTCGTAAAACGCTCGGAAGGCAAACTTTGAGCTCCTTAATACAGTAATATCACTACAACGAAAACCGTATACTATTTTTTTTATGTCCGTCATGTATTCTTGATGTACACTACGGCTTTATTTTTTCGTTTTTTGACCACATATCCAAGGTATACATTACTTACAATTACACAAAATTAAAAAAAAATCTTCCTGTATCATTCTAATTTTCTCAGAAATAAAATAAGATTCTTATATAATACTTATACTATATTAAAGTTCACTCTTTTAGCAATACGGCATAATATAAATTATTGTCATTAGAAAGGAGAAAACACTGCAAAAAACAATTAGAAATTGTGTATATATTTGCTTGCGCAAGAGAAGAGCGCTCAGTGCCGCGGTTTTCTCCCAGGGTTGAATAGTTATTTATTTATTTATTTATTTATTTATCCTATCTTTTATAGTTACATCCAAAAAAATGCGTTCATTTTTTCAACTCATTTTAAAAGAATACCTACGCTATTTTGTAATAAGGCTCTTAATTATGTTGCTAATTTTTTTTATTTTTTATTTTAACCGAAAATTTATAAAAAAATGTACTATGTAACAAATATAAGTGTGGTATCACTCCAGAACAGACTGTAGTCTAGTGGAGCTGATAAAATCCATCAAATCTGTACTTTCTTTGCTTCACAAACAATGACTAAGTATTTGCTCTTTTTTAAACTGTGTTATTTATGTCAACATTGTAAATTTTTATTTTGGATTTAAATAAATAACAAAAAAAATAGTTTTTTTTTTTATTTTTTTTTATTTTTATTTAATAACCATTTTTTACAATACAGCTTAGTATAAAATCCAGCCAAGCCTAAGGCTTACCTGCTGGAGATTATGATAGGGTGACTTTCAGTGCAACTTTAGTGGCCATTTTGACCATTTAATAATATATCTGCTGCATTATCTGCTATATTGATAAGGATTAGTCGGCACAGAAAGCCACCCCCTTGATAATATTTACATAAAAAAATAACGTACTTAATGCTAATAAAATAAAAACATGAATATTATTCGTATCATTCACACTTGTGTTTCTTTTTCACTTATTTTAAAGCTAACTATTTTTAATTCTTTTTTTTGTTTTTTTGTACATTTTTTATTTTTTTTTAAATTTAAAGGAATTTTGTTGAATAAATGAGGGATTAGCCAATTCAATCTTCTTTTGCCATAAAGGTTTTAGCAATTACAGCAATTACATAGGTAAGGAACCAATATTATGGCTAAAACGTTGCAACCGCCGATAACACATTAACTTGAACTTTCAATCAGGGCAGCAACCTTCCCGAAAGGACAGCATGCTCAAAATTCTTTGTTTATTTGCCGGGATAATTTTGAGGTGACATTACCGATATCTTTTCAACTACTCTAGGACCCGAACTTGACTCTCAATGTCTCATAAAGCTCTATTTTAGCTTCAGTTACGACAGCTGAGAGAACAGGGCTGCGAAACCTTGTCGCAAAGACCACCACTAGTAGGAGCATCGTTGGAACGAGAAGAATATCGCTAAAGAAGAGGTTCGTTAGCAATTGAAGAAATGCTCACCTCCCTCCTCCTCGGAGTCGGACATGAATGTCTCCAGCATGGTCTCCGGAGCGACCACTTTGTACTTGTCTGTGGTTACAGAGGGTGCTGTCGCTGCGGTCGGAGACATTGGCGCTTCGCTGGCCGATTTGAGGGTTTCCACAACGGTGACATAACCGAGCTTCTGGGCGATGTCTAGAGCCGTCTGTCCGTTCTGTAAAAAATAAAAGAGTTTACTAAAACATCTGGGAGGGTCAACAAAACGGGCGAACTTGTCACGACAGAAGTTTTAACGACATTAGGTCGTTCTATCTCCCATGGAGTGAACGTGGAGACTTAGCGGAAAAGGACAGCTTATTGTCTAACTCCACCGACGAGCTCGTGAGTGCCAGGCCTTAGCCCGAGACATTGGGAAGTAAAACCAGCGGACCGACAATCCCTTACAACCAACCCTACTGTGACGTGTTTATATGTATATAGGCGTGTAACATGTGTGTCTTGTCATTACGTTCGATCGACAGAATTGTAATGCAATTCCGTTAATTTTATCCAAACGGAAAATGCTGACCCAAGCGGAAATTAAACCCGGAACCTTACAATGTAAGATCAGCTTACTTAACCAATTTGCCACCGATCCGAGCTGAAGAAGTTGAATAAACAAAAAAAAACAATATTACGTTTCGATGGGTAATACTAATTAGTACCAATGATCAAAAATATACTTACATTAGTGGTAGCGTTGCTTTCGGCTCCTCTTTCGAGTAGTAAGCTAACAATATTGATATGTCCCTGTTGTGCTGCGTGATGAAGTGCTGTATACCTGTGTGGACGCAGGAAAGAAGATATGTTAAGTATATGACAATAGTAATAAGCTCCTTGTATGCGCCAGAGAAATTTTATTTTATCATATAATCCACGGGCTTTTATGAGCTATCAGGAGAGAATGGTTTCCTGAGAACTGTTTAGAAGTTCGAAACCCTATCAAAATACTTATATGATTTTTTGGGTAACAGTTAGGTATCTGTTTTTTATGTGAGAGTTAAATAACTTATTATCTAAAATAACTCCTATATCGTGGTTTGATTTTTTCTTTGTTTATTGAGAAACCATTGACTGAATGCATCACTCTTAACTTGGTGTTAAGTAATTCAACTGAAAGTAATTTTGTTTCATCTACATAGCGTTGAATTCACTTTCAGCTTGCCGGGAAATCCCAGCCAGGTTCTCAACCAAACACTTGCCATTCATACCGACAAATGCTTGGATAAGAATAGATGTGTATGTACTAAATTAAGCAAATCTGCAACAGTCTCCTACTTAGGCATAACGGTAGATGAGAAGCTATGTTGGGAAAATCAGATTGCAAATTTGAGTTCGAGAATTAGAAAGCTGGTTTATGTATTTCTTCGGCTGCGCAACATTCTGTCCAAAACAACCATAAGAATGGTATACATGGCCTTGTGTCAGAGTATTTTGTCCTACGGAGTCGCGGCATGGGGCGCTACTACTAATGATAATCTGGATAGATTGACAAAAGCGCAGAAATTATTATTGAGAGTAATTCACAGGAAAAACCGGCGTCATCCATCTGCCTTGTTATTTTCCCAATCCCATGTGCTATCAGCTAAACAGCTTCTTGCATTCTACAAATCTAGAGATGACCACGCCCGAACTCAAAACAATCTGAACACAAGAATGTCCGCGAGTATCAATTATATAATTCCGTCAGTCAGGACAACATTTGCCCAGAGACATATATTCTACATAGCCCCAAAATTATATAATTCCCTTAGTGAAGACATGAAAAATTATCCTAACATAAAAATATTTAAAGCAAACCTTAATAGATGGCTACTTAACAAGGGATATGTAAAATCTGATCACTTCTTTGCAACGCACGACAATTTATTTAGTATCACTTATCTATTTTTCTTAATTAAATTTTATTAAATTACAACTAAATGTATATATTTATTACATAGCTATATTTTTTATAAAATTGGTATATTTATGTGTATATACAGGTGGTGGGTCCAAATAATTTATTTTAAAAAAACACTTCATTTCTTAAAATTGCATAAAAATATGCACATCTAGAGACGGGCCAAATTATCGCCTAGTTAGATGTGCTATTGGCAGTAAAGGTCATGTAAGATGTGTTAAACCTCCCTATATTAATTATTAAATAATTTATATAATTATTATAAGATTACATGACCTATGAATGAACTGTATACCTAATCCTATGTACCTAAATAAATAAAATAAAATAAATAAATAAATTATTTTCCAGGACATTGGACAAGTAAAGATAGCCATAAGCAACGATATTGACCAAATGCACCTATGAAATCGATACTCTTTTTAGTTTTTTAAATGATTATATTGGATATTAGATTGATAAATGATGTAGGTGCTACGAATTGGCAACATGTCGTCACAGATTTGTAGGGAACCGCAGATAGCATTGACCAGCGAAACTAATAGCAATTTATTTGGCCATCTATAATAACAACAATAATAAATATATTTTTTATAAACGACTTATTATTTAAAAAAAAACTCATTATTTAAGCAATGGTAACAATAATAACATTCAATTACTAGTGCCATCTATTGCATGTTGACGCAGGCTGATTACATAACAGAATTAATACGGAGACATTAGAATGCCACTTATTGGTCTATTTGAACGTTAACGTGCGTAATTATTACGTATTAAAAATTGTGTACCAAATTAAAAATTAACATCGTTATGTAAATGATATTAAAATACTAGCTGACCCGTGCCCACTTCGTTGGGCGGTAAAACTTTTTACTTGTGATGAAATTATGAGTGTGGTTTGGTTAGTACTGAGTGCTATGATTTATTTCCCGACTGCCAAAAGAAGGGTTATATTTTTACTGCATATGTATGTATGTATTTGCATGCCAATTTCACTATATTACCGTTATTTGTGAGTGTTTTCTTGTGAGTGTCTTATCTCTTTAACCATTTATGCAGTAAAAGTGAAATTATATGCAGTAAAAGGGAAAAGTCTTTTGTTTTAAACACTTGGGACGATAAATTTACTTATTTTGATAATAATTCATAACTGTTGATAATATGACCAATAAACATGACCTAACGATTTAAATTATTTAAAAAATATAAAATACTACTTTTTGTTACTTAAATATAAAAGTTAGACATATGCTCTCGCAAATTTTTTTGTAGGCATTATCAAGCTCTACAACTTTTCTCTAGAACTTAATCATATATCTCTCATCGTTAGGGCAGCGTTCGTTAGAAACATTTTCGTTCGACCGTTTTTTCCGACTTACTTTGGAAATCCGACTACCACGAAAAAGTCTTTTCATTTTTCGGATTAATATTTAGCCTACCGTGATCACAAATAACGTGGCTTTCTATTGATAAAAGAATTTTCAAAATCGGTTCAGTAGATCCAGAGATTACTTCCTACAACGTCACAAACTTTACCTCTTTATAATATTAGTATAGATTAAAAGCTATGATTTGAAAATTCGTTTGCTGGTATATTTATATTTTGAGATAGGATACACTAACGGCATGTTTAGAATGCCAAATATTGGGCTACTGCGAATAATAGAATATAAATCAATGTTTGGAAGTATGAGTACCATCTACACGTAGCCTTTCGTAGTAAAGTCGTAGCTGCCAAAATGTAGTAAACCATTGAGCAATCTAATACTCTATATAATCAATTGTTTTTCGTTACTTCTCTTGTTCACTTACCCGTGACAGGTCTTAGTCTGCACCAGTGCACCTGAATCCAGAAGAAATCTAACCATGTTAGTTTGTCCAAAGTGACTCGCTACGTGGAGAGGAGTATAACCGCCTTGCGTGCACACATCCACCTGGATAATACAAAGTATGCATCAGTATCAACAGTAATGGCATATCTAGATTATCTAGACATAGATATCGGATTTATCTATGAATATATTTGTTAAGAGAGAGGATGGTGCCTTACCCCAAACCTCGTGTAGTTTAATGGGAGAATTTACACAAAATATGGGGAACTGTTCATACCTTGGCGCCATTTTTGACTATTATACCAGCAACAGGAACCCTGTCTTCCTGGGCAGCTAAATGGAGGGAAGTCAGGCCGTTCTTCGCTTGGCTGTTCGGGTCGGCTTCGTGTTCGACGAGCAGAGAACACATTTCATTATGGCCCTAGAAAAATAAAAGGTGGGTCATTTATTTAGTTATTTCCCAAAACATAATTCCAAATCTTAACATAATTCCAAATAATTCCAAACCTTACACATGATTCCAAATCGTTAATTATTTTACTAGGCTGTTATTCTAGATTATAACTATTATTCTACTACAGACTATTTTTATAATTCTACTGTTAATAATATTATTATTACTCTACTTCATTACTATTACTAAAATTATTATTCTAATATATAGACTATTATTCTAGACTATAGCAAACGAGACTGAGAAATACGTTAGAGCGTAATATTAAACGATTATGGTAATTTCGGGAGAGATGGACCAGCGGGAGAGACGGACCACCTAAATTTCTCAAAAACTCAAGTTAGTTTTTAAAAAACTGGCAACACGGAAATGGTCCTATCGAAGCAGCTGCAACTTGTACAAAATAAGACGGCCGTATTTTGTTTTGTTTTTTAGAAAAATTAAGAAAAATGTCTTCACAGTGTAAGTTTTTTTTCTATGTTTGCAGTCATAACAAAGATATGTAGCGAATATTGAATTTCACTGTACTTGCATGTTCTCAAAGCGGCTATATAGCCTCCAATTTTTTGCTAAACGTTTATGCCTATAGCGTGAGGGGGTTTTCGACTTGCGTAATTTATAAAGTAAAGTAAAGTAAAGTAAAAGGTATTTATTTCCAATACAACCATACAATTGTGTAGGAATGACAGTAATTAATCTTAAATTAGTTACTCAATTTAGACAAGAGATGATATACAATATATAGTTTTAAACTTACTAATTTACAAAAACATAGACTATATGATAACAGTTTACAACAAAACAATTAACGGTAAATAATATGTATTAGATTAAATGGGTAGATACGATGCTATGTATTTTCAAAATATTTTAAGAAGTCGTTATGGGCATACATGTTGATTTTAAGCAGATAGACTCGGATGGATCTCTTGAAAATATCGATGTTTTTAATTTCTTTTAATCTTTCGGGCAATTTATTGAAAAGTTTGAGGCCTAAGTATCGACTAGTCGCCTGGAACTTGGCAGTACGTGCTACGAACGGTTGGAGATACAGGGTTTTATTCCTGGTGTCATGCCGATGTACTTCCTCGTGGGATATGGCCGAGCTCTTATTGCAATAGAATTCGCAAAGAGCTTCTTGAGCAAAAATCGCATATACGGTCAATATCCCTAGTTTTTGGAAGTGTTCACGACATGACTGCCGTACTACAAAGCCTACTTAAATTGTGCTGTCACTATTAATGAAAATCTCCTGGAACATTGTAAATTCCTACGTCATACCTGCTGTGCAGCGAGATGTAGTGGAGTAAACCCAGCTTTCGACTCAGCGTTGGGCAACGCGCCGTATTCTAGGAGTGTACCAGCAGTCTCCATCTGGTTCTTCCTGGCAGCTATGTGCAGTGGAGTGTGGCCATTCTTGGCTGCAGCCTGAAACAGAATAAGACAAACGTATTGATTTTCAGGCTGCTGACGTGCAGGTTAAACGATAAACATGGAAAATTATTAGTGCTGCAGACATGGAAATCTATTACTGGCTATACCTCAGCATTCATCAACTTTCATGTCTAGGTCTTTCGCAGTGCAAGCGGCCCGACTCTGGAATTCCGTGTCTTTACCGATAAGACAACTTAAAAACCTGAGCGGGTTCAAAAATTCTTTAAAGAGACATTTACTCAACTTATGAATACCCCCCTCCCCTCCCGTCTCCTTTGCTTGTCCGTATATTCCACTCCTCCTTTCAATAGTTGGCATACGTTACTAATCACTGATTTATATTTTATACTTTGATTACTTTTATGTAAGTGTATTCATTTATTACTTGTAAATCAATTTGCCCACATAAACCTTCAGTCACAATAACCCTGGCGGTATGGTCGGTAGATATTGCCACTTGGCACTAGGCCCACCACATTGTATTCTTTTGTGTGTGCAATAAAGCTTTTCAAACAAACAAACAAACATATTATTATAGTCATTCACTATCATGTGGCTGTATCATAGGGGCAATGTTGACCTACCTCCACCAGGAATTTCCCCAACTTGAGTAATCGAATAAGCTATATAAGGATGGTTAGTGATGTTGTACGCAAACGGAAATAAGTAGGATAGTGCAGATTTTTGCGCATTTTGCGATTTTGCATTTTGCGATTTTGAATTTTGCGATTTTTGCGCCATATATCGCCACAATATATCGCGTAATATATAAATTAGAAATATGTAACCATTTACAAGATGCAAATACTTAGGTTTTAGGGTAAAATTATGATAAAATATTTAGGAAATAAAATGTAATGTAATGTTATTATTTAGAAAAATAAATAAAATCATCGATTAAAATGCAGCTCTCTAGGAAGCGTGTGCGAAAGCGCGCCATCAATTTGTTTGTAATAGCACTCTCGAGAAAGTATAGATGGCGTAAAAACAGTTCTCAAGTTTATAATTCGCAAACAAATACATAAAATTAGTTGAAATTAAAAATAACAGATGGCAATAAAATCAATTAAGACCACACGTGTCGAGGAGGTGAACGAATATCTTATGCTATTTCGATATTGAAAAATATTGGAGGTCCTCGGATCAGTGGTCCTCGGATTTTATGACCCAACAAGCAATTCGGTGTAAGGCCGTTTTTGGGAGCTGAAAGAGGGGACGCTTTCTAATTTGTTTTTATTTATTTAATTAATTTACAATAATTTTAAAATTATGTCATATACACACCATTAATATGCTATGGTTGAGTTGGGAGAGATTGATCACATCCTATGGTGAAAATGTCTATCCGCATTCCTAACTAGGTCAGAGACCCGTATCTAGGAATGCTGATTTTTGTTTAAAGGTATCGACATTGATTTTATAAAATCAATGGTATCGATGAGCTGACTCTTTTGATGTTATGAACTTACGTTGCATTGCATAAAACATAAGAATATATACATATATACATACACATACATACACACATACACAAATATATATATATATATATATATATATATATATATATATATATATATATATATATATATATATATATATATATATATATATATATATATATATATATATATATATAGATACCTACACACACATATATATATATATATATATATATATATATATATATATATATATATATATATATATATATATATATATATATATATATATATATATATATACATAAGCAAATGATACACGAGATTTGATATTAGTTAGTAATACATAATTTAATAAAACGACTTAAATTATTAGCGAGAGCAATTGAGACTCAGAATACATTGGACCCCTATCAAGAAGTAACTTCTTTATAAGTATTTTGAATGAATTTAAGTTGTTTGCATTCTTATAACTCATATTTAAAATAATTATAAAATCTCGGCGCAAGGAAGTAAAAATGCCTTTGGGCAAATGAAGACTTTACAATCGGAATATTATAATTTGACCCAGTAGCTTGCCTTGCATGTAGTATTTGGTTGCGGATTAGTTTGCTTGAGGTAGCTGGATGTAGCAGTCACAACGGACTGCAAAATTTCTTATTCTTGTAACTTTAAGATAGTTCCGTTATAATTAAGATAGTTAAGTTATAATAAGGCAGTTAACTGGTATTAATTTAGTTAAGTGGTAACTAAGTTAAAAACATTAAGTCTAACAGCGATTGTGCATTATTTGAATGCAAAGTCAAAGTTAGTAGAAGCTTCCTGAAAGCCTATGAAAGCTTATAAGATTGGTCTGCCTGAAGAATTATGCAAATAGTATAAAATAAACGAGTGAACATAATGATGTTTTATCAATCGTATAGTAGTTGAAGTATTCCGCTAAAGCTTGTGAGTTTATCTGGAAAATCCATTTATTGAGAGTGTGCCCGTTTCAGGTGGGCGCCATTGAATAAGAAAGAACGTACCTTAGCGTTGGCCCCTTTCTCAAGTAGAACAGTAGCCACTTGCTGCTGGTCATATTGAGCGGCCACGTGAAGAGGAGTCACTCCGTTCTTGCCTGCAGCATCAGGTGGGGCTCCGTGCTGGAGCAGGAGGTTGGCAACCTTCAGATTTCCGTACTTGGCAGCCAGGTGGAGAGGTGTGAAGCCTTTCTTCGTCGTGGCAGTCAGCGGTGCTCCATTCTCGATGAGAACTTGAGCAACCTGTAAAAGTGGTAACATTGTAACACATGCCGTAGATTGGATTTAAAATAATATCACATGATAAATAAATAAAATGAACAGTGTCATCTAGCGAGAGAAAGAACATTGTACTGTGTACGTGTGTACTCTCTCAATCAACAATAACCTATCTCGATGAGCTTGTCGAACCATCAATTTCCCGATCTCTTACTTCGGTCAACATCTGAGAATTTACCCACAATTTCTTGTCATAATACTGATTAGGAAGACATTGTGAAGGACCACCCCTCACTAGACTCCAAGTTGTGCGGTGTGAGGTGGTGGTATCAACTTGCGGGTTATCTTCGTGTTAAAAGGTGATTTTGAGTTAATCAGAAGGTATTTATTGAATTGATTGAGAGTTCGATATTGCCAGTTATAACGCTTCCCGAATAGGTAATATTGACGCGAGGGTGTTGGCGCGCGACTGAAGTTACGAGGGTATATGGATGAGGATTGTATTTGTGCTCCTAGTATATTGTACTGGGCACTGCTCGAGTCTGTGGGATTGCAGACTGATGCTTCGCGACTGGGAAAGGTAAGGAAAGGTAACCAAGGAGCCGGACTCGTTGAGCGACCTCGTGAGAGGGGTATCGAGTATGCCGTCGCAACCTTGGGGGAGGTGATCACTCGAGGAATGATCTGTGACCAAGAAGCCGGGACACCGAAGTGTGCCGTCGCTATCTTGCTGGGAGACGTGACCACTCGAGGAATGATACTTTGGTTGCGTTTTGCCGGTTTATATAGGCCGGGAAATGATGCAATCCAAAATATTCCGATTAAAAGTATTGTTTCATAGTGCTGATTCATCGCTGACGAGTCAAAATAATAGCTGAATTGTGTCAGTGTATTTCACTGGAAATCAATGCATTTGTTGATCGCATGTAACGGTACTTAAGGACCGTTATAACATCATCATCAGCATCATAAAAGTCCTTTTAAAAATTAATAACAAAACTACAACAACAAAAACCGCTTCATGACTTACATCATGGTTGTGGTGCTTGGCGGCGAGGTGCAGCGCGCTGCAGCGATCAGAAGCAGCTGCATCCGGTGCCGCACCGTGCTGCAGCAACAGCAGGACGTTGTCGGCGTGACCCAATCGAGCCGCAACGTGCAGCGGAGTCTGCCGTTCTCGGGCTCTCGCCTCAACAGCGGCGCCGTTCCTTAGAAGTATCCTGATGATATCCGTCTGCAAAAGAAAACAAATTGAGCTTGTTTTTAAACAAACAATAGCTCGGGGCCTTTGATAAGTGGTTTATTGTCAAATGCTGAAGATAAATTTAGTATTTAGTTTTTCCATGATAATTTTAAATGACTATTATAGGTATGTGAGCGTTATATCAATATGTAATTGATTTATATATGTATGTTATTTAAGTTTTTATTTTTATTTATTTTGGTTTTATTATTATTTTCGTATAAATATATGTATGTGTATGTGTGCATATATGGATATATATTTTATCTATAGATGTATATAAGTATCTATACATATTTGTACATGCGTAAATATTTGTAGTTTTATATTTGTCGATTTAAAAATAAGTACTAACTATAACTATAACTTAATATCGTCATTAAAAGTCTGCCTTAGAACAGGCCTGGCCTAGGCTAGTTAGGTCTAGTTAGGCGACTGTGTCAATCATTAAAAATAATGTCGCATCAATTTCATGCTAACATCTTAATCAAATATGACATTAATTTTTTACAAGATGTGTTACTAAATAAATAAATAAATAAATATGACGTGGCAAAATTATAAATATGAAAGTGCTGATTAACAAGTTTAAGTCCAATGAATAAAGAGACTAGTCGCCTGGAAGTTGGCCGTACATGGTACTATTTGCTGGAGGTAATGGGTTTTATTCCTGGTGTCAAGCCGATTTACAACCTCGTGTGATATTGATGTAAAGAGCTTCTTAAACAAAACCAGTTTCCAGGTTTTGATGGCACTGAGTACTTCTATATTTTTCCTCATTCGATTAATTACTCCAACATTCGGGACTCTATCTGTTAACGAAATGCGAAGCATTCTTATGCAAACCCACATTCAGAAAGCCTCCAGTTGCTTACACAAGGTTTGAGTGAGGATTGTCCACACTGTAGAAGAGGATGGAGAATACGTAGCACCTTTCCAGAACTGGCATCGACGGGAAACTAACCGGAAGTAGACGGGGAGCCAACCTGTTTACACTCAGAACTTCGACTCTGGGCCTATGTATCTCCACAGCGGAATACGCCGTTGTAGTGTGGAGTTGGTCAACACACGCAAAAATGGTCGACACTGCTGTGAGCTATGATGTGAGAATTGTGTACGGCTGCCTCAAATCTATTCCCGTCGAAAAGCTTTAACCGCTCATCGGCATCGCTCCCTTTGCAATACGTCGTGATATTCTGGCTGATTCTAAACGCCTATTGGTGATAGACGACCTAAGATGCAGGCAAGAACCACACCAAAATCGCCTAAAATCACGAAAATCTTCGAACCACAACACTTAATGGAGGGCTTAATTGGCGAGGACGTAAAGAACAGCCGGAGTCCCATCTCTCCTATACTACCTGGCGTAGTCTCAACAGACTGAGGGTAGGTGTGACTAAATACCGAGATAATCTCGTCCGCTGGAGCTACACAGATAATTCAATATGCCACTGTAGAACGCTGCTTGATCACAATCACCTCCTATCCCGCCTACAGTTGTGAACCCCCATCACATACCAGAACCTACAATAGGTAAACGTCAAGGCCTTCCAGACCACATACTTTTGAGAGAAGTGTCCTAACCTGGACCGGACGTATTAACAAACGAACGAGCAATGCAATTGATATTTAGAAATGCAATGATTTGCAAAGATAGGTTACGACTGCAGAGAAGTTTCTTCACTTTGAACAAGTTAGCTCAATCAAGTTGTATTCGGATTTACTTAAGATTATGATATGGGGGATTTGGGGGACTGATATGGGGGAATGCCACAGACAGTTCTAGGGTTTTCATTTTGCAGAAAAGTGCACTGAGAGCAATTGCAGGAGTATCCCGTGACACGCACTGCGAACCATATTTTCTTAAGTACAAAATACTGACTTTTACGTCTGAATATATTTTACAATGTCTACTATATGCTAAATGAAATATTAACGAACAAGAGGTAAACGGGAATATGCACTCCCACAATACACGCAGACGTGATGACGTTATCCTGCCTAAAGTACGCCTTACGCAGACACAAAAGTCATTTGGATATTTGAGCTATAAGCTCTTTAACCAGCTACCACTCTCCACAAGAAAGATAGAAACAAAGGCGTTTAAAAGATTTATTGAAAAAAGCTGTAATCCACACATGCTTTCTATAAGCTGGGTGATATTTTTGAGCATGCCAATTCTTTCAAATGGGAATAACATTAATATGTAACTTTCAGGTACCCCATTTTAGTTCTTAGTGTTTAATAATAATATTATGAATTTAATATTTAATATGTAGATTATAATGTGTAATGTAACATACCTGATCATATACATACGTTGTTTTTTCCAATTTTGTTTTGATACTTCCTATTGTGTGATTATTTTTTGTATAAAGTGCTTGATGACTATCAATATTCTTATAATAATTAACTATTTTATATGTACTCATGTACATGGATTCAGCTCTATTTTTTTATTATTTTTTTTGTCTGCCGTGTAAAGCCGACTTTATTCAACGCTATTACGAATTAAAATTTATGCTTTAATAATTTTATATCGACATATAAACTGACGAATTCTAATATGCGATAATTAGCTTTAATTCATATTTCATACTTTTATTGTATATTCTGAATGAATAAATTGAATACTGAATACTGAAAAATTAATGGATACAATAAATAAAATATTAAATTTTATTATTAAGCAAGGCTTTCTTTGAAAAATCAGGATTATAACATTACAGTCAGTTGCAAGATACTGCTATGCGGCAATAAGCTCGCCTGCAGTGCAGAAGAAGGGTTTGCGATTATTATATTAGCGATGTGGAAACGCAGGCTGATAATTCAAGTAATACATTGAAGTTTTGCCGACCTGATTGGCCCTCGCTGCGAGATGCAGTGGAGTTTCTCCTCGGACGGTAGCGGCATCTGGCGGGGCGTCATGCTGCAGGAGATATATGACGATGTTCATGCAGCCCATGAATGATGCGACGTGCAAAGGTGTCAGACCAGACTCCGTTGTGGCGCTTATACCTGGAGAGGTTATAAATATATTAGCCAGAAGTTCTAGGCAACCGAGTTTGATTTTGGCGATGATCTGCTATCCACGTACAACTTCACTTATAGTCTACGAAATATTATTTGACAAAAGTGTCGTTAGCACATTGGTACCCTTTTCACAACGATCGAGACCTTTTTCACAGCTATCGTCGAATGTCTAATGGCTTGATATGGTTAGACTAAATCGCCTTTCCGAGATATCCACCTTGTTAGTAATATACCAAGCCTATGTCCGTAGTATACTTGAATTTGCATCTTGTATTTGGTCCCCTCAATACAATGTGTATAAGCAACGAATCGAGCGTATTCAAAAAAAATTCTTAAGGCACTTGTGCTTTAGGGAAAATAAAGCTGCTGAATCGTACAAGGATAGATTAGCTCTTTTTAAACTCGATAGTCTTGAAGATAGGCGTACAACTTGCGATATGATGTTTCTCTACAACGTAATAAATAACAATTTTGACAGTGCGTATCTGGTCGAAAAGATATCCATTCTGGCTCCTCCTCGCATTACTCGAAACCCGAATCTGTTTTATATAAAGAGATATAACTCTAATTACACGAAACATTCCTTAATAAACAGAGCTATGACAACGTATAACGATAGGTTCGGGTACATTGATATTTTTTCATCAGTTAAAAGTCACTTTAAGGAAACCATTAAAAAATCCTATCAGTCCTTTGTCCCTCGTATTTCATATAATGACTATTAATCGCTTGAACAGTTTACATGAATAGCTTTTTTGTAATTTTTTGTTTTTGCAATTTTTTGTTTTTTAAAATGTATCTTTGGTACAAAATAATTAATATTGTATATAATCTCAATGTAAAATTTCATTTCCATTTGTTTTTTGTTCTTTTTCTTTTTCTATAATATTAAATTTGCTAAAAAATGTATATATATAAATAAGATATAATAACGGAGATATGTACTGTACACATTATAGATAGATAGTGTTAACATATAATTAGTCATAGTTTTATTGTTATATTTTGTATTTGTTATGTATAAACGCTGTTTGTTAACCAAATAAAATAAAATAAAAAAAATAAAATAAAATAAAAAATAAAATAAATTGTTAGGTACTGCAATATTTACTCTGATCGTTGGTGGTATAAAGTTTAAGATGTTATGATCGAACCCGGTGCAGCGGTCAGTTTGTGCCTTTAAAGCGTTTGTTAAAGTGTTTCACGCAGGTAGAATCGATCTCCATAGCAAAATAAACGGTTACAACTTGTTGGGAATCACTGTTTATTTTATGACATTTTAACGACACTTTTGTCAAATAATATTTTGTAGACTATAAGCTACGATGCTTCGTAATCGTGATTTTATTGTTTCTATTTCTTTTTGATTTCAACACCGCGAGGAACGCACGCGAGGTTCATGCGGCTGCCACTCAACTACCGGCAAAACCATGCAGCAGAGACGTTTGTCTAAGCCACAAAATTATATTCTCATGGTATGTATCATTGCCTAACCAAAGGCTGTTACTTTGACATAAAGCATCAAACTCAACTATGGCGTGATCATAAGGTACCAAACTCAATTATGACAACTTGATAAATTTCTTCGGAAACAAAAAAACAAAATCTATGTTTCCGAGGAAGTTAACAATTTTTCTATCTTTAGCTTTTACCTCATCACATATTGATGGCATCTCAACGCCAATGGCATCTCTCAAGATGTAATGTTTGTAAGTTTGTATGTAGGTGGTAATCTTCGAAACTACTTATCCAATTTTAAAAATTCTTTCACTGATGAAAAGCTCTATTATCGAGAAGTGCTATAAACTATATTTTATTGTGATAGATATTGGTTATCAATAGGAAATCACGATATTTGTAAATCAAGTCGGGCTGGTGCGCTGAAGAAAGGTTTGATATAATATGTGAAAATAATATATGACAAAACATCGGTCTTAAAGAGATCTATAGAAAAGTCGACGACAGCATATATCCAACTTTTGTGTTTGAGCTACAATAACTGCTTTTATGTCTCAAAAAAGTAAGAAAAATAAGATGGCAGTGTCTACACACTCATCTCGGGGTACCTCGAAACTAGAGATTACTTACTTGCACCATGCTTCAGAAGTAGTTCCACTACTTTTATCCTGTTTTTCTTGCAAGCTATGTGCAGCGGTGTAAATCCGTTCAGAGCCCTAGCATCTGCATCTGCTCCTCTTTCTAACAGCAGCTTAGCAGCTTTGACATGTCCGCAGTGAGCGGCCACGTGAAGAGCTGTCAGATAGTCAGCTGTAACTTCGTCTACTGCCGCTCGACGGCCTAGTAAAGCCTTTAGGGCGGGAGCGTGGTCGCCCTGGGCCGCCATATGGAGAGGAGCTAACCCGTTCTGGAAGAGAAAAACCAAGAAAAAATAAATACGTGTGGCACTCGGGGACTGCCGCGGTAAAGCTATTGCATAGCATTTTTAACATGTTATGCAATTATAATTATTATTTTTAAGCTATTACATAGCTTTTATCGCGGGCCTAGTAGGCCAACGCGGCGACCGAATGAAGAAATTTCTTAACGAATATTAATGATTTTAAACTGATAATTACGTCTAAACGAGTACTGCTTACGATTCGAAAAAAATATATGTTAAACAAGAACATTTTCCTAATATTCTTAGCTTTGAATATTTTAGATTTTGTTTATATTACTAGTGTAATTAATTTGTGAAATTAGGTCTAGCCGAATACAAAAACGACTACTACGCAAATACTATCTGGCTTATTATTATGAAACCTGCACCATTTTAAAGATAATTTAATTATCTATCTTTTTATCTACGAATGTTTTCGATTTTTTTCGAATTTAGTTTTTTCGAACAATATCCGGTTTTTTTGCTTTATCGAATAAAAAATTCGTGCGCGGCGCTCTATCGGAAGACGTTTAAAATATTCCAATAGAGCGCAGTTATCTGATATCAGAAAAAATAAAATAAATAAATAATTATAATTGCATATGTTGTTAAAAAATGCTATGCAATAGCTTTACCGCGGCAGTCCCCGAGTGCCTCACGTATTTTTTTTTCTGATATCAGATAACTGCGCTCTATCGGAAAACGTTGACATTATTCCGAATCATTTGCAGCTGCGGAATCAAATGATTCGGAATAATTTAAACGTCTTCCGATAGAGCGCCGCGCATGAATTTTTTATTCGATAAAGCAAAAAACAGGATTATTAAAAAAAACGTAGATAAAAAGATAGATAATTAAATTATCTTCAAAATGGTGCAGATTTCATAATAATATGCCAGATAGTATTTGCGTAGTAGTCGTTTTTGTGTTCGGTTAGACCTAATTTCACAAATTAATTACACTATGTAATATAAACAAAATCTAAAATATTCAAAGCTAAGAATATTAGGAAAATGTTCTTGTTTAACATATATTTTTTTCGAATCGTAAGCAGTACTCATTTAGACGTAATAATCAGTTTAAAATCATTAATTTTTGTAAAGAAATTTCTTCATTCGGTCGCCGCGCCGGCCTAGGCCCGCGATAAAAGCTATGCAATAGCTTAATAATCATCGGCGGTGTTGGTATGCTGGAGAAGAAGAGATATATCATCCACTGTATGTAATGTTGTCAATCAACCTGTTAGAGCAACAATCCGAATGAAAGAAACAGCCAGAAAACAATACAACAATCTTTATTTAAAAGCCGCTCTACAGATACGGTTAGATAAGGCATTGGGAGGTGGGCCGGAGGAATAGCGCGATGAAGAAGCAGACGAGACGCATCCGACGCGCGGACCGGCCGCGGCGTACCATCGGCTAAATCGCACAGTTTGATACCGACATTTTTAAAACGTCTTTCTTTTTGTAATATTTGGAGCTTTGCATATACTTTGGGCATCGAATTAGAGCTGTATACTTTAATTTGAAATAAAAACAATACGGTTTAAGATAGAGATGTGTTTTTAAGGAAAAAATATTGGTAATTAAATTTTTATTTAAAAAAAACGTCTTTTTAATTGCCGCCTCTAGATTTGATGACAGGAGGCGTTTTAATCTACTGAAGACGTGCGGATGGGTAGAAAATATTCCCGCCAGGTTCAGACATATTGGCTAAAAACCTATGTGTGGTTTAATTGTATATCCTATCCTCTTTGGACTCAAATCACTGCTAGGCTGCGTTTATGTTATTATTTATTTTTTTCAGTTTTTTTACAGATAGTAAATACATGATATATATATATATATATATATATATATTTATATATATATATATATATATATATATATATATATATATATATATATATATATATATATATATATATATATATATATATATATATATATATATATATATATATATATATATATATATATATATATATATATATATATATATATATATATATATATATATATATATATATATATATATATATATATATATATATATATATATAGATATATATATATATATATATATATATATATATATATATATATATATATATATATATATATATATATATATATATATATATATATATATATATATATATATATATATATATTCAAAACGTATATATACAAAACTAATCTACTATCATATGAAAAGTTTACAACTCTTGCATAAACAACTTATAATAAAAGAAAAATATGATCACGGTAATAATCGGTTAGTGACAAAAAATGGGGTATATAAAGCAAAAATATATTATGAATGATTGGTTATTATTATTTATAATTTTATACATAATATGATATAAGTGATATATTACACTAGGATGGCAGTTAGTTAAATATTAAGAAGTAAGAGTAGGGAGATAGACAAGAGTTAAATATTAAGAAGTAGGAGTAGGGAGATAGAACCTATAATTCAATTCATGGAAACATTAAATATGTCTAATCCTTTACACGTGGTATCAAAAACACGACACATTTTGGAGAGAGGTCTATTCGTTAGGACATTGCTGTTAACAGAACAACAGAATAGCAGTGACAACAGAAAACATATGAGAGTTCCTTGTTAGTCGCGGTGGCACACGAAATTCAATATTTGCTAGACTAGTTGGGCTGTCTAGTCGATTGTGTAGAAGCTTACGGATACACGTTATATCGTTAATGGTCCTGCGTATTTTTAAATCTAAGAGGTTGAAGTGCTGGAAGTAGCCTTGGCTAGATTGATGGCAAACGTTAATTGTTCGTTCGTTAATCGTTAATCGTATGTTCGCAACCTGAATGGCCTTGGTACTCGCCTCTTGTAGGTACTAGTATGTGATAGAGGTTGATAGAGGGGGGGGGGGGGGGTGGTCTTCATCCTGCAACGTTCCACATATTACAATTACAATTACAAATTATTTATTGATTTCAAATTATGAGTAGATTCAATATACAAAAGTCTTAACCTAACTAGGATGTCGCCTGTTCCAAGGTAGACAATTTATTTTAATTATTCTAAGAAATCTATGTGGAAAGTGATTGGAGAGGAAAGTGATTGGAGAGGCGTATGCCCAACGGTGGGCGAATGCGCGCTGATGAAGAAGAAGAAGAAGAAGAAATCTATAATATTATATTTATATAAATAAACAAAATCATACATAATGTAACAGAAATATCTTAATTACCTAAACATTCGTAAGAAAATGTCATGAAAATTGTCAATAACCTATTATTTTATTTTAAAACATGATAAAAAATAATATATATAAATAAGTATTAATATGTATTAATAATATACAAAATAAATTCACAAAAATAAAAATAAAATTATATTTAGAAATTATCAATTTATATTATTACATATACTATTATGTTTTTATTATAAAGATTCAATTATCTAATAAGGTGATCAATATCTGCATTTGTATAATTTGAGAGGTAGGCACTCAAACTATTTTTAAATGTATAGGAAATTTTAATGTCTTTGAGTGAGAGGCAATTATAAAATTTGAGGGCAAGATAAGAGAAACTGGATTGGCCAAAAGCGGATCTCCTGAGTGGTATTGCAAAATTTGTTTTGTTTCGATCTTCTTGTTACACGAGATTGCTGGCTTTTTTCCTGTTCTCCTAACTCACTCTGGAATTTAGTGAGAGTTGCATATAGAGTTCTCTATGTAGCCCCAGCAAAGGAGATTAGTCCGGCATCTTGACACACCCACTCTCAGTCTGTTGAGACTGCGCCAGGTGGTATAGAGACTATGGGACCCCGGAGCTATCTGTTCCTTAACATCCTCTCCAAGTGAAGCCCTCTATTGAGTGATGCGGTTTGACGATTTACGGCCATGGAGCGGTTGTGTTCGGTTCATGAACGACTTTCGCGATTTGAGGCGTTTGTGGTGTAGTTTTTGTCCGTGCAGTGGGTGTTTCGCGTCTTGTCAGTGGGTTTCATTGGTCTTGGCAAATGTTAATAAAGGGTTTAATACAAATGTAATAGAAAAGTCAAAATGCTGGTTTACCTTGCTTTTGCTCGTTATTGGTGCTCCCTTTTCGAGGAGTTGTTCGATTACTCTTTCGTGACCTGATCTGGCAGCGCAGTGTAAAGGAGTCAGACCATCGCGAGTCCTGGATTCCACATTCGCACCTCGTTCCAGGAGTAGCATAACCATGTTCTCTTTACCTGTAGATGTAAGTAGATAATATATACGGATTTAATACATATACGGCACGGCTTCCTACGGAGTTTAAGATCGCCCACGATGTTGTGGCATTCCATCTTATAATATAGAGGTTGTCAAAAACGGTAGTGGTATTTTTGAAAACTACTCTGTGCTGCGAAGGCGAGGGCTCAAGCTTAAGGCTTAGTGCAATAATGCATATCCCTTCTTGAAAATGTTGTTGCTAACAGGTTGAAAAATAAAAGCCAAAAAAAATTTAAATGATTTTTGGTATAAACACAATCCCAATTTGGGAATTAGGATGTTATTTTTATTGGGTGTGTTATGAGGTAACGGTCGTCAAACGGCGGAACATATCGTTTGGATATACCCCAACCTAGACACTGCACGGTCAGTAATGTTGGAAGTGGTCGGCGCTTGTGTTGGCCGTCTGCCGGTCTGGTATGCGGTCTGGTTTGGTTGCGATGGTTGCTTTGCGGCGTTCCGCGGGTTCGTGGAGCACTGGGTGTCTGGTGGGATTTGTGGCAGAGGGGCTCTCCCCCTTCGGTGCTGGGCCTCCCCTCTTAAAGGTGCGGTCCGAGGGCTGCGACATCGCCCGAAGTCTTCCGTACTGTGTTGTCCCTAATCGCCCTTGTGGGTGCGTGCGTTTTCACAGGATTCCCGGTCGCCGAGCCCGGGAATGGTCCCGACTCCCATTTCCAGCTGGGAATCGGGACCATTCCCGGGTTTGGATCCACCGTCTCACCGCCCATAACAACCTCACTAAAAGATTTTCATACTATTATTATTATTATGTCAATGTGAGATATTTAACTTAGTTCTTAAGTAGTTTTTAAGTGAAATTCTAAAACATTATGGTTTCTAAATAAACGGTTTACGGGGTGCCGGAGAGGGTAGAATCCTGAGGAATCCTACCCCATGTCTTCGTTCGTCCATCCCTCATGCGCTACCCTTTGGGTATGTGTGAGGTTGTTGCTCCACGACATCCCGGGCAGATGAAACGACCCATATCGTTAGAACTGCCAGGGTAGAGGGTGGGGTTTCTTCCCTCGCCCGTCACCCCGTAAATTTAAAGGTTATTTGCCAGCTAGGCTTTCAACACCTAGCAAACCGGATGGTGCACTAACTGCCCAGTTCCGCCCGGGGTATTCCCTCGAATCTGCAGGATTACAGCCGTGGCAGAAGTTGACAGCGGCCCTAACAGGTTAGGCCCTTCTTCGAGAAGGCTACCAAATAGGAGTTGAACCACGAGTTGGGCGGGCCAGATGACATAGATTTTTGGCCAGCACCACCCAAGCTGCACGGATCCATGCCCCGGTGACTGTACTGTATGAAAATTTTCATTGGATACGCTGTATACGTTGGATCGTTGGATACTGTATGAAATTATTATTTTGAAAGTTGAATAATTACCCCATTTTGCAGCAACGTGTAGCGGACAGATGTTGTGTTTGGCGGGAAAATTGACATCAGCACCTTTTGCGAGCAATAACCTGGCAATGGCTTCGTTTCCATAATGGGCTGCTATATGTAGAGGAGTAAAGCCAGATTTAGAAGTTACGTCAGGATTGTGCTCGTTCTGAAAAAAAAACATTTCTTTGAGAATCGGAGAATTTGGCCAGTGAAAGTATGTAAGGTAATCTATGTAGCTATCAATTGTTACAGATCAAGTCTTATCTGATGATGTTTTATTGTTGGAGGGATCCTGCTACCGCCGTGGTCGTTTCCACGGCTTCTATTCTTTGCATCCGCCAAGGTCTGCCTGATCAGCACAAAATGTCTCCACAACCTAATATTTCATTGGAGAAGTTCCTAACGGTGCCTTGCAGCAGCTTGGCTCTGATGGGCTAGAGCTGTCAACTACAACAAGCGAACCCGTCACCTCAGGAACTTTTAACGTCATTTTTAACGAAACTTTTAACGAAAAGGGAGACAGAACACTCCCGCGAGGTGAGCGCAGAAGACTTGGGACGAAAAACAATCCACAGTCTAGCTACGCCACCTGCCGTCAGAGTTTGGAAGGACATCTCCGCCTGGAATTAATCTTCAGGATACCTCCTACCTCCTGACTGGTTACAAGATCGAGGTCGCTTGCGCCGACCTCTCCCTTATGAAGCGGTGTTACGGTGTCAACCGAATCTATCGCGGACCACGATATCCTTTACCCGGTTTATTCACCCGGGATCGGGTGGCCGAATGGTCGTTTCTAGAGCAGTTGCCATAAGAGTAACAACCACCCCCGCTCTATAGGAAACGTTACTGTCCCCAGATTCCCCCGGCTGTTAGTCGTAGTGCACAATAGATTAGCTGACGCCGCACGATTGGCTGACGCAAACCGTCCAGGAGCGCCCGAAGATTGACTCCTAGGGGAGACTGGCCCGCAGGCCAGCGTACTAACCTGGCTCATGCTTCTGCGTGGAGGCTGTCGGACGGGTGTTGACCCGTGAGTGTGACCGACCCTGAACGAATGGGTCTTCGTGGCCAACTCCAACAGGGCCTATTAGCTCCATGAGATGATGTGCTGTCTGATTAGCTGTCTGAGTTTTAGGTCAGCTTAGCTCACTGCTCATCTCCCATCCAGTAGCTTCAGCCTCTTCGAAGAGGGACTAACCTGGAAGGGCCGCAGTGAATTCTGCTTTCGGCTGCGACCTACAGTCGTATAGAGTTGGGATCGGAGGTTCCGATCCAGGGAACACCTCGGGCGGAACTGGGCGTTTTGCGCACCGCGCGTGCAATCCGTTGAATATCCGGGGGAGTCTGGAAACGTACGTTTCCTAGACAGCGGGAGAAGCTACCGACCTGGTGTCATCTATCCTTAGAATCGACCCGTTGGCCACCCAATCCCGTGTAAGCTCAAGGGGCAAAGTCATTACCGCTAACGGCAGATATAGACCGCGCAAGCGATCTCGAATCTGTGACCAGACTGGAGAATGGAGAAATCCGTCCAAATCTATTAGTAAGGGACGTTGGCCCGCTGTTTGCACTTCCCAGTGTCTCGCAGTAAGGCGTTGAACTCTTACGTGGCCTTGGCGTAGTTTGACTGTAGATTGTGTTTTTCACTAATAGTCTTTGCGTTGACTCTATGGGAGACTGAATGCCTTGATGTCGCTAAAACTCCCTGTGGTGACCGGTTCGCCCTTTGCAATTGACACTTCTTAAAATTCCATCATTATAATTAATAATATTGACATATCTTGCTGTACAGTTTAGTATAGACTTTGCCTTGTGCAAGTCTACTGGTTTTAGTTAGCATTTCCTGGTCCACTGTATTGACAGCATACGTACAATAATAACCAAAATAATATTTATTTATCGCGAACTGTAAGTAGGTCATACAGAATCGATATTATATACTATTCTATGTGATATACAGTTTAACTAAAAGGTGTACAATATTTACTACAGTTAAATATATTTTTAATTCACAAAAAAAAGAAAACAAATCCGAAAATGATAAAGATTTGAACATATTTATAAAAATAACAAAAACAACTATAGATTATTAATTATCTAGATCTATAGATTATTATTTAGATCTATAGATCTATAGATTATTAAAGTAAATGTCTATTATTTTATTTCAAATTGACATTTTCCAAGTATCTAACATGGAAAATGTTAATTTTAAATTTCATTGTCATGGTGTCCCTTCTTATCGCGGGGTAAAAATTTAGTCGTCAATTCTGCCCGGGACAGTTTTGCGCGTGAAGTCGATGGCCTTGAGAAAAACGACCATAACTTTTAAAGTACTATACGGATCGTAAAAAGAATAACTGTAAAATGATCGCATTGAAATTTGAAATATAAAATATTATAACCTTATCTCGTCAAACAATTAAGATAATAATGAATAAATATTTAAAAAGTTGGAATTTTACGCAGCGCGGAGCGCCCTAACCAATATTGGTTAAATACAATTTTAGCATTTGTAAGCGTCTAACCAAAAATGGTTAACTCAAATCGAGCGAGGGTATCTACGGTTTGTCAGAAAATAAAGCTAGAATGAAATAAAAAACGGTTAAAAATATCTGAGAAGTACAATAAGAATATGTTTATATTATATTTATATGTCATTATCAATTAAAAAGTCATTTACGCTGTAATTTGTTATTAACTCTTGAATTCCGGTTGTTGCATGGAATTGATATAACACACAGAACTGAGGTCTCTTTTTACACGACTGCCTAACAAAAAAGGAGTGTAATGTGTTCAAGGTTCATTTATGTATGTTTTTTCGTTTCTTTATTCCATCATAACTTCTAAACTCCTGAACCGATTTAGAAATGTGTAGTATTAATAGTACCGCTATGCCATCCCGAGTATCACAGGGTACCTAAACTGTCTAAATACGAAGTTAGTAGTTTTCTAAATGACTACGTGTTTAGTCTCAAATGAAAGGTCTGATTAAGTGCATACATCCAGAAAAAACATCTATTCATATGAATAAGTGCATAAACCACAAATACTTGATAAAAAAACCGCATTGAAAACAATTACAAGTAATTACAAGTACCTACTACAAATCGGGTACCTTAATAAAATATATATTTTTGAATAGCTTAGACCTTCAGGATAATGGTTGATTATGGGAAAAAATCGCTCAATACATGGAAAGGGGGTCAAATCGCTCAATATATGGGGAGGGGGTCAAATCGCTCTCATCAATTTTGTTTACACTAATAAACACTAAATTACACCAAGCGACCAGAAATGGTACCAATGTAAAAAGATAGTTCGAAAGAGTACATACAAATAAGTATAGAGGGCGTTAAATTTTATATAATTATTTGAGGTTTCAATCAAATGTCATTATAATAATGAAAGATGCATTGCATCAATGTATCAAATATAAATAAGATAATTAATAAAATCGGTCTTATTTTGTTGTTATGTTCAATACTTTATTCGTCCTCTCTGCGTTGTTATAAATAAAATAGTTCACTTTCTGTAAAGTCAGTCGTGTTTTTTATTCTTTTTAATATATTTACTTGTTACACAGTTCTGTCCTCACTGAGGGATAGTTTATGACATTATAGACATTATAGGCCTTATAGAAAATACATCTCTTGGTAATGAGGAGATATCCGGACTGTTTTCAATAAAGTCACAACATTCCAGTGTATACAGTGAGCGTACATTCAACATAGATGCGAACAGTAAAACATACGGAGTAGCGTCAGAATGACGCTACTCCGTATGTTTTACGTTAAATTATATTTTTACTTCATATCGTTTAAGGGTAAGCCACAATGACCCTAAACATATAATTAGGTCCCCCTCCCCTTTTATCATCAATCCACGTGGTAGTTTCATAATTCGCAGTGGGTCCACGTGACCCTTATACGCTAAGTAGTGGGTATGCTTTGTGACTTTAGGAAAAATGAGAAGAATATGCGAGGTCACTCACGCTGACCTCTAGCAGAAGGGTGGCAGCTTTCACGTCGTCCTTCTTGGCGGCTATATGCAGAGCTGGCAGTCGAATCCTCCCTCTTGTGTCAGCTTCTAGAAGGACAGCCACCACTTTCTCGTGTCCTTGCTGCATCGCCACAGCGAGGGGAGTGAAACCATCCTGAAATGGAAAAAAGAGTGAGAATTCTTCTTCTTTGAGTACTTTATACAATATCGTATCACCCGATAAAATGTAAAATAAAATCGGCTCCGCTCGCACCACGCACTCCACTTCTCTTCATCCCTCCTCTCCCACCTTTCCCTCCCAATTCCCCAACCTTTCCCCCAAACCCCATCTTTTTCCCTCTCTCCCTACCCTTTTCCCAATTCTTCCTCCTCCTCTCCATTCCCCCACTTCCCTCAACCTTCCCTCCCCTAACCTCCCCCCCCACCGATTTAAATATGACTATTTCGAGACTTAAGTATGACTAGCGCGCCCCCTGGTAGATCGATTTCATTCACAAACCTTTTTCCCTTTAACCTTTTCAACTCTTGACTCTTGACAAAATTTCAGCTCAATCGGATGGAGCGTTTGGACGCTATCGTGGAGGAATACACACAGTCATGCAGACTTACAGACACACTGACCTACAGACACACAGAAGTGCGTTCACAATACTTTCCGTGCCAGGGAAGTAAAATCGGTTGCGTCACCCCAAGACTTTCCCGGCAAGCAGACTAGCCTCCGCCAACCCCCTCCCTCCTCCCCCTCCTCCATCGCGATAACGCAATTTCCCCAACGCGTCGATTCGTAGTATTTTGCGTGGCATTAAAATGGTATTTTTCCAAAAATTATGTAGTATTTTCTTAAATATGTCGGATGTTAAATATTATTTTCGTAGCTTGTATACGTGATATTTCAACCAAAATTTTACAACGTGACTTCGGTCCAACAACGCATATGTGTAATGCATTTCAAGTATCTTACTGCAATATTTCGAGATTGAAGTATCACTAGCGCGCCCTCTGGTGGACCGATTTTAACTACAATCTTTTCAACTCATTCCATGATCGAATGAGTCCTGCATACCCAATTTCAGCTCAATCGGATGAAGCGTTTGAACGCTATCATGGAGGAATACGGACACACACACACAGCTACATACACAGCCTCACAGACAGACTTCAGGCTGAAAATGATCCTCATCGTCTCAGGAGGAGTCAAATGGATATTTCCGTCTCCATATCGATTTTTTTTGCGCGTTCACAACACTTTCTCTTGGGCCGGGAAAGTAAATACTTTTCCGGTTTTAAGTTTTCCCTTTTTAAGTTTCTGCACAAATCGTACAAAAATATCGTTTTGTCATATTTACATTGTATACAAAAACATGTCTTTACATCACTCTTCTGTATACACGCACACTTTTATGGTTCATTCTGCTCGTTAATGCAATCAGCTCACTCGCTCTGTCAGGTATGCACCATCGTTGCTCACTTTCAAAAAGTTGTTAAAGAAACATTTATTTTCACACAGCCAATAACTAAATGCCTCATCCTGTCCTCTTCTATATCTTTTTAGTTTTCCTATTTTTCTTATTCTTTATTAGTTTATTCTTTATATTATTTATTCGTTTGATTTAAATTTAACTTCAGTACGTCTGTGTGTATCGTACGGTGACAATAAGGAATTGGTTTATCAAATGGTTGACTGTAAGATATCGCTATAGCGATAAATTCGCCATTTGTGCATACATTGGGCTCGATTCCATTTCGTCGTGAACTAAAATCGGAAATTAGTTCGTGTGAACGAGATAGGGTTATACGCTAGTAGGGAATGTGAAATGAACGGTTGTTTTATTCGCATTAAAACTACCCACCAAAGGTAAAGCACCTGAATCTAAGACCGCACGAAATGTGTTCAAATTTATTCGGACGAATATAAGTTCGACAGGTAGTTTTTATCGACGATCGTTCGTTTTATATTCCGCTCTAACGTATTGCTCTATCTCGTTCGCTTGAACTAATTTTAATTTTAGTTCACAAAGAAACCCAATCGGGCTCTTTGTCTTTTTTTGTAAAACAGTGTAATATTCATTAAGTAACGTTTTATAGCACAAAAAAGTTACTCTATTCAATTCTATTCTATTCTATATTATTCTAGAAAATCCATTACCTCTGTGGCCAAGCTTTGATTTGCTCCACTGGATAGAAGGAATTTCACAACTCCATCGTGGTTTTCCTGAGCTGCCATGTAGAGAGGTGTGAAGCCGTTCTGCGACTGAATGTTAACCTGGAGGATTAAAAGAAGTGCGATTAATGGGATTATTTGACAGCTATCTAATGTAATTGTTAGAAATTATGTGGTGAGACTCTTAAAAAACACTTAGTATCGGTTTTTAGAAATATTTAAATTAGGTGGAATACAATAAACTGATTTGATTTGGATTCAAATCATTTTTTAAATTAAATAACTTTTGTTGTCCTAAATATATATATATAGATGTGTATCATTACTTCATTAGTATAACCATTAATTACATTTACATTGAGATTGACGATTAATTTGAGACTTATACGTAAGAGACTGAGACTTATACGTAAAATGATATTTTACCGTAAAAAGCAATTTTTCTAAAGTATCTAACTAAAGTCTAAAGTTCAAAGTAGCTAAACAATTGCTTTTTACGGTATAATTATCCCTTCGAGTAGCGGCATAATTTTATGGCAGACCGCGGCAATTTATTGGAATTTCTTGAAATATCGCCGCACTCGACAAAAAGTATAATAACTATGGAACTACTATAGCAATCATTAAAAGAATAACTGTCCAATAATTGCATTGAAATTTCGTATATAAAATATTGAAATCTCATTTTGTTAAACAATTAGATAATTATGAATAAATATGAGAAAATCGAAAAAGTGAAAAAAACTCGGCATTTCTAATTTGTACTTGTCTTACGAAAAAATACGGTACCCTATTTAGAAATTGTAAGTACTATCGTGATCTTTATTAGATTATCTATCAAAGGTAATATTTCGTTTTGCTTATTTACATACAAACATATTTCGATATTAGCTCATAAACAACAATATTTTTTTTATGATTTCTCGAAATTATCCGAGCGACCGTCTATGTATCTGGTAATAATGAGATATTTGGTATGGATGTTAGGTCACGTTCGAATTAGAAAATAATATTACTGTGCGCTCCGGGAGCAAGCCGCCAATATTGGTCGTTACGTAGTCAACGGTGTTCTGATGTGCAACCAAATTTGGTCGTTACCTAGCCGAAGGGTATTATTTTACGTATAAGTCTCAGAATAAAAAAATAATCGTCATGTATTAAAACTGATAATGCAACCATAATGTTTCACTGTAATACACGATTTTTTAAATACAACGACATTGGTTTTGGTTTTATCTGTTACTTCTTTCCTATAATTATTTGACACTGAGCGGCGTAGTAACAAATTATAGTCATAAAAGAGATTTCCAACGATATATGACTAAAGTACGGGCCAAAGGAACGTTCTGATGGGGCAATAAACCGAGCTGTCAACAAGGATGCGGCTAACGTCGATATTGCTTATCGATGAATTACGCTTGCTCGATGAAGCAGTATTAAACATCTGCATTTATTAAAGTACCGATTGCTATATTTATTAATATTTTCGGTTTAAGTATTATTTTAGAATTAGAGTAATTAAATAATTACCTAATTCTGTGATGTGAGTTATTAAATGAGTACTTAATAGATAACTGATTATCATAGCATCGCATATCATAGGTCATTATTAATTTATAAACAGTCATTAGTAAAATTTTATAGCGGAATTTTGTAATAATGAGTCCCACATATGTATATCATAAAATGCTGCGCGGATAAAAATCATTACTTGCCTATCAGTTGAGCAATGGAGACCATATTTTCTAACCTGAAGCTATTAAAGTTGAAGGGTGATATTAACATGCAGACTCGGTGCTTTATACATAACATTTTGTCATTTTTTGACGAACTGAAAACTGACCCGACAAAAGTTTAAATGCTCAATTTCAATAATATAATAATGTGATAGATACTCTGCGAAGGTTATGATAAGCATCCCTATAAGCCGGTATTAAAAGGGGCGGGCCGGCCTAATGATTTATTGCCTCACCGGAACGTTCCTTTGGCCCGTACTATAGTTGTTATTGGTGGTGGAGACGCGCCCCATCCAATTTTGTCCATCATCCTTTAAACTCAGTCTGTATAATACAGGAATGCTGAAACCCAATTTATAGTACAAGGAAGTTTGAAAATTCTGAGTTTATTTTCCATGTTGATGATTAATGAAATGTGTAGAGTTTTAAACACAACGGTATTATGATAGCCACCATTCTAATTTTCATATAATTTATTTTACATCTATTCATTTAAAAAAAATACGAAGGCATATTGCTAGATTGAAAATAAAATATATATATTTTTTGATTATTCTACATAGAATTTGCATTTCTTAATATATTATTCTCTTAATATATTTTAATATATTTTAATATATTATTCTCCCTGGCTCTTAAATCACATTAGTATATTTTGATTATTTGTATGTAGGTAATATTGAATATAATATTACAGCCATGACAACTATCACGATAGTTATGTTTTTAATAATTAAATTTTTAGCATTTAAATTTGTGACGCATCCAAGTGTAGGAATGCCTATCTACTGGAGTAGTAGATTGTATTGTATTGTATTGTAAATTGGCGAGGCGGCTATCAATTTATGCTAAATGTAATTGTCAAAATCTAGTAGGAGATCGAAAAAACCATTTAGTTAGCCAAAAATCCGGAGCAAAAGCAAAACATTGATTTTTTTCTACAGAAGCAGAATTGACACAGCACTCCCTCGCTCGCCCCTAGATGACGGGTTCGGCCAACGCCTGTTTTCCTGTAGCACAAAATTCTCGGTCTTCCGCTATTTTTACGACATCTGACATTATTTGAGTATGGCGGAAGTGATATATTGTTTTTTTTTAAATTCTATCAGATTTCTTACACCACAAAAAACAGCATTTTAACATTTTAAACTAAATGACAGCAATAATAATTATAACACCCTTTATTTTTAAAACAGGCAGGCTTATTTTCTTGAGGAATTTTCTAACAGCTAACTTATATCTTAAGAAATCGTAAGGTTTATGTTGGCTACACAAAATTTAAACAACAGAAAAATAAACTGAAAATAAAAAAAATGCAATGAGAAGAAAAAATAGTGGTGTCACCCCAAAACTTTCCAGGCAAGTAGCTAAGGATTAATGGAAGGATTTTGAGCGTTATGTCCCTTCGGGAAAAAGGTTTGAAACAACCGTAATGACGGCAGCGAAAATTCAAAACTTTTAGGTGAGTTTGGTTGTTAATACGGCGGTATGTAAATATTATTACTGTAGCTTGTAAAAAAGATTTCACAATGTGATTTCGGCCCAACAAGGCATCTGTGTACCGAATTTGATGACTAAGTACAATATTTCGAGATTGAAATAGGGCTAGTGCGCCACCTGGTGGACGGATTGCAAACACAACCTTTTCAACTCTTGCCATGACCAAATGATGCCTGCATGCTAAACTTCAGCACAATCGGATTAAGCGTTTGGGCGCTATCGTTACGCTTAGTATATCATGCCCTCGCTGATGCAGTACTGAGCTATGCCCTCACTTCATTTGGTCGTACTTTTCGCACATATATAGATAACATATTTAATTTGCAACGTTGAATAATGAAATTTTAGTAAATAAAAATGTGTTAACACAATGTAAAAAGAACTATAAATTATTGTTTAAGCGATGCGATATATTATCTATACATGAAAATAATACATACTTACTAAAAATGGAGCATTTTAGAAATTAAGGATTTAAAATACCAATACAGTACAATAGGAATGTTAGAGAAAAAGTCCGTAAAAGATTTGAAGAACTAAGAGCGAACAACTACTAAGGACGTTAAAGTACCTCATTCCAAGAATCTTTATTCTATTGTATCTGAGGAAGACTGTGTAAGCATGAGCAAACAGATGTTTAAAAAGAGATTAAAAAGCTACCTGTTGGACGTTTATAGTGAAATTAGTGGTCATAAGTAAATTTGTTATACGTTTCTATAATTTATGCTTGTAGTAATACTGGCCTAATTTAAGCCTGTAGTAAGACCAGTAGTAATACTGCTGTGCGTTGTTTTTTTATATTATTAATGTCTTTTTGTATCACAAAATTAGAAGTGTAAAACTAGGAAAATAAGAGTTTATCTCGCCAACAAACTGTATACCAGTTTGGCGAGATTTTAATATTAAAAAAAATGAATTTGTTCTTTGAATTAAAAAAAAAAAACGTGTGGCACTCGGGGACTGCCGCGGTAAAGCTATTGCATAGCATTTTTAACAACTTATGCAATTATAATTATTTATTTATTTTATTTTTTCTGATATCAGATATATGCGCTCTATCGGAAAACGTTGAAATTATTCCGAATCATTTGCGGCTGTGGTAGCAAATGATTCGGAATAATTTAAACGTCTTCCGATAGAGCGCCGCGCACGAATTTTTTATTCGATAAAGCAAAAAAAAACGGATTAATCGAAAAAATCGTAGATAGAAAGATAGATAATTAAATTATCTTTAAAATGGTGCAGGTTTCATAATAATACCCCAGATAGTTTTTGCGTAGTAGTCGTTTTTGTGTTCGGTTAGACCTAATTTAAAAAATTAATTACATTATGTAATATAAACAAAATCTAAAATATTCAAAGCTAAGAATGTTAGGAAAATGTTCTTGTTTAACATATATTTTTTTCGAATCGTAAGCAGTACTCGTTTAGAGGTAATTATCAGTTTAAAATCATTAATTTTCGTTAATAAATTTCTTCATTCGGTCGCCGCGCTGGCTTACTAGGCCCGCGATAAAAGCTATGCAATAGCTTAAAAAAATGATATACACAGAGAGACTTCTCTCTGGAAATAGTCTTAATTAATTCAAAAAGGCTCAACATGGATATTTCCGTCTTCGCCTCGAAAACAAAAATTAGCACATTCACAATACTTTCCCAACTCGGTTGTTGATAAAGTGGAAAAGTAAAATGAGAAGAGTAAAATGTTGTTAATCCATAACCTTATATAGCAAATAATTTAAAACATCATTGGCTTTGTTACTGCTATATATATATATATATATATATATATATATATATATATATATATATATATATATATATATATATATATATATATATATATATATATATATATATATATATATATATATATATATATATATATATATATATATATATATATATATATATATATATATATATATATATATATATATATATATATATTATGCTTATACGTATTTTTTTATGCTGTATGTTTTTAAGAAAAATAAAATAAAATAAAAAAATAAAACAATCCACCGTCAAGTTCCGCCACATGCCCGTCAGAGGCCACCGCCTTATTCGCGAGATAGCCAGGAATATTACTCAGCGGGCTTACACTCACGCAATTACTTCCAGTTGCGACCAGATTACTCCGGTCTCTCCACTGGTTACGAGTTCGAGGTCGCTTGCGCGGTCCTCTCCCTTACGAAGCGGTGAAACGGTATCAAACGAATCTATCGCGGACCACGGCATCCTTTGCCCGGCTCTTCGCCCGGAATCGGGTAGCCGATGGTCGTTTCAAGAGCAGTCGCTGTAAGGTCAGCCCCGCTCTATAGGAAACAGTACAGCAGCCAGACTCCCCCGACTGTTAGTCAGAATGCACAATAGATTGGGTTGCGCCGCACGGTGCGCAGACCGTCTAGGAGCTCCAGAAGATTGACTCCTAGGGGAAACTAGCCCTAAGGCCAGAATCCTACCCGGGCTCTCGCTTCATGCGTGGAGGCCACCGGATGGGTGTTGATCAGTGAGTGTGACCGACTCTAAACAAATAGGTCTTCGTGGCCAACTCATCAAGGACCCATTAGCTCCCAATGAACCCATTAGCCCCCATAGCTAGAACTGACAACAGTTGGAAACAAAGGTTCTCGAATGGCGACCACGAACCGGCAGTCGCAATGTCGGATGACCTTTCAAATGATGACATATGGGGAAACCTATGTTCAACAGTGGACGTCTACCGTCTGATGATGATGACGATTGCTTGCTTCACCTCGAGGACCGACATATTTTTTTGTTTGCTTGAAAAAAATATCATACAATAGAGCACAACATTGTGGGCCCATTTATTTATTTATTTATTTATTCAATTTAACAATTCATGTACAATGCATAGGTCTCACTAACAATCATATAAAAAAATATATAGCATTAAAATTAAAATTAAAATTGAACACGGCCGATATGAGCATTAGTAGGTATGTACTGCTGCTGCCCAACTAAGTGCCAGGACTTGTTCCAGGGCAGCGAGCTCTCACGTGACATTACTTACGATGTCACGTGACATTACTTACGACCATAATATCAGGGTTATAGCGACTAAATATTTATGTAAGCGAATTATTCATCAGTATCAATATTAAGTTATTCATTCAGAACATACAATAAAAGCATGAATAATCAATTGAAACTAGTTATCGTATATTAGAATTCGTCAGTTGCTCGTAATATATCGATATAAAACTAATATAAACAGAATTATTCATTTGAGAGTGAGTTGACTAAAATAGGCTTATTTTATTTTCATTTCTTAGGAAAATATATAGGAACACATTGAGAAATAAGTGCTGAAGGCCAACTAAAAGTTTACTTGTTTTTCCTAATTTAATTGTTTACTCTGACCCGCCTAGATACAGGACAGTACAGTCCTAGTTAGGGGGGCACTGACCATTTGCTACATTTGCGTGTAATTTTTTCCGAGTTCTTTTATAAAATTAGTAATAATCCTACTAATATTATAAACGCGAAAGTTTGTAAGAATGTATGGATGTTTGTTACTCTTTCACGCAAAAACTACTGAATGGATTTTGATGAAACTTTACAATAATATAGCTTACACATCAGAATAACACATAGACTATAATTTATAAAGATATATGGTTTTCTATCATCATTATCACAATTTTCCATCACCACGCGGGTGAAACCGCTGGGCCCAGCTAGTAAGTCATATTTTAAAGCAAAGATCTTTGCATTATTAATATTGTCATACATTGTAATATGTAATAAAATAAATATGTGTAATAAATAAATATGTCATACATTGTAATAAAATATCTGTAAAAATATGTGTAATAAAATATGAATAAAGTAGGTACTAAATAAATAAAAATAAATCGATGTCCTAATTTGCAAATGTGTCAACTCTACTTTTCATCAAAACACATTTTTTTTAAAATGTGGCAAATTTCCTTATCTGTAAGTTAGAAAATGAAACAGCTTCCTAAAATTAAAGACGATATTAGAAAGGAAAAGCTACCAAGTGGACTTTCGGATTATCTATAATGGTATTAATAAAGATTTTGTTAGAAGTTGACAGCTCTAGTTATCCTCCTGGATACAACTGTACGTTATAAAATCGAAGACTATCGCGGTTGTTTGACATTATAAATAGGATAGAAAACGAATTTACCGCGTGAAATTTGTAGCACCCGACGTTTCGGTGACGTTGCAGCCGCCGTTGTCCAGGGTAGACTGAAGGGCTGTCAATCCGTTGTTTTGCGGGTAGGCCGCGTACCGCTTCCGCCACTGCGTAGGTTATAACGGTGGTGGGGGGCCGGGCTCGGAGCGCGGGAATTTTGAAAATCCGTCCTGCACACAACACTCACTGTATCCTGTTTTACGTCTTTGCGTTCGGCGTTCGGCGGCGGGAACATTTTAAGAAGAGGGTTCCACGTAGAAGAGAGTTTGTAACCGTCGTCTCTGTTAAAGCTCGGGGTTCTTCTTAATTCAATGGCTTCCCGGATCATGCGAGGAAAGTAGAATTGTTCTTTGGATAGCACAATGGGATTTTGAAACTGCATCCAGTGGTTACTTCCGCTATCCAATATATGTTCGCAGATCGCCGATTTTTCTCGCTGAACGTTTTTAACAGCTTTGATGTGTTCTGACAGTCGCGTGGCTATGGGCCGTTTCGTACAACGGATTGACAGCCCTTCAGTCTACCCTGGACAACGGCGGCTGCAACGTCACCGAAACGTCGGGTGCTACAAATTTCACGCGGTAAATTCGTTTTCTATCCTATTTATAACTGTACGTTAGAAAAATATAATTCTTAGGTCTGCGGCCTGCGTTTAATAGCTCATTTACACTCGCGCCTCGCGCCTCGTGTCCGCGTCTCGTCTACGTCTCGCCTCGCGCCTCGCGTGGTCGATGGAAAATGAGTTTCTGTTTACACTCTTGTGGTGTGTGCGAGCTAGCACCTATTATATTGGCCATAGAATGCTTGAATATGTACAATCAGCAGGCTAGGTTTCGGGACACCTGGCGCTGGCGTACTAGGTAAGGTGTAATTTTAAGTAGTATCCTAAAGTGTTTTGGAAAAGCTGAAAATACATCAGTAGACAGTAGATGCAATAAAGAACTCGAAACATAAGGTCAGACTGCTTCATAATCGAACGCGTGGCGTCAGCATCTCCATAAATGTCACGCATCGGTCTATGACGTATCGGTCTACTGTGCCAAGCTATATAATGGTATCATAGTCGTGTCTGCACTTGTGAGAAAGGTCACGTAATGGACTTTGAACACGATCAGGTTTCAATGTTATAAGAAATTTATTATATATTGACATTTTTGAAAGCGTGTTTTTAGTGTTTTTTTTAAAAACTAATAATTTATTCTCATAATAAGTCATTATTAATGAGTGTACTGAAAGTTTCAAAAATATATTCCAAAAAAAGGGTGCCTGAAACTCGCGGAGGATATGGGCCGAATAAAAACCAGAATATGTTCAAAAGACGATTCGCGATTTTGTTCTATGAAACTAAGCATTTTCATCATACCTGCGCTCCATTCTGGACCAGCAACCTGACGACTGCTTCCTGACCGGCCAGGGACGCGATGTGAAGAGCTGTGTTGCCCTTCTTTGTAGCGGAATCGATGTGAGCCCCACGTTGCAGCAACTCGGAAACCACCGTCACGTGACCATCTTTGGACGCTAGGTGAATTGCGTTCAGTCCATTCTGAAATCATCATTAAATATTTAGTAATAATCCATCTTTAACAATTTTGCGGTAGACAATATAAAAGTATACGTTTTAAAATATTTTTTTTCTGCTACCTAATTTAGATACGCTTTTTGATATGTCTTTGAGCGATGGTGGTGAACGGTTTCGCGCAGCTTGGGCCACAAGATCCATTTGTTCTCGGATCGGCTCAACTCACCACTCAGCTCCTATTCAGAATCCTCCTCGAGTGGAAGGCTACCCCGGGTAAGACACCCGTGTCTCAGGCCTCAGAGCTGGTGGACCGGTTTCTCGGTCGGCGAAGCCAATCGGTTGTACATTCTGACTAATTGCTGAAGGGGTCTGGAGACTATGGAAATACACTGTTTCCTAAACAGCGGGGGTGGATGCTGACCTGTTGTTATGCAGCTCTTGCAATGACCTTAGGCCACTCGAGCCCATGTGGCACTACGAGCAAAAAACGCCCAGGTCCGCGATAAATTCTAACTGAATTGCCGCTGTAATACAGGTCGCGTAAGCGACTTCGGACTCGTAACCAGTCGGGAGGACGGAGGTATCCTGAAGGTTAATTCCAGACGGAGATATCCTGCCAAAACTGGTAGTCGGGGGGCGAGCCTGCCCGCTTTTACCTTTCCCGGTGCCGCGCCCTAATGCGTTGGCCTCTGGCGGAGCTTGACGGTGGACTGTTTTGTCCTAAGTCTTCTGCGCTCACCTCACGGGAGGCAGAACGATACATTTCGTTAAAACCTCCTGAGGTGACTGATTCGCCCGTTGTAGTTCACAGCTCTAGTTATCTTTGAACGATAAGAAATTTGTAATAGACGAATTAAACCTAAAACTGCCACTGATAAATATTTAATTGACAGTTACCGATTTGTCTATACATTTTATCTATTTATTAAAACTTTTTATCTATTTGATAGGCTTATTTTTAATAAAATCAGAGTTAAGAAAAAAACGTGTAATGATACTGCAGTGATACATTTTTGGATTCCCGTTTGAGCAAGCAGACACACGCACGCGCAATAGCAGCGAGACCACGCCTTCTTTACAATGTTGTTGATCGTTATTTTGAAGTTATTTTTCTAAATTAACAAAGATTGCAATTCTTCATCTCATCTAACGCTATTTAACTAGCCAGGTGTAAAAGCGACATGTATTGACGTGACAACTAAATTGTAAACAAGTAAATATATTAAAAAAAATATAAAAACATGACTGCCGTTACAGAAAGTGAACGTTTGTATTTATGAGTCGTAGATGCGTCGTAGCGCCGCAACCACATTGTAAAATTTTCGTAGGGAATTCTTTTATATAAGCCAGAAAAAAAAACCGCCGTATTTAAGAAAATGCATATTACATAATATTGGTAAATAGACATTTTAATACCACGACAATAACTAAAATTGACTACTTTTGCTATCATAGTCACTTGACGCAATCAAAATCAGCTAGAGGGAGGGGAGGGGGGAAAAGGAAGGAGGTCCGGGGGGGGGGGGGGGAACTAGAGTTGTCAACTACAACGGGCGAACCCGTCACCTAACGAAATGTAACGTTCTGTCTCCCGTGAGGTGAGTGCAGAAGACTTAGGACAAAACAACCCACCGTCCGAGGCCAACGCCTTACGGCGAGGCAGCGTGAAAGGTACCCAGCGGGCAGCCTCGCCCCCTGACTACCAGTTTTAGCAGTATATCTCCGTCTAGAATTAACCTTCAGGCCACCTCCGTCCTCCCGACTGGTTACGGGTTCGAAGTCGCTTACGCGATCTCTACCTGTTGTATAACAGAGGCAATTTAGATTGAATTTATCGCGGGCCTGGACGTTCTTTGCCCGTAGTGCCACACGGGATCGAGTAGCCCAAGGTCATTTCAAGAGTGGCATGACAACAGGTCAACGTCCACCCCCGCTGCTTAGGAAACAGTATAGTACCATAGTCTTCAGACCCCTTCAAAAATTAGCCGGAATGCACAGCCGATTGGCTCCGCCGACCGGTGCGCAAACCGTCCAGTGGCGCCGCGATGCAATTCCGCCGGGAGAAACCGGTCCGCCAGCTCTGAGGCCTGAGACACGGGAGTCTTACCCGGGGTAGCCTTCCACTCGAGGATGCTTCTGAATAGTAGCTGAATCGTGAGTTGAGCCGATCCGAGAATAAAATGGATCTTGTAGCCCAAGCTGTACGAAACCGTTCACCACCCCGGGGGTGGGGGGCAGTTGGCTGGAGTGGGGGAGGTGGGGTGATAGGCGGAGGGGGTTGGGGTTGAGGGATTTGGCGCGGGGGGAGGAGTGTCTGCTTGCCGGGAAAGTCTTAAGATGGTTCGACCGATTTTTTTAATTTGAAAGACAGGTTTCAAAACGTAATAATTACGCACTTTAATGTTCAACTAGACTAATATTTCTGTTATGTGATCCTGTGATGTAATTATTCTGATTCTGTGATTGTATATAAATACGATATATGCCACAAATAATGAAATGTTAATATTGTTATCATTGATTAAATTATTGGGCTTTTATATTAAATCAGTCATTTACAAAAAAAAACATTTATTATCAATGTTATTATAGATGGATAAATAAATTGCTATTAGTTTGGCCGTTAATGGTATCAGCGCCACTTCGATTTCTCCGTTTAAGAAGGGTTTCTAAATCGCACTATAGAGTTAAGCAATCTAACACTATATATAATGCTAGTAGCTATGATAGAGTACATATTTGTATTGTTGTTTTACAACAATACAGTTTACCGTACTCAAAAATTTTACTGAATGCGCATCGCGAACACTTTCTGATTGTATTCTCTTCTAAGGCGTTGAGTAATCGAGTTTATAATGGCTACATCCCCGCCTTACCCCTGCACGGACGGGGTAACTGACCGCATTATAAAGGTGACGTCATCAGTAGTTAGTCTTGTATACCTAGCTATAATTTTATATGGTGCGTACATAGTAATATAACTGTGTCACTGGGAGTGGCCGATATTCTACTAAAATAACTACCGTTAAGTATATTGGCGACGATAAAGGCTGATTTACATAGTCAGTGTCGAATCTGCACTTTTATCACCGATCAGGAATGACCATAGATATGGGTTTTTATGATCTTACCTTAGGATAATCATAATCATAATCATAATTTATTTTTCTAAAAAGACTAGATATCTACAACAAAGATACCTAATGGCTAATCTGGTGAAATCATCAAGAAAAAATACATATTAGATAAATTACATATTAGTTAAATTTCAAAATGAAAAACCATAGTAGATATAGAAATAGTGGCAATTGTGTCAAATTAAAAGACATAACAAAATAAAATAAAAAATAATCGCATCAAAAAAAGAAAATATTAAAAAAAAATATATTAAAAAAGATATGTTCACTAATTAAATTCCAACATAATTTGGAAATAATACCATTTCAAAAGTCAACTAACCAACTAAAACGCCTGAAGCGTATATTAAAAAAATGCTATCAATAATGTAAAATAGAGTCTGTGTTAGATGCACTCTGGGAAGGGCAATATTTAACCGGTGGCGAGTGGATCACCATTTATTTCACGTTTTGGGACGTTGGTTCTCGCATAAATTAAACACCGAAGAATATATTCAGCTACCATAGTTAATATTTTATATTTTTTAAAGTACGGAACGCAGTGAGTATTTCGCGCTAGTCCCGCGATGGCTCTTGATAGGTAGCTCGATGGCTCTGATAAGCTTGAGCTTCTGCAGAACGTTTGCATTAGGTACATATTCAATCTGCGGAAGTATGTCCAAGTTTCCGAGTACAGAGTAAAATTGCAATGTCTTTGGATACGGGACCGGAGAAATTTTCATATCCCTTCACTACCATATAATGTCCTACACAATCCTATCCTTTTACCGAGTTAGGAAGTCGTGCTCTCCCATTTCGTTCAAGTCACAATAATACTCTACCTATCCCAAAACACAAAACCAATTATTTTTCCTACTCCTTCTCCGTACATGCAGCTCGATTGTGGAATCAGCTTCCTACAACCATTAGAGGTGCTAGCTCGCTGTCCAAAAAGCAGTTCCTTTCACAAAAAATATAAACCATAAATTCTAACCTTTCCGTTATCCTGTCCCTTTCTTTACCTTGTTTTGGCAGTCTAAATTCATCTATACTAATATTATAAAGAGGTAAAGTTTGTGACGTTGTAGGAAGTAATCTCTTGATCTACTGGACCAATTTTGAAAATTCTTTTACCAATGCCACGTTATTTGCGAGTGTCATAGGCTATATAATAATCCGAAAACTGATAAGACTTTTTCGTGGTAGACGGATTTCCAAAGTAAGTCGGAAAAAACGGTCGATAGAAAATGGGTCAACTTTTTTTTTAAAGGTTTGGAATTTTCATTTTTTGAGGTGTCACCTCAGAGTGACACCGGGCATTATCAGTTATTTTTTCATGTACCGTTTATGCATATGAAATTGGGAAAAGAATGTGTGTTTTTTAACTGTTTATTGCTATTATCATAACTTTACAAACCCTAAGCTAAGACACAAAGTTCTATAGGTTGGATTTGGAACTTGTTATATGCCTACTTATTGTGAAATTTGTACCAGCACTTCACGTGCAGTCCAACATCACATTTCAGACACATTTTTCTTGTTCGTTGGTGGCACAGACCGCATCGACGTTGTGGACAGTCGACTTCAACATGGTCCGCTGAAGTCCCCGCTAGCCTTGTCTCATCAGGTATACGAAGTCCTAGAGGAACTCCGCATTTGGGGTTTTTTGTAAGGGGCTTCCCATACTTGTGCAGGTAGACCTGCACCACAGCTCGACGGAAGTTACAGTAGGTCCAAGTGTCGCTCTTCTGCCTCTTGACCAACCAGGCATTTTGGCATGCAGCATCGAGTCCGAAAGCAAATAAGGCAAACCACCATTTTTTACCGCGCAGTGAAATCCTCATCGAATGAACATTTTCATCAAACCGATCAACTCCGCCCATAAACTTGTTGTACATTCTAACTAATGATGGGCAGTCTACTTGTATTTTAACTCTTTTTTTATTTATGACACCTATACGATCCACTTTTGTGATTGGAGTCAATGCATGGCAGTTGGAAGCCATTCTTACAACTCTGTTGTCGTTCCATTTGACTGCTATTACCTTTTCTGATGCTTTAAAAACCATGATACCTCTAGGTCCTTTCTTCATTTCAACGTCCTTTACGAGTGGACAGTTTTCTAATCGGTTTTCCCTAATCGTCCCAGTGCCTCCAACATTGTTTGTGTGCAGGTATGTCAGTAAAGGTAAACCGGTAAAGAAATTATCAAAGTATATGTTGTATGGTCCCAATTCCGGTGGTAACCTGGAGTGTAGTTCTATTACCACAGCAGCACCCAACCCATAAGTGGGCTGTAGCTTCAGCGATGGGCCGGTCGCACCTTGATACAGGTCGCATGTTATAAGGTACCCATGTCTTGTAGCAGCAGACCACAGTTTGTACCCGAACCTGATGGGCTTTCCATGTATATGCTGCTTGGTACCATGCCTACCGCAGTAAGGTATAATCGTTTCGTCGATAGACACGTGTGATGATTTTACTCTGTAGTACTGGGCTAAAGAATTTTCATTGAAAAGTGTGAAATACTTTCGTACTTTACCAAATTTATCATTTTCTGGTAGGTTAGTACTGTCACATAAATGCAGGTACTGTTGTATCTCAAAAAACGGTTTCTTCTCATGCTAGAGGCCACGAGTTTATTGTAGGTGTCACTTTTGTTCTCCCAAAACATTCTCATATATTTGGGCGTTATATATCCAGTTAGAAGAAGAATGCCTATATAGACTCTGATCTCATCAGCTGATACATTCAGAGTATGATTTTTTTGTAAGGCATACAAATTGCTCATGTCAACGATGTATTGCACGATTTCTTTGGAATAAAATAATTCGAAGCAATCTGTGGCGCTTAGTTCTTCTTCAAGATTTTCTGTAATGCTTTCTTCGTCGTCCCCTCTGCCACAAGGACTGAATTTCGACGCATTATTGAACCATTCCTTCGCTGCATACTCTTTCCTTTTCTTTTTTTGTGATGGTCCAGGTTCTAGTTCCTCATTTTCTTCTACAAGTCTTGGTTGTACCTCAACTCGTGAACGCAGCATTCGGCTTGGAAGGTGGGCCATGTTGATATCATTTTCATCCCCACTGTCTTCATCAGTGACATTGCCATCTTCCGGAGGAAACACTATTATGTCGCCAGGGTCCTCTTCTCTCTCTAACTCCTCCAATATCTCGTCCATAGTCAGTCTAAAAGGAGAAAACCTCTGTTATAAAACAAGTTAAAAACAGCAATTTTGTTCAAATAACGCCCAGTGTCACCTAAAGGTGACACCTACTGTTTATACATACATAAGATACACATAAACACATATTATTTCACTGTTTTTAGCAACAAAGTGAGAACAACATTCAAAGATCATAAATCAATACAAATATCAATTGTACTTACATTCTCGGCATTTTTACAGCTGTATAAAGTCGGTACGGAAGCAGTTTTTGGTTAACCTAATGGAACCGCTGAGTCATCTGTCATTTTGACAGCTAAGATTCGCATCAGGGTTGCCAGAAAAATAATCAATAAATAACAACATGTTATCTGCATTTAGCATCGGTGATTTTTGTTTAAACATAAAATTTATTTATGTATAAAAAACACCAAAGTTGCTGCACCTGTAGGTGACACTGGGAACTGAAGGGTGATACGCATAAAATGCATAGTATTTACTATACATTAAAATTTTATTTTATATCATCTTTTGCCTACTCTTCTTTTCACATCAGCATGTTGGTTGATTGGAAGATATTGTTACGTAGCAATAAGTCTGCCATTGTACCTTCTTTTAATTGTGCAATAAAGAGATTTTTCATTTAATTTCATTTCAACCATAGACATAACCAACCGGAAACTAATGAGGGCTCGTTCTTAGAAACGGAATAGGGGTCGTGTGAGGGACCACCCCTCACTAGACTCCAAGTTGTGCGGTGTGAGGTGGTGGTATCAACTTATGAGTTATCTTCGTATTGAAAGGCGGTTTTGAATGAAGTAGAAGGTATTTATTGATTGAAAGTTTGATATTGCCAGTTATAACGCTTCCCGAATAGGTTATGTTGTCGCGAGTGTATTGATGCGCGACTGCGGTTACGACGATATATGGATGAGGATTGTATTTGTGCTCCTAGTATCTTGTACTGGGCACGGCTTGAGTCTGTCGGATTGCAGACTGATGCTTCGTGACTGGGAAAGATAAGGAAAGGAAACCAAGGAGCCGGACTCGTTGAGCGACCTCGTGAGAAGGGTACCGAGTATGCCGTCGCAATCTTGGGGGAGGTGATCACCCGAAGAATGATCTGTGACCAAGAAGCCGGGACACCGAAGTGTGCCGTCGCTATCTCGGAGACATGACCACTCGAGGAATGATAATTTGGTTGCTTTTTCGCCGGTTTACATGGGCCGGGAAATGATGCAATCCGAAATATTCCGAGTAAAAGTATTGTTTCATCGTGCTGATTCATCGCTGAAATAATAGCTGAATTGTGTCAGTGTATTTCACTGGAAATCGATGCATTTGTCGATCGCCTGTAATGGCACTTAAGGGCCATTACAGTCGCTAAGGACACAATCGATCGAATGCTTAACGCTACGAAAATGACAACACTTACTGCATTGCTGACGTTGATATCGATGTCTTGATTGATCAGGTTGAGGATCTTGTCCAGGTGGCCAGCACGAGCGGCACGGAGGAACGCCGTGCTGGCGTCGGCCTGCAAAAATGAAACAAAACAAATATTACAATAAGTAAATATATTAACCCTTCGAGTAGCGGCATAATTTTATTGCAATTTATTGGAATTTCTTGCAATATCGTCGCACTCGACAAAAAGTACTATAACTGTGGAACTACTATAGCAATCATAAAAAGAATAACTGTAAAATGATCACATTGAAATTTCATATATAGAATATTGATATTTTATATTGTAAAACAATTACATAATTATGAATAAATATGAGAAAGTCGAAAAAGTGAAAAAAAAACTCGGCAATTCTAACTTGTACTTGTCTTACGGAAAAATACGAAACCCTATTTAGAAATTGTAAATACTGTCGTGATTTTTATTAGATTCTCTATCAAATGTGATATTTCGTTTTCATATTTACATACAAAAATATTTAGATATCCCATAGCTCATAAAAACCAATAAAAATTTTGACGATTTCTCGAAAAAAAAATAATTATGATGTTTGACAATTGAATTTTACCAGACATACCCGCGAATTGACGCGCGAAATTTTTATAGCGGCCGTCTATGTATATATGGTAATAATGAGAATTTGGTATGGATTTTAGGATACGTTCGAATTAGAAAATACTATTACTGTGCGCTCCGGGAGCAAGCCGCCAATATTGGTCGTTATGTAGTCAACGGTGTTCTGATATGCAAACAAATTTGGTCGTTACGCAGCCGAAGGATTAAAAAATAATTATGGGATTAGGGACCGGTTTTTTTTCGATTCTATTTGGTATCGAGTACTTTTGTTTGGATACCGATACTATTGTAGTCGATACATTTTAAATCGATACTTTTACATAATGAGTTTTTAAATCGATACTTTTTGGCAAGTATCGAATCGAATAAATCTTATGAATGATTTTTCAAACTAGGCTATATGACTCATGTTTATGCCTGTCGGTTAATAAATAATAAGATGTTTTGCTTCATTCATTCATTATGGTACGCAGGAATTTAAGCTTTATTGGGTGAAAATAAAGTTTATTATGTTCTCGTGTTTACTTTGAGGTTAGTTCACTTAACTCAACTCTCACCAGTGTTGCCAATTTCGCGACTTTTTCGTTAGATTAAGTGACATTTTGACACTAACAGCGACTTTTTATTTTCACTTCTTTTAGTATGTTTAAGAGTACGCATCAAAGAACATCTATGCAAACTTATTACCAATTATTTCTCCTAAAATTCCTTATTTGACTGGGCTATAAGGTGAATACGGAAATTGATCAGCTTTAAACATACTGTAACTGACCTTAAGTCCATTACATGCGATCAACAAATGCATCGATTTCCAGTGAAACCCACAGACACAATTCAGCTATTATTTTGACTCGTGCAGCTATGAATCAGCACGATGAAACAATACTTTCACTCGGAATATTTTTGGATTGCATCATTTCACGGCCTATATAAACCGGCGAAAAAGCAACCAAATTATCATTCCTCGAGTGGTCATATCTCGAGATAGCGACGGCACACTTCGGTGTCCCTGCTTCTCGGTCACATGTCATTCCCCGAGTGATCACCTTCCCCCAAGGTTGCGACGGCATTCGGCACTCTCTCGCACGAGTTAGGTCTCGAAGCATCAGTCTGTAATACCACAGACTCGAGCCGTGCCCAGTACATGATACTAGGAGCACACGCACACTCCTCATCTATATATCCTCGTAACCGCAGTCGCGCATCTATACACTCGCGTCAACGTAAACTATTCGGCAAGCGTTATAACTGGCAATATTTAAACCTTCGATCAATAAATTCCTTCTACTTCATTCAAAACCGCCTTTCAATACGGAGATAACTCGTAAGTTGATAGCACTACCTCACACCGAACAATTTGGAGTCTTGTGAGGGGTGGTCCTTCACAATACTAAAACAATATACTATAAATATTTTGAGTTAATTTTTTCATGGCGGGATTCTTGTCTAGTCGCAGTTTACCACAGTTTTAACATATATTTATATATTCATAGGCATCATATATTCTCTGTCTAAAAACAAGTCATAAGAATTTTGATTAATATTTACCATACTGAATCATGTTGTGGTCACAGCAGAGACAGTATAATCACGCTACCATCACTATATATCTTTAAATATATAAAGTTAATATTCAAAATATAGGAAAGTTGAAGACCCAAAAGGTAATTCACTCTCAATTTACCAGAGGTAGGCATAATTTAATACTAACCTGTCCGTCTTTGGAATTATTCAGAAGGGATCCAAAATATGTTAGAATGGTGTATTACAATAAACTGTCCCCAACATTAAAAAATTATTTGTAGAAACAGGAAAATAACCCAGTTTAAATCGATATTAAAATGTGAGAGATAACGTGTGTGTCCTGGAATAAGAACCCTTTAATAATACCTCTGCTTTGAGTAGGGTAACTATGATTAAGGATCTGGGTGTTACAACCGACTCTAAACTGATATTTGTTGCCCACATCGACAGTATTGTTGCGAAAGCGTTTAAAGCCCTAGGATTAATTATACGATCCAGCGAACACTTCAATAACATAAAAACCATAAAAATTCTCTATCGTGCTTACGTCCGCAGTCATCTTGAATATGCATCCCAGTTATGGAACCCTTGTTACGAGGTGTATGCATCGAGAATAGAGGCCATCCAAAAAAAATGTCTGCACTACATAGAATATAAATGTCGTATACATGATCCAGACTACTATTCTCATTGTATCCGCCATCATTTGCTGCCATTGGCTTTGCGAAGAAACATAGCTGAAATCTCACTTTTACTACGAATTTTAAATGGCTCAATTGATTGTCCTGAACTTCTATCTAAAATATCTCTCCGAACTCCTAGCCGGGCACTTTGAAATAGGGCACTCCTTCTAGTACCTGGCATTAAAACCAAATACAGGCGTAATTCTTATTTTATAAGGGTATGCGAAACTTTCAACACCCTGAACGCTGACATTGATATTGACCCCTTTTTCACGAATATAGATACTATAAGGAAGCAGGTTGTAGGGCGATTTTGTGATGACCAGGCTTAGCATTTTCTTCTTTTATTACAGTCTTGTTTATGTAAACATGTTTTCTACTGTACAATTTAGTATTTTCTTGTTTAATATCTTCTTAATGCTTAATATCAGTTTTAAATTCACGTTATTATTATTGTCATTATCAGTGGTAACTTGTAAATGGCTCTAAGCTTCCTATTTTTGTTCACTACAAAATTATTGCCTGTAAGTTATCCTTAAGAAAATAAAATAAATAAAATAAATAAAATAAATGAAATAAATAAAATAAATAAAATAAATAAATAAAATAAATGAATAAATTTGCAATATTTATCACTTTTTGGTAATGGTATTGTTTTGTTATTTATTACTTTTTGTACAGCTGAAACAGACAACGCATAAGCCAGACTCTACACACACCTTCAATCCTTAGGTCCCGCTATATTATCTTGCTTTACACGTCGAGCATTCCATCCCGCAAAAAGAATCATTTACTACATTAACTATTAATTATAGTGGCACGTTTGAAAGAGTAGTTGTCAACAAAGTAAACCAAACGCGAATTTATTTATTTATTTATTTATTTAAGAATTAATTACTATGAAACATTGATTAGCTTTTAAAAATAACAGGAACCGAATGGCAAAACCTTAACCTTTTGCTTATTTCTTTCTGTCACCCAACTGGGACTAGCCCGTTCTAGGGTGGAGGGGACTCCAATATTACAATCAAGTTTGCTTGATTGCTTGGTTGCTTACAAATATACAAGTTTTAGTAAAAAGCTAATGACACTAAATTGCCCTAAAATGTGGTCTTCAGAATAAAATAAAAAAAAAATAATAATAAAAAAAATATTAAAAGATAATATAATAAATAAAATGCAATTCCATTATTTAATCGGCAATAAATATCATATAAAATTCGATTAAATAAAATAAATAAAGTTATATGTGAGAAAAGGAAGAAACGGTCATTAATATTTATTAATATAAAATTACCTAGTCTAAAAAGTATACTTCATTGTCAAAGTCAAATAATTTTTGGTAGTTAGTTCAATGTTAAAATATACTTAACATATATGTTTAAAAATATGTTAATAATTTGTGCACCTAAGTTTTATTATACTATTATTTCTAACATTTGATGTATGGTTAGTCTGTCATGATTCGATAACCATTTCTTTAGTTTATTTTTGAATTCCCTAAATGTCAAGTTCATTTTTATTTCCATATTGATCAGATTGTAAAATATCGGCGCAATGAAAGAGTAATGTCTTTGTCCAAATGATGTTTTCCTTCTGGGTATTATTGAGCTATTTTCTAAAACTTGTCTCGTTGGTCGCCGGTTCTGAATTATTCCTAAATTTGAGTTACTGTCCAAAAATAGCCTTAAGAGGGAAGTTTTTAGAAAAAGTTGCCTACAGTCAAGAACTTTAGCTTCCTTATAAAGTTCATTAGTGGGATGGCGATATGGTCTACGTAGAATAATTTTTAATATAAATTTCTGCGCAACTTGCAATGGCTCTAGCAGGGTTTTACCACATCCACCCCATCCAATTATGCCGTAAGTAATAAGCGATTCACATAAAGCATAATAAACAGTTTTTAGTGTTTTGGAATCCAGAACATTCCTCAGTTCTTTGAAAACATATCCAAGGATTCGCACCTTCGTAGCCACGGTTTGTATATGAGAATCCCAACGGAGAAACCAATCTAGAGTGATGCCTAGATATTTCCAAGATATTTCTCTTTGTATAGGCTGACAGTTACAAGACTCTACGCTATCGCACTCGTGTATTACAATAGTTTTATTAGTAGTGGGTTGACCTCTGGTTGTTATACTAAATGGCATGTATTTGGTTTTGCCAACATTAAGCGTCAACATAAAGTTACTCGCACATCTAATGAGCCACATGAATACCGACAGACGCTTGGCGTTCGGTCTTTCGTGTTTATTCGGCTACGCTTTTGTGTTATGACTGCCGTATGGATGCGTACCAAAATTAAATAAACAATCGACAAATAGAGCTGTCAACTACAAAGGCCGAACACGTCACCTCAGGAAGTTTTAACGATTGGTCGTTCTATCTCCCGTCAAGTGAACGCAGAAGACTTGGACAAAACAGTCCACCGTCAAGCTCCGCCACATGCCCGTAAGAAACCAAAGCCTTATCCGCGAGATAACCAGGTATGTTACCCAGCGGGCTTACACTCAGAGCCTTAGTTCCAATTGCGACCAGATTACTCCGGTCTCTCGACTGGTTACGAGTTCGAGGTCGCTTGCGCGGTCCTCTACCTTACGAAGCGGTGAAACGATGTAAACCGATTCTATCGCGGACCACGGCGTCCTTTGCCCGGATGTTCCACCCGGGATCGCGTAGCCGATGGTCATTTCAAGAGCAGTCGCCGTAAGGTCCGCACCCACCCCAGCTCTATAGGAAACAGTACTGCTTCCAGACTCCCCCGACTGTTAGTCAGAATGCACAATCGATTAGCTTATGCCGCACGGTGCGTAGACCGTCCAGGAGCGCCAGAAGATTGACTCCTAGGGGAAACTAGCCCTAAGGCTAGAGTCCTGCCCGGGCTCGCACTTCATGCGTGGAGGCCGCCGGATGGGTGTTGCACCGTGAGTGTGACCAACCCTGCACAGAATGGGTTTTCGTGGCCAACTCAGGAAGGGCCCATTAACTCCTCAGATGAACAATCGACAATACGACGCGCCCTGGATGCTAAGCGCTTTAGTGAAACAAGTTGTCTTCAAACACACGGATTAAATGGCGCCCCTTAAATTGCTGCCCCTAACTCGGCCACCCCATTAGATCCAGGGCTGCCTATACATATGCTTTTTGGTAGCGAATGGTTTCGTGCAGCTTGGTCCATAAGATCCACGTTGATCTCGAATCGGCCGAACTCACTATTCAACTATTCAGAAGTCTCCTCGTCTGGAAGGCTACCCCGGGTAAAAATTTCGCACTCTCTCACAGCTGGTGGATCGGTTTCTTCTGGTGGGATTGCCTCCCGCCGCTACTGGACTGTTTACGCACCGTTCGGCGAGGCCAATCAGATGTGCACTCTGACTAATTGCTGAAGGAGTCTAGAGACTATGGAAATATACTGTCTTCTGAGCAGTGGGGGTGGATGTTGACCTGTCGTCAATCACTCATGAATCGACCATTAGGCTACCTGATCCTGAATTCAGAGCCGGGCAAAAGGTGCCTTTAGTATGGCGATAGATTCAAACTACGAATCGCCGCTGAATAACAGCAGGTAGAGGTTCGGTCTCGTAACCAGTCTGGAGGAGGGAGGTATTCTGAAGGTTAATTCCAGACGGAGATATCCTACCAAAACTGGTAGCCAGGAGGCGAGGTAGCTCCACTGGTTTGCCTTCCTAGTGCCTCGTCGTAAGGCGTTGGGTTCTGGCGGATTCGTGGGTTTACTGGACGGTAGGTTTATGCCATCCCCAAGCCTTCTACGCTCATATGACGGCTGAAAGAACGATCATATATCGTTATACCAGCCTAAGGTGACGGGTTCGCCCGTTGTAGTCGACACCGCCCAACTACATAGACATATGCTTGTTGTGTTTTGTTTTTATTTTTGTGTTGCGCATGCTACCATTCACAACTTGAAAATTCCGTTCAATAACGGTAATGTATACATTCATGAGTTGTTAATTCTTTGATGAAGTGTTGTAAAAAAGCAAGGTCGTGAAATAAGCTATCCGCATAGAAATAAATGGTTAAATATTAACCGAAATGTATAATGGCGCGGCGCACAGTGAATACATTCGTATGGGTTAGTTAGATAGTTAGTTAGTTAGTTTGTCTGGGCTTTTTCCCGCACTTGGCCTCTTGATTGGGCCGTTGTGCGTGGCTCATGTTTCTATTTATGTTACTCCAGCCAACCCAGGCTGTCCCAGAAGGTTAGCAGCCTGTTTGGGTTGCTACAGGCCTCCGGGACAGATGATGGAGATTGTAGTATTCTTGCCCGTTGCTCTGCCAAGCTCCTGCATTCCATGAGCACATGCTGTGGCGTTTCTTTTTCCTCCATGCATCCTCTGCATAGAGGGCTGTCTGTCACACCTATGGTAAACAGGTTTTTGTTTAGGGGACAGTGGCCTACGGACTAGTTATGTGTTGGACGTATAGGTTTTATTTTTTATAATGTTCTAATCAATTTACTAAATGCCACAAATGCGCTTAAAACTAGTAACTAATTTTCTAATAAGTGGTATCGAATGCTAAATTGACAGGGAGTATTCTGGTCTAGGAATTCGAAAAAATCGTTTATTTGCATATTTTTAAAGTTTAGGCCTTTAGGAATATGTCCTCTAATGGATTTTTAAAAATTTGAATTATTTTCAGAGTTACAGCGACATTTGTGACGTGGCTAATAAACCGATAGTTCCGGAACGTATCGATCAATAGACCCTCGTACTATAATGTAATCCCCGATTTTATAATTATGAAGCTAGAACAGCTAGCTTAGCTGTAAGACCTACAGAAAATGTTAATTTTAAAGTAGAACTAGTCACGCTCCCGAAACTTTGTCTCAAACTTTGAACGCTTTTTTCTCGAAACTACTTTTTTCGACCTAGTTAACATCATATCTCAAGCTTTACTTAGACGATTTATTTGAAATTTAGTGGAAATCATCTTTGTTTATCCCTCAAAATCCGGGACCCTGTTTTTTTTAATAAATGCAATATAAAAAAATAAAAAAACAATGGCTATTTTTTTTTAAATCGTCGCCATTTTGCGAAAATAAACAAAATCTTTTTTTACATGGTCGAGGCCATAGCGACGTCCTTACTATTCAAGTTTTTCGGGTTATCTTTATTTCATAATAATACAAGGGTTGGAAACATCTCAACCAGGACGCACCTGTTTTTAGGCCCCACTTCACTAACCTTCACTAACTAAATTCTTTGAATTTTTGTTTTTTTGGTGAGTTTTTTTTTTGTATTCTTGAAACGTAAATGAACATTTGGTAAAAAAATTAATTGTAAAAATGTTTTTTTTTAATCTACTCGGGAAAATGTCTAAAATTTAGGCCTCTAGATCTGAATACCCCCTTAATATAGGTATAAAGCTTGAGACTGCAATATTGAATTCAGTGCAACAAACACTTATAGGGTTAAAGAAAACGCACAATTAACTTTTTCCAGTGAGACGATACGATTTCTTTCGTCTTTCTATTCTTCTCCTATAACGCCAAAGATTCATTCCAAAACAGCGTTAGATATAAAAATACTACACACATACTGCACAATTTTCCATAAATTTGGTGCTGATAGTAGTATTTCAGGAATTCCCTCAATTCCTCATGGATTCCACCATTAGAACTGGATTTTGATAAAAAATGGTACGAATCTGTAAGTATATTTTGTTCTTCCTACTTCTACCAAAATATTATGTGCGCTCGTAGACGCCTAGCAGAAGTTCCGGTGAATAGTGATTTTCATCATCACGATACGAGGAATAAATCCAATCTCCACATAAACCGACAGCGACTTGAAAAGAGCGGTACGAAGTTTATATAGAGTCTCTACAAGAAGTTCTTGTAAGCCGCTGTTCGTAGAAACAAGAATCATGACTATTTTCTTCCTGCATCTACCAAAATATTATTTACGCTCGTAGACACCTAGCAGAACTTCCGGTGAATAGTGATTTTCAACATCACGATACGAGGAATAAATCTAATCTCCACATAAACCGACAGCGACTTACCAAAGTGCGATACAGTTTTATTCACCAAAATTTGTCCTTCTATAATACGATTCCAGAGCAAATTAAAAGCCTTGGAGAGGACCAATTGAAAAAGATAATTATAAATAATTTGTAAGAAATCCAATTAGTTTGAAAACTCCGAGTTTATTTTCCATGTTGATAATTAGTAAAATTTGTAAAATTTTAACATAACGGTATTATGCCATTCTAATTCTCATATAATTTAGTATACATTTATTTATGTTTAAAAAATATGAAGGCATATTGCTGGATTGACAATAACATTATTTTAGATATTTTAGGTTATTTTAGGCTACATAGAATTTGCATTTCTATTTTAATATATTATTCTCTCTTACTATTTTATGACATTAGTATATTTTGATTATTTGTAATTAGGTTAATATTACAGCCATGACAACTATCATGATAGTTATGTTTTTAATAATTAAATTTTAAGGTGATTCGTCGCGGTCCGAGGAAACTATTCTGATAATAGATGGCGTTGTAAGCAATATTAACAGAAAAATACGATTTTTAGCTCTCTCAGTGCAGTAAAAATTACGAAATAAATTTACCGGGAACTTTACATATACACGGTTCGATGTACTTCGTATCACCGCGATAATCAACCGCATTACGAAATTAATGGGGAAAACAGACCAATTTCGGTTCAGAACCGAAATTGGTCTGTTTTCCCCATTAATTTCGTAATGCGGTTGATTATCGCGGTGATACGAAGTACATCGAACCGTGTATATGTAAAGTTCCCGGTAAATTTATTTCGTAATTTTTACTGCACTGAGAGAGCTAAAAATCGTATTTTTCTGTTAATATTGCTTACAACGCCATCTATTATCAGAATAGTTTCCTCGGACCGCGACGAATCACCTTAAGGATTTAATTTTATGACGCATCCAAGTGTAGGAATGCCTATCTACTGGAGTAGTTGATTGTATTGTATTGTATGGTATTGTATATTCTTTCGAATAAAAAAGAATTTTCCAAATCGGTTTATAAATGACAGAGTTCTGCGGTAACAAACATTAAAAAAAAGATACAACGGAATTGATAACCTCCTCCTTTTTTTGAAGGCGGTTAAAAACTAAAACCAACTGTGCGGCAGCTCCGCAGACTCGGTGACATGTTACGGTAACATTATACAAGTTTTTATGCTTTATGAGTCTATTGCGTGATTGAGTTCACCTCCTCCATAATGCTTCGAATTGGGCGCCTGTCGCGTCGCCGAAATATAAGATACATTTACATAGCATACAGGCAAGTACAAAGGGAATAGGGTGACATGCGAATAACATTACTCATGGATACTAAGTGATGGATGCGTCCCCTGGTACCAGTTTAGCATACTTTTGTTTTTTATCTGATAAAATAAAAGAAATGGTATAAGATTGCTTTTGTTTGCATAATGAAGTTATTTATCACTATTTTCTTATATTTAGCACTGATTATATAACGTATCGGATTGCCCAATGACGTACTACGATTTGGAAACCAATATTGTACTATGAAACGCAACATGCAGATGGTGCTCATACATAGTTTCAATAATTCATTATTATGTTTAACTAGCTGACCCGACAGACGTTGTTCTGTACGAATTTCAATAAATTGTTTTGTGAATTTGTGAAAAGCTATTGGAATATGTAAACAAATTTAAAAAATTAGTTGAGTCACCCCAAGACTTTCCCGACAATCACACCCCCCCCCCCCCCCAAAACTCCACCCTCCCCCAACACCCCCCTATCCCCTTTCCTTACAAATTCCACACTCCCTCTAACCTCCCTTTTAACTCCACCATCCTCCACCATCCCCCCACAAACTCTACCCCCCCCCCAAAACCCCCTCTCCCCCCCCCCCCCCCCCCCCCCACCCCACCCACCCCCCTTCCCTTACCAAATAGTCTAAGATCCCATCGTAAATTTGGGCACCTAATAACGAAATGTTATTTAAATTCAAGTTTACACATATGGTCATAATATGCCGCAGGATCGCCTAGCAAAATCTTGTCACTACTTGTACACAAAAAATTAGAAAGTATAATTGATAAATATAATACAAATGCACCTATTTGCTTGAAAGGTAAATGAAGTGTTATCGTAAAAATATCGATGTTAAGAATTGAAAAAATGTAGGTTGCCACCCCTCAACCTGTCACAACCCCTAGGTTGCCAGGTGCAAAGAAGTTATTTTTCATCGATTAATGCACCTACCATGTATTCACTTGATTTTTGCACCAAATTGGAGCTACTATCTTCCTTAAGGCGAAGGAATAGGGTTGCCTATGTAAAACCTGTCACAAGTGGGGGTTGCCAGTATTTTATTTGAGGTAGCGAGCAATTCCGAATAGAGAGCACTACTATGCACACACCTACTTTATCGCTATGCTCGTTATAAATGATAAATGATAACCGTATTTATTTCCAATACAACCATAACAATTGTGTAGGAATGTCATTAAATTAATTCAGTATTCAGTATTCAATTTATTCATTCAGAATATACAATAAATACATGAATTATGAATTAAAGCTAATTATCGCATATTAGAATTCGTCAGTTTAAATGTAGATATAAAACGATTAAAGCATAAATATTAATTCGACAATAGTGTTGACTAAAGTCGGCTTTACACGGCAGACAAATAAAAAAAAATAGAGCTGAATCCATGTACATGAGTATACATATAAAATAGATAATTATTATAAGAATATTAATAGCCATCAAGCACTTTATAATAAAAATAATCACACAATAGGAAAAAACAGTATCAAAACAAAATTGGAAAAAACAACGTATGTATATGATCAGGTATGTTACATTACACATTGTAATCTGCATATTAAATATTAAATCCATAATATTATTATTAAACAATAAGAACTAAAATGAGGTACCTGAAAGTTACATATTAATGTTATTCCCATTTGAAAGAATTGGCATGCTCAAAAAAATCACCCAGCTTATAGAAAGCATGTGTGGATTGTAGCTTTTGTTTAATAAATCTTTTAAACGCCTTTGTTTCCATCTAATCTTAAATTAGTTACTCAATTTAGCCAAGAGATGATATTCAATATATAACTTTAAACTTACCAATTAACAAAAACAAAGACTATATCATAACAGTTTACAACAAAACAATAGACAGTAAATGTGTATTAAATGGTTAGATACGATGCTATGTTTTTCACAATATTTTAAAAAGTCGTTATGAGCATACATGTTAATTTTAAGGAGATAAACTCGGATGGATCTCTTGAAAATATCCGCTTTTAATCTTTCAGGCAATTTATTAAAAAATTTGAGGCCTATGTATCGACTAGTCGCCTGGAACTTGGCAGTGCGTGCTACGAACGGTTGGAGATACTGGGTTTTATTCCTGGTGTCATGCCGATGTACTACCTCGTGGGATATGGTATACCGTATATCTAGTTTTTATTTTATTTGCCGGTTATTTAACGCCCCCTTCAAGGATGCCGGTTATTTAAAATCACCCTAAACCAACATGCCCTATGCAAAGCATGGCCTGATTTTACACCCAGCATCGGCTCCCGACGACTCTACTCTTTCAAGGTCAACGCCACAGACACACAATTTTGTATATGCAGTCAATTATGATAGCCCGTTCTAAATTTCACAATAGCATGGCTGCAGCACCCAGCGTTGGCTCGCGGCAAGGGCACTCCTCAACAGTCAACAGCACAGTAACGAAATTTTGTATACGCATTCAATTATAATAGACCGTTCTAAGTTTAATCTCGACAGGGCTGCTGCACCCAGGGTTGTCTTCCGACGAATGGCTTCTAGAAAGGATTTTTTTATACGCTTTCAATTATGATAGCCCGTTCTAAGTTCCACTGTACCGTTACATGCGATCAACAAATGCATCGATTTCCAGTGAAATACACTGACACAATTCAGCTATTATTTTGACTCGTGAAGCGATGAATCAGCACGATGAAACAATACTTTTACTCGGAATATTTCGGATTGCATCATTTCCCGGCCTATATAAACCGGCGAAAAGGCAACCAAAGTATCATTCCTCGAGTGATCACCTCCCCCAAGGTTGCGACGGCATTCTCGGTACCCCTCTCACGAGGTCGCTCAACGAGTCCAGCTCCTTGGTTTCCTTTCCTCATCTTTCCCAGTTACGAACCATCAGTCTGCAATCCCACAGACTCGAGCCGTGCCCAGTACAAGATACTAGGAGCACAAATACAATCCTCATCCATATACCCTCGTATCTGCAGTCGCGCATCAATACACTCGCGACAACATAACCTATTCGGGAAGCGTTATAACTGGCAATATCAAACTTCCATCTATTCAATAAATACCTTCTGCTTCATTCAAAACCGCCTTTCAATACGGAGATAACTCGTAAGTGGATACCACCGCCTCACACCGAACAACTTGGAGTCTAGTGAGGGTTGGTCTCCCACACCACTATGACATGGCTTCTGCACCCAGGGTTGGCTCGAAATAGAACATTTTAATAAAAGCTTGTTTTTAAAAACATGAAGTCTGTTGTTCGCTCCAAGTGCATTTAACTCTTTAACAACGGAATCAAGTCATCGCAGTTTTGATCGCCCGTCTCTACGATGCGCTTCAGGTTTTCTACAAAACCTTTTCTTTTTTATATTTCCCAAATGCCCTTACCTCCAGAATCTTTCGATTTTCAGGAATCTAACAATATGCAAATAGTTATACAGGTTATACAGTTGTATCTTTGTTCGTCTACTTCGCACGTCATCTTCTTGCACGGCACTGTAGATCCTACCATTTATACCTATTTAGGCATCTCAAATTGTTGTCAAATGATTTCATATTATTATTTAATAATTTAATAATGTTTTCTAATTTCAAAAAATGTCCATCTACATAATAATGTATAACACGCCTTATTATGTAAAATGAATTCGACTATACCAAGAGTAGGGATTCCTACCAACTGGCCTATTTGATAAATATACAAGTAATTTAACTATTTTATAAATAAAAACAATAAAAAACACGACTACCGTCAGGGGCTCTCTAGACGATCAAGCATGCTTGTCAAGCTTCGCGTTGCGGGCAGGGGGGATCGTAAACCACAAGAAATATGCAAATATTTTTTTGTAATATTTACCTAATTTTGTAGTTTTATACTAGGGAGTCAGGACATTCATTAATCAATTACGTCTAATTAACGTGACTCCCTGGTATAAACTACAAAATTAGGCATTTTTGGTAAATATTACAAAAAAATATTTGCATATTTCCTGTGGTTTACGATCCCTTCCCAGCCCGCGAATGCTCGCGATGTTTGACAAGCATGCTTGATCGCCTAGAGAGCCCCGGAAAGTGAACTATTGCATTTATAATTAATTTTATTTCGGTTATTTGATAAAATATTTGTGGGTAATATATTTATCTATATAGGTACATGTATATTTCCGGAATCTACTTAAACAGAAGTTTCATTTGACACTATACACGATCAGGGTTGCCAGGTGGTCCAGATAAAAACCGAACATTTTCTATCAAAGGGTCCCGGGACCCTTTGATTTTTTTGGTAAAATTTGTCGAAAACGCAACGCCCCCCCCCCCACCCCATCCCCCGTTTGGTTTTTCGATTTGATCAGAATTTTGATTTGGTCAGATCAAACTGGAAAAATTACCTGACTAAGGGAATTGCTGAGGGTGAACACAATGAAACAGTAAACATCCTTTGTTAAGGAGGTACGTGAAAAGCTGATTATCAGATCGGATTGAATTAGCATGCACAAGCACTCACATGCACATTCGCACTACAGATACACAAACCCACACACACATATATACACCCTCACACATATACAAATACACACATACACACACTCACACATACACGCTCTCCATCACACAAAGACACACTAACATCCATACACTCGCACCTAGCGATTTTAACTGTTACTTTTAAATTATTTTTGGTTTTATTTATTTTGTATTGTTTAGAATATTTAATCCTTATATAGCAAATAATTTAAAACATCATTGGCTTTGTTACTGGTATATATATATTATGCTTATACGTATTTTTTTATGCTGTATGTTTTTAAGAAAAATAAAATAAAAAAAATAAAACATTATAATTTATATTTATTATTGCTAATTACAGCTTTCATAAAAAATATATGTCTAATTTTCTGATAAAAGTCATTGCATGATGCAAACTTTAAATTACAACGAATGCATAATTCTGCTTTCACCATATCGACACTCTGTTTCGAGCGTCAGACCACAAATGATTCATGTCGCTGAAAACTGTTTTTACATTACTGCATGGAACCGCCATTATCCTTTTGATATTTTTTGTAATGTTCGGCGTCTCTTCTCCATTCAAAAACGTTTTACACGAAAACGAACACGTGGAAGAAGAAGCGTGACCTTGTAGTTGTCCTAGGGTTTTATTTAGTATGCGGATCTCTTCGTATAAACTGTCTTTATCAATGTCTTCTTCAGACTTCTTTAATCGCGCCGGCTGGTAACATGTAACATGTGATTATATAATTGGGCTTTCGCAAATACCGAACACCTCATACCGAACACCGAACACGAGGCTGAAATACCTAACAGTTCGGTAAATAATTAATAGTTTAAAAAAACACTAAAAACACGCTTTTATAAATGCATGTAAAAACCACATCATCAGACCTTGAAGCCTAATCGAGGTCAAAGTTCATTCCAAGACTTTTCTAACAACTCCAAACACAGCTATGATACGATGTTCCATCATGAAGTTCCAGTTCATATCTTCCGACTCCATCATCAGATCAGTTCGACAGTACCATATTATTGTATTGTCATCAGAACTACATACAGCGGCCAATTTTCATGACGCTACGATCCTTGGAAGATGGTTAATTAGTTTATTTATTTATTTATTTATTTATTTGGAGCTGCTATAAAAAACATATACAAAAAAAAAACAAGAACACACAGATTAAAAATTAAAACTATAAATAGACAAAGACTATGAAATAAAGCTACAAACGCTGCAAATTAGGGGTATCCTCAGGATATCTCTTATCCTGCTTTTCAGGACACACCTATTAATTATTGATACATAGGTATATGATTTTTAAAATAAAATAACCAAATCAAATAAATCTTAAAACAAAAAATCCAAATAATCATAATCAAATAAATACACAAATCGAAATAATCAAAATCAAGATATTTAACATCAAATGATATTAAAAGAAAATAACGTAATTACATAAATTTAATAATCTACATATAATAAATCAAAAATAATCAAAATCAAAATATTTAACATTAAATAATCAGGTTACAAATTAATAAATAAACGAAGAAAATAGTAATAATCCAATTAGCAATAGTTATTTTAAAATAAAATCAAATTATGACATCTAAATATCTTCCTTTAATAATAAACTTTTAAAGTGGTCCTTAAATACTGCAATTGATTTCGATCGCAAAGCCATTCCCAACCGATTCCATACAACCGCAGAATAATACGAAAAGCTGCACTGGAAATGTGTAGTTTTGTGCTTGGGTATTATAGCAAGTTGTTCACGTGCCCGTGTTGAATGGACATGCCGGTTACGGGACCACGTCATAATAGAGTAAAGATATCGCGGCTGTTTATTGCGTACTACCTTGAGTACAAGGGTCGCAAGAAGATGGAGCTGCCTTCTTTTACTCATATTCAACATGGAAGCTTTCGCAAGGAATGGTGACACATGATGACGTGGAGGAATCCTAAAGCAAAATCTTGCGCAGGCATTTTGCAGTCTCTGAAGTCTCATTGTAACGGAAGTTACCATTCCGTTACATAGTTACGTGCAGGTCGACCTAATAAAAGCGTGTTAAAAACCGAACACCTGTTTATGTTAATTTATTGACATTTATACATTAAGACAACTATTTAATTGATTTTTTTTAGACAGTTACGCTACTCTATGACACTCGGTATGACATAACGATTCTAACTCTAAATCGGTTAAGCGTTTTGAAGTTATGGTGGAATAAATAAACGGAAAACATACATAGATGACCCCTCAACAATTACAGTCCTTTTTTGTTGGGCAGTCGTGTATGAACATAAATAAATTAAATGGAAAATAATATTATGGTTTAAAGTATTTAGTATTATTTAAAGAAACAAATAAAAAGGTCGAACCCTGAACTGATTGATAGAATGCTAATAATTAGATTTGGTCTCTATTTCTAGTATACCGACCATATACAGAAGTTCGTATGTGTTAGTCGAGTTATTGTACTTCTAAGCTTAAAATAGAATTGAGGTCAAGGTTGTTCGTATGCCAGCCTGCGAGCGGCACGGATCACCCCACGCCCCCCCCTCCACAGTCCCCCTCCCCCTTCCACCAGCTGGAAGCTAAAATTCCTCAAATTGGATCAACGATGGCCCAGACATAGCCAATCTTAAATAGTAAAGTGAAGCAATTCGGCAAAAGGTAAAATGGCCAAGGCCAAAACGGTTGTCCTAAATTAGAGGGTGGATTATGAAAGCAAAAATCCAGCCTTGACCTCACCTTGACCTCATATCAATACTAAAAAACCCCAAGAGTCGGCGTCAAAAAATCACGTCATTTTATGAGCAAAAGCCAGATACATTCAAATTCAAATCAAAACGTTTTTTTTTCGACGTAAATACATTTTGTACATATGCTGAATCTGAAGAGCCAATCATCATAGTGGAATATATTTTATATAAATATAATAATACATATTATACTGGGGGAACGTTTCCGGCGATGCTCAGGTATCCGTTTCCTTCCCCTCAAAGAGTATTATTTATTTATTTTATTTTCGGGAAACAAACAGCGCTTCATTAATTATTACTAATTATTCTAATACATTGTTTCGCTGGCCGATTAATTGTTTCCTACATTATTTTATTATACGGTAAATCAAAATTTGCATTGCACTAAATTAAATGAAATTAAATTACAATTGAACTATTGCAAGGATAGGAAAGGAGAGGGATGGGATATATGTAGGATGGGATATAGGTATTCAAATTATACTCTTTGCTATTCTCATTTTCGCTCTGAGTGTTTTGAAACAATTTGTATACTCGATATGTAATCACTTCCTGGCGCTTAGTGAGCTAAGGACAGCCTCGCTGAATTTAGGTTGATTCAAGTAAAAAATGTCGATATCTTCGAATCGACTATTGTATGTGGTCATCAAGCGGTGCATAACAGTTTTGGGCGTAACTAGTGTTCACGCGAGGGATTTCGAACGTACGAGGAGAACGAACCCTTCGTACTAGCTTTGCTTTCGCGATGAATAGATGGAAGGTGATCGTTCGCCAGTGATACCTAAGGGCCAGTAAACATCGTGTCGTAGTCGAAATCGAGGGACATCTATTCATTAAATGTTAAGCATACCATACCAAAAACCGATCGTTAGACTTCTTAGTCTAAGAGCCTTTAGAGCCTGAGAGGCTTTGATATTATATTTTTGTGTATTCGCTTCATTAAAAACAAAATTTAAAATGTCGGTTGTCCTAACACTTTTAAGCTATTGCATAGCTTTTATCGCGGGCCTAGGCCAGCGCGGCGACCGAATGAAGAAATTTCTTAACGAAAATTAATGATTTTAAACTGATAATTACATCTAAACGAGTACTGCTTACGATTCGAAAAAAATATATATTAAACAAGAACATTTTCCTAATATTCTTAGCTTTGAATATTTTAGATTTTGTTTATATTACATAGTGTAATTAATTTGTGAAATTAGGTCTAACCGAACACAAAAACGACTACTACGCAAATACTATCTGACGTATTATTATGAAACCTGCACCATTTTAAAGATAATTTAATTATCTATCTTTTTATCTACGATTTTTTTTCGAATAGTCCGTTTTTTTTGCTTTATCGAATAAAAAATTCGTGCGCGGCGCTCTATCGAAAGACGTTTGAATTATTCCGAATCATTTGCTTACGCAGCCGCAAATGATTCGGAATAATTTCAACGTTTTCCGATAGAGCGCAGTTATCTGATATCAGAAAAAATAAAATAAATAAAAAATACGTGTGGCACTCGGGGACTGCCGCGGTAAAGCTATTGCATAGCATTTTTTATGCAATTATAATTATTTATTTATTTTATTTTTTCTGATATCAGATAACTCCGCTCTATCGGAAAGCGTTGAAATTATTCCGAATCATTTGCGGCTGCGAAAGCAAATGATTCGGAATAATTTAAACGTCTTCCGATAGAGCACCGCGCACGATTTTTTTATTCGATAAAGCAAAAAAAACGGATAAATCGAAAAAAATCGTAGATAAAAAGATGGATAATTAAATTATCTTTAAAATGGTGCAGGTTTCATAATAATACGCCAGATAGTATTTGTGTAGTAGTCGTTTTTGTGTTCGGTTAGACCTAATTTCACAAATTAATTACACTATGTAATATAAACAAAATCTAAAATATTCAAAGCTAAGAATATTAGTAAAATGTTCTTGTTTAACATATATTTTTTTCGAATCGTAAGCAGTACTCGTTTAGACGTAATTTTCAGTTTAAAATCATTAATTTTCATTCGGTCGCCGCGCTGGCCTAGGCCCGCGATAAAAGCTATGCAATAGCTTAATAATTATAATTGCATAAGTTGTTAAAAATGCTATGCAATAGCTTTACCGCGGCAGTCCTCGAGTGCCACACGTATTTTTTTTTTTTTACTTTATTTGAAAAAACAACAGATTTACATCAGTCTTACGTACTAGAGATAATATTACATTAAGTTATTTGATATAAATCTACAAAAGTTTTCTACTTATTGATAATTTACCTATTTTGTTATACTCTTCTAATAACTTAAATATTTTATTAAGCTATTGCATAGCTTTTATCGCGGGCCTAGGCCAGCGCGGCGACCGAATGAAGAAATTTCTAAACGAAAATTGATGATTTTAAACTGATAATTACGTCTAAACGAGTACTGCTTACGATTCGAAAAAAATATATGTTAAACAAGAACATGTTCCTAATATTCTAAGCTTTGAATATTTTAGATTTTGTTTATATTACATAGTGTAATTAATTTGTGAAATTAGGTCTAACCGAACACAAAAACGACTACAACGCATATACTATCTGGCGTATTAATATGAAACCTGCACCATTTTAAAGATAATTTAATTATCTATCTTTTTATCTACGAATTTTTTGAATAATCCGTTTTTTTGCTTTACCGGGTAAAAAAATCGTGCGCGGCACTCTATCGGAAGAAGTTTAAATTATTCCGAAGCCGCAGATGATTCGGAATAATTTCAACGTTTTCCGATAGACCGCAGTTATCTGATATCAGAAAAAAATAAAAAAAATAAAATAAATGAATAATTATAATTGCATAAGTTATTAAAAATGCTATGCAATAGCTTTACCGCGGCAGTCCCCGAGTGCCACACGTATTTTTAATTATTAAGCTATTGCATAGCTTTTATCGCGGGCCTAGGCCAGCGCGGCGACCGAATGAAGACATTTCTTAACGAAAATTAATGATTTTGAACTGATAATTACGTCTAAACGAGTACCTACTGCTTACGATTCGAAAATAATATATATTAAACAAGAACATTTTCCTAATATTCTTAGCTTTGAATATTTTAGATTTTGTTTATATTACATAGTGTAATTAATTTGTGAAATTAGGTCTAACCGAACACAAAAACGACTACTACGCAAATACTATCTGGCGTATTATTATGAAACCTGCACCATTTTAAAGATAATTTAATTATCTATCTTTTTATCTACGATTTTTTTCGAATAATCCGTTTTTTTTGCTTTATCGAATAAAAAATTCGTGCGTGGCGCATAATCGGAGGACGTTTAAATTATTCTGAATCATTTGCTACCGCAGCCGCAAATGATTCGGAATAATTTCAACGTTTTCCGATAGAGCGCAGTTATCTGATATCAGAAAAAAATAAAATAATTATAATTGCATAAGTTGTTAAAAATGCTATGCAATAGCTTTACCGCGGCAGTCCCCGAGTGCCACACGTATTTTTTTTTTAATTTCAGTTTGATGTTTTTTTTTTTTTTTTTTTAGTCCGTTATTTTTGCAGAGGCGAGTTGCTTGAATTGTGATTTACTAAGAAGCATACCATCAAAGCAATTAACAATTTTCACATATGATTGCATTATACGGGGCACCGGCGAGAATAGAGCGTTATAGGTTGAACAATGCGGCGGGCGGAAGACATCACAACGACGAGTTCTGTGGGTCGACGGAACGTTCAGCGGGAAACAACTGAGCAGATCAGGGCAGTCGAGTTTATGGGTAAAGAGTGAATTAATGAGGAGAAGATCTGTAAGAGTACGTCTCGTTTTCAGAGATTGACAATTAAAAAAGTGAGTTTGGGCGTTGTAATCCGCGAATTCTATTTCGTGAAAGAATTTAAAACGCATCCACCTCAGAACCGTTTTCTGAACTCTTTCAATGTCCGAAACATGCTTATACCAAATATACAAACTTTGTTGCTTATACCAAACGAAAGCTTAACATTTGTAAACATTTGAATCGGTTGTTTTGAGAAGGGCATAAGTCCATAAGACAAAACTTTTCAGGAGATGCAAAACACCTTCCCTTGAAAAAAAAGTGTATTAGTGGTGTACAATATTTAAGGCAAATTTATAGACCTATCCAATACGGTAATGTGCATGTTGTTCTTAAATTTTTATTTTTGCTGTAATAAAAAAATGTAATATAAACTCATGGACTTGTGCCCTTACCAAAACAAACAAGAAACTTGAAATAAAACACATTTTCTTCATACATTAGTAAAGTATAACTAGAGTTGTCGACTACAACGGGCGAGCCCGTCACCTCAGGAAGTTTTAACGATTAGTCGTTCTATCTCCCTGGAGTGAGCGCAGAAGACTTGGACAAAACAGTCCACTGTCTAGCTCCAACACAAACCCGTAAGAGGTCAACTCCTTAACAGCGAGATAGCCAGGAGTGTTACCCAGCGGGCTTACACTCACGTCCTTACTTCCAATTGCAACCAGATTAATCCAGTCTCTCGATTGGTTACGAGTTCAAGGTCGCTTTCGCGGTCCTCTCCCTTACAAAGCGGTGAAACAGTGTATACCGAATCTATCGCGGACCACGGCATCCTTTGCCCGGCTGTTCACCCAGGATTGGTGAACAGGTGCGCGGACCGTCCAGGAGCGCCAGAAGGTTGATTCCTAGGGGAAATTAGCCCTAAGGCCAGAGTCTTGCCCGGGCTCGCACTTCATGCTAGGAGGCCGCCGGATGGGCGTTGACCCGTGAGTGTGACCAACCCTGAACAGAATGGGTTTTGGCGGCCAACTCAGCAAGAGCCCATTAGCTCCCGGTTGCTACTGGCAGCACGCATTCCTCATAAACTTTCCGCTTTAGATTGATGGGCATCGCTGGCTCTCTCGGGATGTACGCAAGGTTTCCGAAGGCCGCCGAAGTCAATCTCGTGAGTCTGACAACTTCTACACGTTGGTTGTCTTTGCCCAGCTTAAATTTGTGGCCAAAATAAATGTACTGCTCGACGACTTCGAGTGTCTGGCTCTCAACGGTGATCTGGACTGGGTCTGGCCTCAGGATCTTTGTTTTTTGAAGGTTCATCTTCAGACCCACTCTCACTGATCCTGCGTGGAGTTCCTCGAGCATGGTCTGGAGTTGTGAAATAAAAATACCATAAGAAAAATAATCTATACTAATATTATAAAGAGGTAAAATTTGTGACGTTGTAGGATGAGTGTCATAGAATATATATTAATCCGAAAAATGAAAAGACTTTTTCGTGGTAGTCGGATTTGCAAAGTAAGTCGGAGAATAAACGGTCGAACGAAAATGTTTCTAACTAACGCTGCCTTAACGATGAGAGATATATGATTAAGTTCAAGAGAAAAGTTGTAGAGCTTGATAATGCCTACAAAAAAGTCAGCGACAGCATATGTCTAACTTTTATATTTAAGTCAAAAAAAGTAGTAATTTACATTAAAAAAATAATTTAAATCGTTAGGTCATGTTTATTGGTCATATTATCAACAATTATGAATTCTTATCAAAATAAGTAAATTTATCATCTCAAGTGTTTAAAACAAAAGAATTTTCCCTTTTACTGCATATTTTTGCCCCTTTACTGCATAAATAGTTTAAGAGATAATACGCTCACAAATTGGACACTCACAAATAACGGTATTATAGTCAAATTGGCATGCAAATACATACCTACATACATATGCAGTAAAAATATAACCCTTCTTTTGGCAGTCAGGAAATAAATCATAGCACTCAGTACTAACCGAACCACACTCATAATTACATCACAAGTAAAAAGTTTTACCGTCCAACGAAGTGGGCACGAGTCAGCTAGTTATGCATACAGTAGTTCACTTTTGGTAACGGCGGTCGTGTTTTTTTTATTTCTTTTAATATATTTATTAGTTCAGATGTTATAAGCGCCTGTGCAAATATTAAGAGATCAAGTTTGCAGTTTCGAAAGACCCGAGGGAGCTGTGAGATGCCCTGATAACTGTCTCTTTCTGCCTGCGGTTTCACTTATTTATTTATTTATTTTACGTTGGGGTTGTTGGGCTTAACAAGTTTATGGATGAAAGAGACATAGTAATTAAACAAGAGAGGGATATATAAACCGTGTATGGGTAACTGGTAAGATTTTGCTCCTGTGCCGTTGTAAATTCTTTGTTTTACGTTAGGGTGTACGGTTTTCTGTTTCCATTCTTACTTTCTGGCTGTGATACTGGACTTGATTGATTTTTGCTTTACGATTTGATTTGATTTTAAATGATAATACTTCAGCTTTACAGATATAGCTAGTTCTACATAATAAACCCTTTATAATAGGATTTAATACCTAGTTTATTTCACAAAATCATTCAGATATACAAAATTTCGAATGTGTATTATTTTTAATATGACACGGATTAATGAGATGAATTTTGATGTTATAACTTCTTTACACAAGCACAATTAATAGTTATAATTCCCTACTCGTTACATTCTGGGTACAGCTTTCATACCAAAATGCCCATTATCCTTTATTATTTTTAAAACACAATATTTTTTCTCTATAATCAAATGTCATATTATTACATTACATTACATTTTCGTCGTGTCCAATCGACGGCTAAGAAGTGCTCTTGGACGTGTCGAAATAATTGTATAAGGTAGTAAGTATCGATACTACTCTTTACTTAACATACATGGGTAATCAAGAATTTAACTACTAGATAGTTAACATATAAATATAAATAATCAGTCATTGTTAATGTTATTCATCGTAATATTCAAGTTGTTAGTAAAATGGTAAATAATTTAATTAAAAGCTAGGCCATGCATTTAAAAACCAAGGGTACAAATAAGTGACAAAATAAAATAACCAAACAATTTTAATTAGGAGATTACAGTTACATCTGACTCAACTCATTGTTACTTGAAAGGTCACAAAATAGTAAACCACACGAAGACGCTGGATTGTAGAGTATAGTATAGTAGAGTACACTACCAAGCTAATCATTGAAAGTTTCCTCGTACTCGTCCGGAAGACCAGTTGAACAATGTGTATTAGAGATATTATTGACACACATACCTGGTTCTGTGCCGCCGTTTCGGTCGTCATGATGTCCTCCTCATGTAACTCGGTCTCCAGGAAGTTATGCTCACTGTGCGTGCCTCTCACACACGAACAGGCGCACCCGCCGCAGTACAGCGGCAGTTTGGCTGCTTGCAAAAAACCGCACAGTGGGTTACGCGGAAACCGGAGGAGGGTTGCGGTTCCAAAATGTCTAGCCGGACTCGGAGTATCGATTCGCCGGGGTCGAGTCGGCGTCCGCGATGAAGTCGCGACCCGCGTCGAACCTCGGACACGAGCTCGACATGGTCGAACGCCTTTCGGGAGTCTTGCGCCGATTCAAACTCACTATTCGGCGATATTACAAGCGACGCCTATATCGACACGAAGCGACACTGAGGAGGAAATTGCTAACTGAGGGAGGGGTTGTTTCACTGAAACCGAGGGTGGCCACCGCGCAAGTCACTCTATTCAATACAGAATTGCCAGAGAAATAACGTTGCCATATGCAAAATATTTAAAAATAATAATTATTGCTATTGTAAATACTAATTATACTAATAAATTTAGTAAAATTATTTAATTTAAATAAATTTAATTTATATTATTATTATTTTGTTAAATCGCTGTTATTATGTTTTTGTTCTTTTTTTAATTGAAATATATTGAAATATATATTTTAACTTGTATCATGGACATTTTATATACAATTGTATCCTAGTCGGACTATTTAAATTTGATTCTTTAAATATTTATTGCGATATAATTTTTCCATTTATTTCGATTCATTATTATTATTATTTATATTTTTTTGTATTTATTACGACTTTATATTATTATTATTCAATTTGATTATTTCACCATTTATTGATTGTATTTTTCCAGCACACTACAGCTACAGTTACATCACACTACACTACAATACAGTTACATCACACTACACTCAAATTACAATGTTTATTATTATTAGTTATTTTTAAATATTATTTGATACCTAGGATATTTTTTAAATTAAGTATTCTAAAGTATGCACAAGCCACTGTCTGCTTGGTACGCTTTCCTTAGTACGGGCCTAGGCCTAGTTAGGCGGCGTTGATTTAAAAAAAATGTGGTCTGCGGTGCTTTCTATTTTGCTATTATCTACATTTAAGCCTCTAATGTTAAACTTACAATGTACTGCCGTGAAAAATGTGCTTTTCTTTAATAAATAAATAAATAAATAAATATTACTAGTATTACTATAAATTTAATTAGCAATTTTAAATACGTACCAAGTTAACTTTACAGGAGAGATGAAAAACTGATTTTCTTAAAATATTGCAACCTTTTGTTCTACCATTTTTTTAAAAGTTAAATGCAATATTACGTTTAGGAAAGATTAATGCCTCGAAAGGAAATGTTGTAACGTTTTGTTTTACCAGTTTTTTTTAGTTTAATGCATTATTATGACGTTTAGGAAAGACTGCCCAGTTGGGCGACAGAATCAAATAAGCATTAGGTTAAGGTTTTGCCATTCGGTTTCTGACATTTTGTAGGCAAAATTAATGTTTTATAGTAATTAATATCTGAAATAAATAAATTATTAAATAAAATCCCCAGAGTTACGTTTCAGCTATCCTTTCTACACTTGCCAGAACGCAAGTGTAAAGGGATATTTTCCCTGATGGCAGCACAATGAACAAAAGAGCGAAACAGATTGGCTGTATTCTCTGTTAGATTCAGTATAATCTGAAAGATGTGACATACTGAGATTTATACAAAACAGTTTTAAAAGAACGCCAGCTGCTTCACACGGTATCTGTAGTTGGAATGCATAGGAAGTTATAGCTAAGAAAACTCGCGTTAAAGTTAAAGATTATTTTGCCTAAAACTGTTATATTTCATTCCTATTCAAATATTATTTTTCCATGTTTGAAGTAGTTATATATTAGTAACAGAAGGTTAATATTTTATGCTTGAATTAGAAAAGTTTATTGGTAAAAGAAGACTATAAAGTCTATAAGAAGAATATTATTTTTAAATATTTTGAAGAATATTACGTTTGAACTAGAAGTTGACTGTTTTAAGTTCAGATGAGACTTATTAACTAGTTGAACGAGTTGCGAGTAGTTTAATATAGATTGAAGATTAATTTAACTCTCATATCAAAAACATTTAAGTAAAAAATCAGACAAATTAAAAAGCTAGACAAATCCGGACGGATCGTAACCCTCGCTATCCCGGAGAATGAAGGCAGCCCTCTATATGACATATATCAGACCAGTATAGACTTATTATTCAGAAACGTGGGCTTTTACCGAAGCCGTTGGACATGCAATCAATGTCTTTGAGAGTAAAATACTTGGCAGGATCTTCGGATGTTAAGAGGAAAAAACAAACAGTGTAAGAACTGTATAGCCTGTATTACGATGTGCATGTTGTGAGACTCCTGCAAATCGGAAGACTCATGTAAAAAGGATGGTTAATGAAAGGCCGTTGAAACAAATTGTTTTTAGGAAAAGGGACATCTGAAAGTCGGACGACCAAAACTGCAATGGCTTGATTCTGTGGCTAAAGACATAGCCTGGACATGGAGTAAACAACTGGATACCAAAAAGATTCTCGACGAAGCCAAAACTTACAATGAATTGTAGTGCTAAAGACGATGATGTAATTATTGGGGTAAAAATCACAGATTTATATAAAACCATTAAGTAATCTTCGAGTAAAAACTACTAGAAAAAAACCCAATTCGTAACATCAACAAAAATCAACTTAATCTTACACAAATCTTTGCCATCACCGTTCGACCCAGCTCACACCGATTATCGTTACCGCACTATACAAAATTTGTTTTTTTCGTTGAATTTTTAAGTTCACTATAAATCGAAATTTCCGAAATGATTTCCCATACCATTTTCTGCGACCGAGTATTGAACCTGCCACCGTTACGATATTCTACCGACTACTGCAGAGCGCCAGGGTTAAATAGGGACGTGTATTTTTCGAACTGCCGTGATGTCAATAATATTTTTGTTTTCACGTTGAAAATACGGCAAGACATGTTGAATCGAACGTGTTTAACCCCTCAAATGAATGGCGATTAGCTCGGGTTTGCCTACGGCAAAATGTATATAAATTTATATTTACATTTACATTTACATTTACATAGAGTGGGGTTTACGTATTCTCTAAGGTTCTAGAAAAAATAATAGAAGTCAGGATACGTGAGTTTTTGAAGAAAAATAATATTTTGAGCAACACACAATTTGGTTTTATGAAAAAGAAATCGACCCAACAGGCAATGTTGAAGTGTTGCAATCAAATACATACATGTCTAAATATGAAAAGGTATTCGGCTGCCATTTTTTGTGACCTCAGTCGAGCCTTTGATTGCGTCCAAACCGATCTTCTACTTGCAAAATTAGACTATTATGGCATCCGAGGTACGGCAAATAACCTATTCAAGACTTATCTGCAAAACAGAATGCAAAAAGTGGAAATAGCCAATATTGGCAGAGATCTAATCGAGTCCGTAGCAACTTCCAAAATACTTACTGTCAATATTGGAGTACCCCAAGGCTCAATTCTTGGACCGTTGCTTTTCATTATTTACATAAATGACCTGAGTCCAAATCTATCTAAATGTGAAGTCACCCAATTTGCAGACGATACTAGCGCTGTAGTTGAAGCTGACAACATATTTACTCTCACTGCCAATCTCAATACATCTCTTGGTGAACTTGATGATTGGTTTAATGCGAACAAGATGTCTCTAAATATGTCTAAAACTGTTATTTTAAATTTTAATAACAAGACATCATCTATAAAAGTTAACTACCCGGTTGAACTTGCGGAATCAGTTAAATTCCTCGGACTACATCTGGATGCAAAGATGTCATGGAATCTACATATAGAGCATGTTAAGTCAAAACTTTCGTCAGCCTGCTATGCTCTATTACGCATCAGAAATTGTTTGGAGAGAACTGAAGTAATATCGGCCTATTACGCGCTAGTTGAGTCACACCTGCGCTATGGTATTCTTTTATGGGGTAATGCAGCACACATCAACAGTGTATTCACTCTCCAGAAAAGAGCCATACGTGCGATAGTAGGTATTGGTCCACGGCAGTCATGTCGTGAACACTTCCAAAAACTAGGGATATTGACCGTATATGCGATTTTTGCTCAAGAAGCTCTTTGCGAATTCTATTGCAATAAGAGCTCGGCCATATCCCACGAGGAAGTACATCGGCATGACACCAGGAATAAAACCCTGTATCTCCAACCGTTCGTAGCACGTACTGCCAAGTTCCAGGCGACTAGTCGATACTTAGGCCTCAAACTTTTCAATAAATTGCCCGAAAGATTAAAAGCAATTAAAAACATCGATATTTTCAAGAGATCCATCCGAGTCTATCTGCTTAAAATCAACATGTATGCCCATAACGACTTCTTAAAATATTTTGTAAATACATAGCATCGTATCTACCCATTTAATCTAATACATATTATTTACCGTAAATTGTTTTGTTGTAAACTGTTATCATATAGTCTATGTTTTTGTAAATTGGTAAATTTAAAACTATATATTGTATATCATCTCTTGTCTAAATTGAGTAACTAGTTTAAGATTAATTACTGTCATTCCTACACAATTGTATGGTTGTATTGGAAATAAATACCTTTTATAGCATTACTATAGAGCGGATTACTATAGAGCGGCGCACATTTACATTTACATTTATATAAATTTATATACATTTTGTATACATTTTGCCATAAACATCCATTATTGGACGCCTCGCATTTAAGGCATTAATATGTTGCATTCTCACTATCCGCGCTCGTCTCCGACTATCCCTTTCAATCAGGTCAACACCCTACCCGAAGGGATATCACGCTCAAAATCCTCCAGTAAATCATTGGCTACTTGCAGGAAAAATCATAGGGTGACACAACCGATTTTTAAAAATGTAATTATTATACAATAATATGCACTTTTAGCATATTATATTCCTTGATATCTTTGATCCAAAGCTTAAAACCGTTAATCTCAGTTTAATAAAATTACCACCTTTATCTACTACGCCATATTTAAACCCTTTTAAGTTTTAACTCCTAAACATTATAGCATTGAAGTTTTGTAACTTCAATCATTCAAGGTTTGTAACTTTTGTAACTATCTATAAATATATTAAGCGTAAATGTATTTTGGTCAGTGTCAACATATTTTGAAATTTTCTCAACAATAAATAATAATTAAATAATAAATTTAGTGAATATACTGCAATTCTACAGTCTGGATTCAGTTGCGGTAAACACGGGACGCGTCCCGAAGGGCTTTATCGGTTTGAGCTGTAGGCTACCATCGGGCTCACAGGTGGCAGATAGTGAACGGCCATTAGATATGATGGTTAGCTGTGATTATACCGAATAAGCAGCCCCCAATCACACAGCGGCAAGGTTACGTGAACGTAGTGGGGAGTTTGGTGGAAAGGACTTACCTAAAAAGTGCTAAACAAGTTCAATGTGTATCGTGTGTCATGGCGAATATGTGCCGCCAGTAAATAAGCACTTCCATCCCTGCAGTGGGCAGCTGCGCATGCAGTAGACCCAAGAGTGGAGGTCAAGGAGACCAGTACAATCGAGGGTCACAATTGTTACCTCGGTAACAAACAGCGATGCGGAAGGCAAAGGAAAAACCACCGCCTAACCCCTTCCCAGGAAAATCATTATGGCTGATTACAGTAAAACTATGGCTCTTAATCCCCGGCTGACTTTAGATGGTCAAAGGGTGCGGAGAATCCCCGGGGGGTTAGCCATTAGGGTTGCTACGTGGAATGCCCAAAGCATGTATGGTTCAACTCAAGCACCACCGAGTTGTTCCGCGTCGCAACATCACGGGCCCAAGTGGCCATAATGACCGCCACACTGGGCAAAAGAGCCTATTTACGGCGACAAAAATGTTTTTGGGATAACTAATAATAGGAAGCATTTTTAATATGGAAGTTGAAAACTGATCATTTAACTGTATGTTTTAAGTAGTTTAAGCCTATACAAATTAAAAAGCTATTCAAAATAAAAAAATATAAAATTATATTGAAAATAAGATAAAATTAAACTAATTAAACATACTGGAATCACTTTGTTCTTCCTCATCGTCAACCTCTTGATCAATAGCCATTCCTGGAGAAATATTTTCTAAATATGCGGCAATTGTAATCATTGTCAACACTTGATTACTGAATGCATTATTCTTTTTTCGTTGTTGATGCCGCTTCGAAGTAATCAGAGAATTCGAATTAATTAGCATCCAGTGAATAATATCTGTGTTAGTATCTTTTCTACTGGTTTTTCTCGAGTGAAATAGCCTAACGTTTTTGTAGTCTTTCTATCTAATTTCCAAAACATCGCCTGAGAGCTGGCCTACAGGCAATGTCAAAAAAGCTATAACGTCGCTGCCATGGATGAGTAGCTTATGCACAGAATCACTTATTATATAAAATCCATATAGTTGGAAGCAAAGAAAATCTAGCTTTTTATGCACGACAGATTTTCGAAGCGAGCAAGTTGGTTTGACTTGAGATATAACATTGTATGCTGTGTACAAAGATGCTCCTCGTGATTTTGCTCCTCTTTGAATTTGTATGTAGTCTCCCTTACTTAGGCTTGTTTCAACTATGAGAGCCAATGCTTCTTCTGGCGTAAACGCAGTGTACGTAGAATTGGTTAATCGTTGCATTTTCTTTAGCTTTTTGGGTGAAGCTTCTAACGCTAATTTCATAACTTTTGCAGTTCTTCTTTTCCCAGACTGGAACAAGCTAGATTCAGCCGCATATCTAAGCTGCTCGGGAGAAATATTCCTTATGAGCGATTGAACACTTCTTTGTACGACTTGTTGACACCTCTTTATACGACTTGTTGACAAAGAAAATGTTTTTTGGTCTATCTTTTCGTTGATACTTTTGTTTCCTTTGACTGACTTCACGCAATCGAGGTAGCTTGATTTCTCCTTCTATCCACAGTGAATTCTTTTCTAGAAACTTCTCTTGAATGTAATGACTCTCCTTCCATTTGGCTATAAACTTCGTTACAAAAACCTTAACTGAGTTTTTGACAGATTTTTTGCAACTGCGAAGTAAAGTTGTCAATGTAAAATTTCTCCAAAATATAACTCACTAGTCTTTTATTACACTTTGATAACGACAGCTTAAAAAACTTTTCTGTTTTTACCTATAAAAATAGTTCTTTCCGAGTAATTTTTACTGACTATGAAATTATTTCCACTAACTGAAAATAAAGATAAATTAAATCAAAAGTTGGAATAAGTTGGGACTACAATTGCTTTTAAATGAAAGAAAACATTAAAATCTTTGAGTCAAAGGTATGAATAGAGTGGAACTCGATGGAACTTTTTTAAAAAACTACAATGAAATCGAACACTTGATGACTTCCTATAAAATGTGGAATTATTTTTAAAATCTGTGCATTACTGTGTATATAATAAATATTTTAAAATGAAGCACTTACTGCTAGGTAAAATATCCATGGTGGAAAATATTAATTTGGTACGCGGATATTGTATTAAAACACAACTTATTGGCACTAAATTTTGCACACAAAGGGATGCAATTTTCCAGGTAGCGGGAAGACCCAACTTTTATGAAGCCAATTAAACCGTTTTTTTTTCTATTATTTTAAAATCCTTTCGTTGTTTCGTGCGTAAGGAATGCTGAGGTAGACTTTCCAAATTGAATTATGTATATTTACCGAATTTGATTTTTTGATTTTTGGCGCCGTAAAAAATGTGCACATTTTGCCCAATGTGGCGCCGACCTCCGATTGGAGATTGCACCTAAAAAAGATTAAGAGTCACTCTTGTCGCGGACGTCTGTGACTCTTATATTTTTTAAGAATCCGAGAAATTTGCAAGCAACGGCATAAATCTTAGAAAGATAGATTTATAGTATAACTAAGAAAATCTCATGTCGATCAAAATCCATGAAAATTAAATTTAACAATTGCAATCGGAAACATTAAAAATGCTAAGTGACAAACCATATCATTTATAGATAAATTTGACTTTTCTGACGCTCGGAATTTTCAAAATTTGACAACTTTTGAAATGTGATTTCGAAATGTAACATTTTTAGTCTCGCGTTTTACGCCTACATTCAGTGCAATATCACACGAAATAATTTAATATTTATGTTTCATTAATAACCTCTTCATAAATAAAAATGTAACTGTTCGTTTGTATCCCCTAATCTCGAAAACTTCTTCACCGATTGCTTTGAACTTTTGAATAAACATTGCATTCGAATAGACGCATATTTTCAAATAATTGATTTATCGATGAAATAAAAAAATACAATAATTATAATAATAAAAAAATAAAAAATATCGATTTTATAAAATATTGATTGATTTATTTAACTTATTTAATGTAAGATCAAAGTAACATAATAGACAAAATTTTAACAAAAAGAAAAACCGACTCCAAAGTGTAGCAGCCATGTCATAGTGATACTTAGAACGGGCTATCATAATTGAATGCATATACAAAATTTCATGTATGTGTTGTGCTGTCGACAGTAGAGGAGTTCCCTCGTTGGAAGCCAACCCTGGTTGCCGCAGTCCATGGTGAAACTTAGAACGGGTTGTCGTAATTGAATACATATACAAAATTTTGTGTCTGTGCTGTTAACCGTTGATGAGTTTCCTCGTCGGGAGCCAACCCTGGGTGCAGCAGCCATGTCATGATAAAACTTCGAACGGGCTATCATAAATGAATGAGTTTACAAAATTTGGGGTCTGTGCTGTTGACCGTTGAGGAGTTCCCTCGTCGGGAGACAACCCATGGTTTAGAATCAGGTCATGCTTACCATAAAAATAAATTAACTGTCATCGGAAATGAACCAACATGTAAATTTTCGATTTCATATGATAATATTTGAGGAGTTCCCTTAATTCCTCATGGATCCCATCAGCAGAACAGGATTTTGATAAAAATGAGACCAATCTGTAAGTATATTCTTTCGAATAAATAAGAATTTTCCAAATCTGTTCATAAATGGCAGAGTTCTGAGGTAACAAACATTTAAAAAAAAAAGATGCAACCGAATTGATAACCGTCTCCTTTTTTTGACGTCGGTTAAAATACATAGTTAGTATTTAAATTAAATATGTTTTGTGTCTTTCCTAACTATGCAGAGTCGGTTAACGTCATGTTAACGTAATAAAAATGGTTATTAAAATAATTATCTTTTAAAACAAAATTTTGGAATTAATTTAGATTAAAAAATAAACTTTCAGTAGACAATAATTGAATAACTGCATATAAGTAATACATAACAACAAGTAACAGGTAGTAATAAATAATTTTAATAATTACTAATAATAAGTAGGTATATCATAAATACTTAAATAGAATAAATATACATATGTGCACATAAAAAATATATTATTTTAATATTCTCATAAATGTGTTTTCCAATTAAATAATATTAACATTTTAAGAGTAGGTATAATAAATGATTAACAGTAATCGAAATATAATTAAAACAATATTTAAATAGTCTAGGAATAATATATAATTTATTAAAAAAATAAAATAGTGAAAACTATATGATTACAAAGTCTATAAAATTTATAAAATATTTCAATTATCCAAGAAATTGCAAGTTTGCCTCACATAAAAAAATATTGAGTAGTAATTATTAAGTATAATCTTTAAAACTGTAAATCTGTAATATCTATATCTTCAGATTTTGAGCCAAAATTGGTTCGGCCGTTGTTTTACCGTAATCAGCTGCCGTACTGCATTTTCTAACCGCACCGGCGCGGGCGTATGACCGCCCTATTCCGGCTGGATTGTCTCCCCATCGCTGCATCGAAGCAAGTGCAGTATAACGACTCTGAAAGGGGGGAATCGCAGCATAGAATCGTTGGGGTGGCACGCGTCGTGACTAATACATTTTAATTATTCTCAGCACACGTTGCCATGTCATAAATATTTATGGAAGTATGTCTGTATTAAAACGAAAAATATGTTGGTAATGTCATTTTTAGGGCTCCAGACCGAAAATATAAATTTGAAGCTGATAACCTCGACAAGGTATTAGTTGCTAGGAGACAAATACTGTGTTATTAAGAGCAAATGTATTATAAACTTATAAATAACAAAATATTTATTACTTGGAGACAAAAATTGTCACCAAGCCTAAAAACCTGATCATACATACGTACACACAAACATACGTATTATATTAGCATTAAATACGTTTTATCTTTTTATGTAAACATTGTCAAGGGTGGCTTTCTTTGCCGACTAATCTTAACTAATGCAACCCCCGCTCCCAACCGATTTTTTTGGTTTTCGTTATCTTCTTACTCATTTTCTACTTGGATCTTGAAATAAATGTTGGACGCTCTGTGGAATCTTCTGTGGCCTGGGACTGTATGCAAATTGGGAAATGCCAACCAAATCACCTTAATATGAACACCAGACCATCAAGGCATACCCGGCAACGAGGAGGCCGACAGACTGTCAAAACTGGGCACACTTGAATGCCCGGTGGAGCCAGTTATTGGGATCCCCTTCGTTATAGGTGAGAAAATCATCAGGAACTGCTTGGAGCAGGTACATCGGGCATCCTGGAAACAGAGCCAAGGATATCGCCAGGCAAAGGCCATGATAGAGCAACCACTTCCTAAGACAACTAAGGCCCTACTTGACATGAGCAAGAATAATCTTAGAACCACTATTCAACCTTGGCTTGACCGAGAGCAAGGACTGCCGAATATTTGGCGACGAGCCTGAAGACAGCATACACATCGTTGGTTTACTGGGCCACAAAATACACACACAGTTTACTGGGCCAACCCTTTCTCGAACCCAGCGATCTGTCCAACTTGAAGGTCAGTGATCTGTATGGTCTGGTAAGCAGTACCGGGCTACTAGGAGACCACTGACCAGGTGACATTAAGGGGTGGAGACAAGACCCCCACTACTACTACTACTACTTACCGCAGCCGAAATAAAAAAAAATCGCTGCCGCCAGAACAATGGCGTAGCAAAACTTTTCAATCAAGGTTAATGCATTGTCCTCAATGTATTTTATTGTATAATATGGCGAAACACCGATTTATTTTTGTCATAGTAACATGAATTATTTTCATGTTAAGGTCTGGGTACAATAGACTCTATAATGGATTTGACCAATCCTTTGAAATGGATTATCGGAATCGACAATTTTGTAAAGTTGGACAGTGGGGTATTGTCCTCAGTTGTTAAGTGCAGTCGAAGGACGGTACATGCTTGCCTGTTTCATTTGTTTTCACGTATTTTTGTTGATTTTTAATCGAAGTGTTTAAAATGAGTTTCACTAGTTTTACGTACAACACTATTCGCCCACTGCGGCGTCGTAGTAACGTTGCCGCACCGCACCGTGCACTGAAGGTATGTACGCCTATACGGCGAAATTTTTGCGGTGTGGCGCCGCACCGCATAGTGTGGACCGGCTCTGATAGACCAACGCCTTACCTAGAGGCACTGGGAAGTGAATCCAGTGGGCCAGCCTCACGCTTTTGCTACCATATTTGGCCGGATTTCTCCATCCTCCGGTCTGGTCGGCCTTGGTCGTTCGAGATCGGATGGCTGACGGATCGATTTAAAGATAGAAGACGTCAGGTCGACAAGTGCCTGTCATATGAAACATGTATCTAGAGAACCCCTGGTTGTTGGTCGGATTGACAGTGTGTCTTGTGTGTCGGACACTTGAAGGTACTACAACGTCACCTCAGAAAATTAAAAAAATATTAGATCGTTTTATCTCCCGTGAGGTGAGCGAAGGTATAGGGACGAAACAGTACACTATTACGCCACTCATCCATAAGACACCAACGCCTTACCGCGAGACACGGGTGTGCAACCACCGGGCCGACCTCCCGCCATTAGTTCCAGTTACGGCCAGATTTATCCGGCCTCCCGACTGGTTGCGGGTTCGAGGTCGCACGGTCCTCTCCCTTACGAAGCGGTGAAACGGTGTATACCGAATTTATCGCGGACCACGGCATCCTTTGCCCGGCTGTTCACCCAGGATCGGGTAGCCGATGGTCGTTTCAAGAGCAGTCGCCGTAAGGTCCGCAACCATCCCCGCTCTATAGGAAACAATACTGCTTCCAGACTCCTCCGACTGTTAGTGAGAGTGCGCAATCGATTGGCTTACGCCGCACGGTGCGCAGACCGTCCAGGAGCGCCAGAAGGTTGATTCCCAGGGAAAACTAACCATAAGGCCAGAGTCCTACCCAGGCTCTCACTTAATGCGCGGAGGCCGTCGGATAGGTGTTGACCCGTGAGTGTGACCAACCCTGAACAGAATGGGTCTTCGTGGCCAACTCAGCAAGGGCCCATTAACTCCCATTTGTAGGACCGTATTATTTTCTATATCATGACATCTTAACTAATTCTTTCTTTAACATCATTCCGCATGTTGTGCATGCATACAACTCTGGAATTCCGTGCCTTTGCCCGTTAAACAACTTGAAAATCTGAGCGGGTTTAAAAAATCTCTAAAGAGACATTTACTCAACTCGTGAATATCCCCTCCCCTCCCGCCTCCTTTGCTTGTCCATATATTCTATTCCTCCCTTCGACATCGAGTTGACATACGTTACTAATTACTGTTTTATATTCTTTATGATGACTAATACTTAAGTGTATTAATTTATGACTCTTTTTAGACATCAATTTGCCCACCCTGTCGGTACAATACAATACAATACAATTTATATCTGCTCCAGTAGGTAGGCATTTCTACACTTGGATGTGTCTTTGCCTCAAACATGTTAATTAATGTAATTAAATAAAGAATAATAACTATCATGATATAGTTGTGACAATATAAATAATTTTAGTAATTTATAATCGGGTTGAAACATAAATAAAAAATGATCTAATAATCAAAATTGCTGATCAAATAAAGAACTCAATGTCTATAGCCATAACTATCAAGGCAATAATATGATGGTCATGAAAATAGATATTCGTATAGGTACTAAAAATATCTAAATTTAAATTAATTGTCAAATCTAGCAATATAGCCGTCGTTGATAAAAATAAAAATAAAAATTACGCTATTTGGCAAAGTTGATTATTATGAATTTTCTTAATTTTACATGTAGCCGGTATAGCCGGAAGATATTGCCACTTGGCAATAGGCCCACCACATTGTACTCGTTTGTGTGTGCAATAAAGCTTTTCAAACAAACGCAAAATTTAGGCTTTAACGATATTGACATATTCAACCACCAAAATAGTCGATTCTTTGTTTAAAAGGTACCTTAAAAGCTGACGATCATATCGGATTGAGTTAGATACAGACACACACACATACACACAAATAAACACACAAAAGGACCCTCACACACAGACACACACGCGCCCATATACTCTTTCCATCACACAAACACACACCAATACCCACATACTCACGCATATTGATCTTAACTATTAATTTAAAATTATTTTTTGTTTTCTTTGTATTATATTGTTTAGCATATTTTGTAATACTTATATCGTAAATGATTATAAACATCATTAGATTTACTACCGTTATAAATTAAGGTTATATTTTTTTCTATGCTGTATGTTTTTAATAAAATATACAAAAATAATAATTCTTCCTTGAAAATGTTTTAAAGTAAGTAAGTTTATTAATATTCTCTTTCTTAACTTAATCATGTCAAAGAAATATCTGATTGACTTTATATATAGTTTAAGTATTTTATACGATTATTATAGGTTATGTGGTGATTTTCCCCAGAAACCTTTTTATCGATTTTTTAAATAAATTAATCTTAAGCGACCATCTAATGAAACGGTATCCTAGGTTGGGGAGGGTCTACACGTATTGTTCTAAATCCGCTTATGACAGCGCAGAACTTCTTCGCGTTATTGCCAAAAAGCCCCGAAGGTACCCCTCAAACGACTTGTTTGCAGAGCTGAAGATATTAGACATCAGGCAGGTATTTGCAAAAACAGTCTTTCTTAACTACATAAAAAGTAAAGATATTCACGTTAAAGCTGAGCATAAAATTTCAACGAGGAGCGCCACAACCTGTAAACACATTGCACAGAAAACCCGAACATCCTTCGCCTAAATACACTTTGGCTTTATAGGGCCAAAAATTTATAACCATCTAAAAGAATCTATAAAACATGCCAACACACTAAGTCAATCCAATTAAAATCTAAAATTACACAAAATTTACTTTAACTTGGTAGAAATGAGGTGGAAAAGGCAATAAGTCATATTTTAAAGTTAAGGTCTGCATTATTATTATTGTCATACATTGCACTACACTTTATATTTTAATACTCTTTATTTATTTGTTTTACAAACTTTATATTAGGACATTTTATATTATTATTTATTTCCATGACCATGTTATATCAATATTTTAAATATAATTATAAGTTTAATTTGCATTCGCTTATCTATTTTATATTTTATCATATTTTGTATTTTTCATTTTAATATTATGTGCACATGAATAAATCTTTGCCATACATAGAGTTTTCCTTGGTACGGGCTATGGACTAGTTAGGCAGATTCTGCAAATAATACAATTGTAAATTTATGTTTTTGAATGAATAAAATTATTATTATTATTTATTATTTATTATAAACGTAATATCGATTCCGTAATCACGGGTTTTGTTTTTTGGATTTTATAATTAAATTATATAATATTGTGTATGCACGAAAGAGTATGGGGAGTATGTGAATATCTCGATACTGTCTATAATAATAAAATATTGTTATTTTTTATTAAAAAAAGCGAAATCAAGTCTGTCGTACGTTTACTTAGTAAAACTGGCCATCACCTTAAATATATTTTTGTGGAGAACCACTGATTTAAAACGGTTGTTCAACCGTTGCCAAAACTATGCAATCAATAATAGGTATCCATCGCGCATCCAATCTGAGCATAGCCGCGCGCATTGTTCTGAACCCCTACTTGCCAAAACGTCAAAATTAAGCCAAGCCAAAATGGCTGACTTGACACGGTTTGACACATAAGGTTGGGGGATTCGATTTGCTTTGTCATTGCATTGGTATTATAGAAATCGTTAAATGTGACGACATCTTTATAAACTTTATTTGTGAGGTGGATGAGTCGCTATTTTTTTCACGGCCCACCGAGCGACGAGAATGGAGAGTATCGTGAACGTGCTAACATGTTTTTCAGAGATAAAGTCGGAAATATCAATTACTAACCCCTTCCCCCCCCCCCCTTAGAGACGATTAACCGCTGGAAGGCTAAGACCACCGATCGGTGGATTTTCCGTAGCAACAATTCCCGAGCGGCCGATCTCCGTGTTAATGCAATTATGAAATTGTATGCGAAAAAAGTCGCCATCATTTATCAAGAAACCATTATTCTTTCAACTTTTAACACCTCTAACGAGGAGCTAACGGGCCCTTGGCCCCCCCTTCGGCCTCCACGCATGAAGTGTGAGCCTGGGTAGGACTCTGGCCTTAGGGCTAGTTTCCCCTAGGAATCAACCTTTTGGCGCTCCTGGAAGGTCTGCGCACCGTGCGGCGTATGCGAATCGACTGTGCACTCTGACTAACAGTCAGGGGGAGTCTGGAAGCAGTACTGTTTCCTATAGGTCGCGGACCTTACGGCGACTGCTCTTGAAACGACCATCGGCTACCCGATCCTGGGTGAACAGCCGGGCAAAGGATGCCGTGGTCCGCGATAAGATTCGGTACACACCGTTTCACCGCTTCGTAAGGGAGAGGACCGCGCAAGCGACCTCGAACTCGGAACCAATCTAGAGACTGGAGTAATCTGGTCGCAATTGGAAGTAAGGGCGCGAGTGTAAGCCCGCTGGGTAACACTCCTGGCTATCTCGCGGTTAAGGCGTTGGTCTCTTACGGGCATGTGGCGGAGCGTGACGGTGGACTGTTTTTGTCCAAGTCTTCTGCGCTCACTTCAAGGAGGGAGGAGGGTTGAAAACATGCCGTCATAAATTTCATTCCCATGGCTAGCTTTGTAAGGGTTAAGATTATTTCCAGATTGGAGTTTGTGTATCTATCTGTGTTTGTATCGCTCCACGATAGCGTCCGAACGCATAATGCTAAGCGTAATCTGACGCAGACGACGCAGGACGGCATAACACAGTTTTGCAAGGCAGGGAAGTTAAGGCAGACATGGACCACGAGCGTATGCTGCGACGCAGCTAAATGAAACAGATACATTTGTACGCTTTCTAGCTAGTACAAAGAATATACAGTTTTCGAAATGACGCGTAAAAATACTTAAGAGTCAGAGTATGATTATGAGATAAATGAGTTGTTAATACTTTACAGTTTGTCAAAGCGTAGAAGAACTATCTGGAAAAGATCTAAAAAAAACGCACTACTAATGGGAATTTGTACTCTCGAGATAGTTATCTGATAAACAATTCAAGAACTACTTTCGGTTAGATAAAACTCAATTTGATTATGTTCACAACATTATACGTGATGAAATTCACTAGGAAGGATGCGAAACTCGCCTACAATAACACTTTAAAAGTCGAAGACTATCGCGGTTGTTTGACATTATAAATAGGATAGAAAACGAATTTACCGCGTGAAATTTGTAGGACCCGACTTTTCGGTGACGTTGCAGCCGCCGTTGTCTAGGGTAGACAGTCTACCCTAGACAACGGCGGCTGCAACTTCACCGAAACGTCGGGTCCTACAAATTTCACGCGGTAAATTCGTTTTCTATCCTATTTATAATCTTTAAAAGTCTTTTTGAATAATCTGGATGACTTCTATCATCTAAGACAAGGCCCACAACGAACTATTTTAATTAAATGTTCCGTCATTTTTGCAGCAAAAATTATGAAATCTAGCTAAAAACACGTTTCGCCCTGCACATGTCGCCATTAATAGTTATTTACACGAAAACCACCAAAGTATCAATCTTCTGTACCTTTTTAGAAATATGTATCGACATGCTTTAATACTGACCACTGCTGCGCTATTCGTACTCAAAAGGCTAAAAATTCACGGCGCGGTTTTCATCCGCGCCCGCAGCGGTTGCGGGCCCGCGGCCTTCGAAGAATGCAGATTTATGTATGTAAAATTGAGTAGCAATTGAGTGCGATATAAAATTGAGGCGCGGTTAAATCGCGGCGGCCGCAGCTTCTGCGGGCAACTGGTGGAACTAGGCAACTAGTGGACAGCGGCGAGCGCGGGTGAAAACCGCTTCGTAAGTTCCAAGTCTGACCGCGCAAACCTGCGGTGTCGTGGGTTTTAAAATAACTCACGGTGAGTTCTAAGTCAAAGACTGTGCCGTTTATATTAAAATCTACTAATAATCACCACATCTGGCAGTGTAAATATACATCACATAGGTATATCCTCTGACCTCTTTTCAAAAAGAAACACCTTCTTTTTTATATTCACGACCCGGTGGCATAATGGTTAGGTCGCCTGATCTTACATTGTAAGGTTCCGGGTTCGATCCCTGGCTGGGTCACCATTTTTCGTTAGGATAAAATTAACGGAATTGCATTTGAATTCTGTTGATCGAATGCAATAACAAGACACACACACATTTTACTCGCGCACATACTGTAATGGTCATAAAACCATTACGGGTTTAACAAACAATATAATAAACAATTATTGCCAAAATTAGTTAATAAAAATAAAATAACAATAATATAGGATACAAGCGAATTTTATCGCACAATAGGCATCACTAGCGATTAGATGGAACACGGGTGTAGAGAATCGCTAGTGAGAGTAGTTTTTTTTTTTGGCCCGAAGCACTTGCCTGGGACGGTCGTCGTTTCAGCGCGGCGGTCGGTTTTTGCCTCGCGGCGATTACCGGCCGCCGGAGCTCATTTCACGACTTCGAAGTGGCCTACCTACATCTACGAATAAAATATAAAAGTCAAAGTCATCTTTAGAAATTATAACTAGAATCAAGTGCGGCGCAGGCAAAGCATTCCAGCGTGATCTCCACATCCTATTTGGGGCAAGTAGATTATATTCTCATTTTCGGTTTGTTTTAAAGTAAAATTCGATTTCTTTTATTCTAACTTGCAATACCACAATCGTGCAATACTTTTAGTCCTTCAGACCCGTCTTGCACGACATATACGTGCTAACCCGTTTTTCTGAATATAGGAATCCGTAGTTTCTAATATAGGATCAACGATAGACACCGCCAATAAATCTAAAATCATTTCGGCGATCTCTACTTAAAATGTAGGCTGTAAAAATATATAAATATAATTAAAATCCACGTTAGACAATCTTGGGATTAAAACGTGGCGAAATCAGAGTGGCATTGAGTTCTTCCCGAGGCAATTAAAAATCAGATAAATTAGTAAAATAGCTTATGAAGTAAAATACCAAATTATAGATAAATATAAATGCAAGTCATCGTCAGGGAATACGTAATATTTCCAAATTTAAATATCAGGGAAAACGATAGAGCAAAAGACTACCGTCGTTTACGATAGTTGAAAGTGCAGCGTACCCGACACTAAAATTGCCAAATCATTGTAGGGCAAAAATAGGAAAAACCAGTTACGAATAATGCTCATCGAAACACGGGTAAAATGTAATAATTGTAACGCACGCTCGTAAAAATCTCGCAAGGCCTTCGACGATCGACGGATTAAAATTAAGTTTCATAAATAATATAAATATTCAATATCACACATATAGTTTCGGGAAATGTCTTCGCAACAGGTTATAGAAAAATAAATAGTAAATTTGGGTCGAAAAAGTATCTTTTATTTTACTCATAATCATCTCAATATCAGAATAATTTCAATTTTAATATCATCATATATCATATATCTCATTTTCATTTTTTTCATATAAATAAAAATAGAATAAAAAAACCATAAAAGGAAAGGATTGGTTGAGATACATTTATAAGATATCAAAATCAGTTTCCATTATTATTTGGGAAAATTCATTAAATTCAGAATTCTTTACTAAGGAAAATAAAGCACACTTATTTATGTTACAAGTTAATTTTGCGCATATTCCAGCAAGATTTAATTTAAATTAACCGAATCCGCCGTCGCGTCCGCGCCATCTAGCGGCGAAACGCGGGCATTAGTAGCACAATGCAGGTTGAGTAGAATGATGTCAATCTTTGCTAAGTAACTCGCCGCGCCACCGCTAGAGGGCGTTCGAACGAGAATAATAATATATTATTTAGTAAGGGAAATGGTTCAAATAATTTAGCAATTCAATATCCATAAAAGGCCGTTCATCCCATAGGGATGGTCATCTTACCGTAGACTGGGTCACTAAGGGATTCTAAATACCCCCGTGCCTGAGATGGACTGAGCGAACCGACGCAAATCCCGACGCAGCCTACGTACCCCTGCCCCAGAAGAATTCTAAACGGTGGAAGGACTCTGGCACTTGTTCATAGATCCGAAATAAATCTTCTTCTCCTTCCGGGCTGGCGCCCACTATATAAACAAATCTCTCCATATCGTCCGGAAGTATATTGGTAAAATAATAATATTGTAATCTATAAAATTAACTGATATATTAAAAATTATTCGGGTCTCATGACAAATTGGCGCCCAACGTGGGGCTATTTTCTTTTCAAACTTTCAAACAAATTGGCGAGCCAACGGGGGCTAATTTTTTTTCAAACATTCCAAACAGTATTCTTTTTCAAAACAATTTTATCTTCTGTTTGACTAAATGGCCAAGTTGGACGCATGACAAAATTGGCTTCCAACTTGGGGCTTATAGATCTTTTCATAATAATTTATTTTATTGTCCCATCAAATTTTTTTTACAAACAATTTTTCAAAATAACTCTTACCTTTTGTTTTGAAGTGACCACGCCAGTCGTCATGACAAATTGACGCCTGCTCGTGGGGCTCTTTTTTGTTTTCAAACTTTAGAAACAATTTTTTTTACAAACAATTTTTTTTTTCAAAATTTTAAAGCGATCACGCTGGTCGCCTACAAATTTCCCGCCCTCCCACCCTTTCTTTCTTATATATCGCAACTTTTCAAAATATTAATATATTACTGTTGCGAAACTATTATTAAATATTTATTATTATTTTTATACAGGCAACGAACTTGGTACTAATTAATTTTTTTTAAAATATAAAATAAACACAACACACACGTACACGTTTACACACCGGCACGCCCTTAAAAACACTTTAAAATTTTAATAAAATTTTCATAAAATATTTATAAATACAATTTTCATATAACATCTCTAATATATGATTCAGTTTTAGCTTCTATAAACGAAAGATAAACATTGCGTCAACTATACTAATAGCAAAAATTTCTCTGTTCTTATATAAAATTGCAAGCACTTATACATTGACACGGAATACCTAGCGTCGCAAGTGAACCATAAGGAACTCTAACAAATGTGAAAACTAGAAATACGTACGAACACTACTGTGTGCGTCGAACAGTACATGGGCTTTAGGCACTTAGGAAAATTACGATTACAGGAAGTTTAATATATCTGATAGTGACAAAATAAGTAAATGAATGAGAAACAAAACACTGCAAACAAAAACGTAAAGAAAGGAATAAACTTTAGGAAAAACGAAACAAACAAATCTTGAAAAATAATAATATTAAATTATGGTAACAAGGAACTACACTTAGAGGTGCACACGAATACAGGGTGTCAAAAAAATAATACACGCAGTAAAATTTAAAAACTTACTTAACCTCATGCAAATTTAAATAACGTATAATAACTTAGAATCAACACTTAGAAATATACCCTGATATACAGGGTGGTTCAAAAAAAAAATTTTTTCTTTTTAATAAATTTTAATTTTGTTTTTTTTTCTCTTTAACTTGTATTTCTTTCATGTGAATCATCTTCTAGCTTTAACACTTATATATGTACTAATAATTTTCAGCATTCACCTTACACACTTGAAATTTTTAAATTGTATCTAGCACACGACTTCACACTGTTCAACTATAACAAGATTTGAATTTAATTTCTTTTTTTTTCTTCTCAAAACACTTACACACATAAATTTGGTAAGTGGTTGACACATTGAGCATATCGGGAAGCAATCGCAAAATGGCACCCAGGAAAACAAAAACGGCAGCTAGATCACGACGTCAACAGTCACCGGAAAATATACGCGAGGAAACCAATATGAAAAACAAAATTTCGGAACAACGGGGAAAACAAGACTTTGAAAATCCAACTCACGGTAATATCTCAAGACTGGAAGAATCAATTCATTACGAAAAAACGAATAATTCGAGGATCTACGCCACTTCGGAAATAAACAGCGAAGATGAGGATTTATATACCAGGAAAAACAGCAACAAAACGCCAGATGCAGCAGCGGAATCGGGAATCTTCCAAACCTCGAACAGTGGAAAGCACAAGATTACACCCAGCTTATACAAATGGAATTTGAAGTTTGATGGCAGCACACCTGTCTTGGACTTCATCGACGCGATAGAGGACAAAGTTCAATCAAGGGGAGTTTCGGAAAAGGAACTAATACAGGGATTCTCCGACCTTCTCGAAGGATCATCACTCTTCTGGTTCAGAAGCATAAGACATCACGCAACATCCTGGAAAGTTCTGAAGAACGCGCTGATAAACAAATATGAGCAATTGAATTACCAAACACGCCTGGAAAATAAAATGCGGAACACGAAACAAAACATTGGAGAAACGATGAACGATTTCGTCACCCGAATTGACAGCATCAACAGCAGATTGTCGCCGAAATTGAGAGACAGCACTATTCTGGAGATTATAAAATTGAACGTGCTACCGCTATACCACACACTGCTAGGGACCACCAGACTGGAAGGGATAGGAAACTTATTGGACGTAGCCAAAAACTTCGAGCAGTACGCGCTAGAGCCAACAACTACAACATCGAGCACCACCCAACATCGCCAAAATCCCTCAGGAAAAATACACAGTAAGGCCCAAATAGCAGCAATGGAGGAGAGCGACGAATACATCAGCAACGAACAGATGGAGATAGCGGAAATTCCCCAAGGCAACTACTACAGACCACGTCATGTGACACCGCCACAGCAGCACAACAGGCCCACGTATGCTAGGCCAGCGTTCGCTACACAACGACCACAAATCCACGAGAGGCACTACCAAAACCCCCCTCAGCAACAGAAATTTTGCAGAAAATGCGACACACAAGGTCACACGTACAAAGAATGTCAACGCTATCCGATACCTATCTGCTTCAAATGCAAGCTGCAGAACGTCTACACCCATTCATGCACTAGATGCAACAACCCTCCGCCACCGCCACATGAAAATCAGCCAAAAAACGCGTTTGGCCACGGGAACCGGAGTTAGACAGAGCCGCTACCGTGGAAAACTTTACTTTGTCAACAAAAACACAAGATTACGACGTGCGCCCACATGCAAATATTTCCATCCTCGGAAAAACGTACAAAGGATTGGTGGACACGGGCTGCGCGATATGTATACTTGGAGGACAAACACACAGCCGTTTCACGTCAATCAAAAAAAAGGCTATGCACCCGGAAAACCGCATAACAACGGCGGACGGAGCTGGACAACGGATACTCGGCTCAGTAACACTGCCAGTAGTATACAAGGGAAGAAGAGAGAACATAAACTTCATCATCTGCCCAACAATAAAAAAGGACATCATCTTGGGAATCGAATTCATCAGCCGATTCGGCGTGAAAATTTCCGTCAACGAGGAAAAGGACATACAGCTCGCGGAACTAAGTCATACAATAGGACGACAGATAATCAACGTAGACGATTTGACGCCACATCAATTACGACGCCTAGAAGAAGTCAAAAAATTATACGAAGATATCTCCTTTGAAAAGATGGGGCTGGGAAGGACTCACTTGATCGAACACAAAATCGTAACCACCGGAGACCCGATCAGACAAAAACCATACCTCCTAGCGCCGGAAAAGGATAAGTTAGTAAAAAAGGAAATAGACGAAATGCTTAAATTAGGGGTAATTACGCCAATCAAATCGCCGTGGTGCAGCCCAATATTGGTCGTCAATAAAAAGGACGGAACGCCCAGAGTATGTCTAGACTCCAGAAAGTTAAATGAGGTCACAATAAAAAAACCATTACCCCATGGCATCGGCCCAACGAATCCTCGATAATCTTGGAAATTCAAAATACCTAACATCGATTGACCTGTCAAAAGCCTTCTGGCAAATTCCCATGGAAAAATCGTCAATTCAGAAAACCGCCTTCGCCGTGCCCGGAAAAGGCATGTACGCATTTGTACGCATGCCCTTTGGTACATGCAACTCGTCATCAGATCTCGCAGCGTTAATGGACCGAATTTTCGGACCGGAATACGACAGCAAAGTATTCGCGTATGCAGACGACCTAATAATAGCCTCCGCCACATATGACGAACATATCGACACATTAGTAAGAGTCAGAGACAACCTGAAAGAGGCCGGCTTAACAATAAATCTCAAAAAATGCGAATTTTGTAGGCCAGAACTTATATACCTCGGATATGTAGTAGACGGGCAAGGTCTGAGAACGGACCCTGGAAAAATTGAATGTGTAAGAGATTTCCCAAGACCAAATAGCGTGAAACGTGTAAGAAGCTTCCTCGGTCTCTGCGGCTACTACCGACGCTTCGTAAAAGAATACTCAAAAATAGCAGCACCTTTATGCAAGCTCACAGGAGGAAAGAAAGGCGTCAAAGTAAATTTCGAATGGAACGAAGAGGCAGAAAAATCTTTCAACACACTCAAGGAAGCGCTAATATCGGCCCCCATACTAAGATGTCCGGATTTCACCAAGAAATTTACCATAAGTTGCGATGCAAGTGACATAGCCGTAGGCGCAGCACTCACCCAATATTCGGAAGAAGAGGAAATGGACTTGCCAATTTCATACTTTTCGCGCACACTGAGCAAAGCAGAGAGCAACTTTTCAGTTACAGAGAAAGAGCTCCTGGCAGTTTTGAGAGCAGTCCTTCATTACAGGACATATGTAGAAGGTTCCAGGTTCAAAGTAATAACTGATCACAGCAGCTTAAGGTGGCTGACAAATCTCACCAACCCCACAGGTCGGCTGGCGAGATGGAGCACCCTGCTTTCGCAATTCGACATGGAAATCGTGCATAAAAAAGGCAGTCTGAACGTGGTAGCGGACGCACTGTCAAGAATCCCATGCATGGAAATGTCCACGAAAGTCACGAAAGATGATTGGTACGATCGGATGTACAAAACCGTAGAAAAAGAACCTTATACAGCCACGGAATACAAAATTGAGGAGGAAAAACTATACAAATACTTTCCCCCCAAAAAAGGTGAGAACCTCCGAAATGCGTGGAGACTGGTACTCAAATATGCTGACAGAAAATCGGCGATAAAAGACATCCATGAAGGGGAGTTTGCTGTACATTTTGGCATTTTCAAAACCCTGAGAAAGTTACAAACATATTATTATTGGCCCGGAATGCAAAAGGAAGTCAAGGCATATGTCAAAAATTGCGATACTTGTAAAGCATACAAGATAAAGACAGGACCTGCACATGGGCTCATGGTGACTCCAAAAACAGTGAACACTCCAATGCATACGATCAGTATAGATCTGGTGGGACCCATGCCAAGATCACTGAGCGGCTTCACCTATATACTCTCTGTGATCGATTTATTTACAAAATTTTGTTGGCTATTCCCGTTAAGAAAAGCCACCTCAGCCAATATTATCAAACACCTAGAAAATAACGTATTTCTGGCGTACGGAACACCTGCGGTAATAACGTTAGACAACGCATCATATTTTAGGTCAAAAGCATTCAAAAATTTTACGGAAAAATATAAAATCCCAAAATTATTCTATGGATGCGTATATGCTCCTCAATCGAACGCAGTCGAACGTTATAATCAAACTATAGAAACGAGTTTATCAATTCTAGCAGGAAAAGATCAAAGATCGTGGGATAAACATTTATCTTTAATCCAAAACGCGTTAAATAATCATCAAAATCTGGCAACAGGCTTTACCCCATCATACCTTATGTACGCTCGTGAACCAATGGTTGATGGCCGCTACCATAAAATGTTTAGTTTCATTCCAAAAGAAAAATCCAAAATAGCAATAGACAGTCCACAGGAATTCGCAAAAGGACTCGAGACGCTCGCGGACGCATATGACGTCGTGCGGGAAAGACTCATGGAAGCTTTCAAAAATAACGCCTCAAAATATAACCTGAGGAGAAAGCACGTCGAATTCTCAGTCGGTGATTTCGTATGGGCGAAAAATCACATGCAATCGCGAAAAGCAGAGTTTTTCTCAAACAAACTAGCGCCCAGATATTCAAAATGCAAAATCATCGCGAAAAAGTCCCCCATAGCCTATGTATTGGTTGACGAACACGGCAAAAATCGTGGGACGTACCACATAAAAGACCTGTGTAAAAATTAGGGTCACACAAAAAATACGCAGAACACTTCACATTGCAAATAACATTCGCATAATATCCACATGTAATCCGGAATATGCAAAATCACAAAAAGCAACGACTATATTGGGTACACCGTGAGATAGTTGCAAGTGAAAAGTAAAAGAAAAAATATAAAAACAGAGCAAAAATACAAAATATTAAGTAAATAAATGTAACAGATAAAGTATATAAGTATTCGATACAAGTATTCAAGGCTAAAAAAAAATAATAATCACACATAAAGAAAAAGTAACAGACACATAAGGGCGTAGCATGATAAAAATAAAAACACATACAACACTAAATTTTCAATAAGTAAAATAAATAAATATATAATTTCACATACAATAGATAACATCATTAAAAAAAAAAATTTTTTTTTAATAAAAAAAAAAATTTTTTTTCTTAACATCTTATCCGGCTAAGAACCCGGATTGTCTAAAAAAAAAATAGGGAGAAAGAATAGTACCAAGTTTCGCGTCAAAATATATTTATATAAAATATCATATATATGTATATATTTAACATATAATATAGTAAAAAGGAGCCATACGGATAAGTCTAAGGATTGAGATACTTCTATACCTATCATTTTATACTATATATTTGCATATAAGCAAAATCTGAAGGGTTCGGTGATCTAACCCTGCTCATGGAGTAAAAACACCTGGGTGCTTGATACCCGTCTATTGTAAACATCACCTGACATGTAGAATTAAAATTTACTTTGATCAGCTCTGAAGGATACAAATTATTTTATAGTATTATATTTTAAATAGAGTATACCGGACGTTAAGCCGTTCGCGTTCAAATTAAAATTGTTCACGGACAGGTCCTAAATTCGTTTATGAATAAACTCTACTATTATTATTTATTTCTACTATTATGTAATTACATGGCAAAACTGCTGACATTTCTAATTAGCGACTAGAATGTTCACGATAAAAAAACCATTGTATATTACAACATATAGCTACAGAAAGATCTCGTCCGATCCTGAATTTATCAGGACATGGAATATTTTTTCCATACCATGAATTGTTTTTATTGTCTTTTTTCTTCAAAAAAGACTTATAGATTTTCCGTTATGTCCCGCTGAAACGCTGCTCAAAATTAGTTTGTCCATAAACGCTTATAGTCAGTAGCGAATTAATCTTAGCTGAACACGTAATTTCTGATGAAGTGTACAATACTGTAGAGAGGAATCATTTGTACTGTCAAGAATCGGTAAAAATAATAAATAGAAGGCAATCGGTTTTAGTATGAAAGATGGTATGCAAGGAAGATGTTGTATGTAGACGTAAGCAAGTAGGATGAACGCATCGCGAAAGAGAAAAACTTAAGCTAAATATTGAAAATTTTATCATTCACACTCAAGACAACAATAATAACATCTCAGTAAAATATATGTTCAACACAAACATTAAATTCGGAAGGCTTAAAAACCTGATAAGTTAAATAAATTCTTGCCGAACAAGGTATATAAGATTTACTATTAACTTACTACTACTAGAGTAAATTACGTAGTTAATATGCGCTTTAGATCGCAGAACAGTCACCATATATAGTATCAAAAAAATTTAAAAAAAAAAAAACCTAAAGATTTCCCATATTTTTCTATTAAATTAAAAACTATAGTGTCCACGCTTCCGCATGAATTAAAATTATGTGGATCGACGTCTATTATTGTTTCAACAGAGACTGGTCACCAATATATAGTTCATTTCTATACAACAAAACTTATAAATATTTTTAAAAGGAAAATCTCATATATATATACATATCTTATATTTCACTCGGGGAGACCAATACCACTGAGACGGTGAATAATCTATTATATGAAAAATTATCAATGTCATTGGAACCCTCACCATGACATACCTTTAACAAAAATACTTGGTGTAAATTATATAAATGATTTTTTTTAATAAATTAAATATAAATGTGCGAGATACTGTCCACGTCTCACAACACATAAATTTCATATAAATATACACTCTTCAATTTTTCCATACTCTTAAAAAGATATCACGCTAGAAATCTGCCCATAATTTATTAAGCCAGCCACACATATGAATAAAGATCGACGTTGAGACATAATTTACTTTGTAACATTTGATTTTGTAGTAATTAAGATAAGCTCTCACAAGAAGTGGAGCGTTATCAAAATGTTTATTTTTTCTTTTACTTAAATATTGAAATACGAAAAACCTCAACACTTGTTTGAAGAAGAAAATCTGAAAAATCGGAAGGTGTATCCATACGAACACCTAATAAAATATAGTCTTAAATGTAGTTACTGGAAGCTTATTTGAAAAGCAATGTGGGAGAATTTTTGTTTAAAAAAAAAAAAAAAAGTAAAATAAAAATGTTTTTTTTATTAAATAGTAAGAATAGATGTAGTAGTTTAAAAATTTCTGTAATTTGTAAAGAAAACGCAGAAGCACGTCTCTTTTGTTCCGTCAAATTTTTCGAAATAAAAATAAAGTTGTATACGAGAATATGCCCTTCCTGTCAAACCCTTCCTAATGAATTGCCAGCCAACCGTAACCCTAGTAAAAAAATAAGAGACCATATGATGCAGCAAAGAAAATTATACATTCCAGAAAGAGACAGAGCGACAAGAAAGAGGACGCCGATAATAAAAGGACAAAATGGAAACGCTATATGGCAGCTGGAAGAGCCACGACGCGGACGACAGAGATCAGCAGCAATGGCTCACGACTCCTCGAAAGCGCAGCACACCCATAAAAATAGCAAAGGAAGATACCGAGGATCGACCGAAGTAAATAAGATCCAATCACGCTTATCCGACTCCAGACCACGCAGAAACCTAAGGTAAAAAGTCGAACTATTTCCTTTTTCACCGCAACAGGAAGGCCAGGAGGCACGTAAATAGACGAAACTACCTATGACGTCAGCACCGGCAACATGCGACCTGCAGTATTACCAGGGACGGTATCGTGGACCGACCAGTAAAGCAAAAACGGACAAGCGCGTGAACGAGACAATTTCCCCAAGATTGTGAGAGAAAATGCGGACTGCATTGTTTAGATAGAGACTAATATACCAATCGACAGTGCATTGATCTTCAATCCAGTGTAGCAACTTTTTGAAAAAGTGCATTTGTGCAGTGAGGGGCAAAAATGGGAAAAACGGGATAAAGAAGTTAGAAATTGGACAAAATTTTAAACCTTTTTGAAACAGTACATCTACACTTCGATAGACTTTATAAAAGCATCTGATGATGTGTCCAGATTTACATGTATAAATTGACATTTTCGTGTTCAAGCTCCGAAGCAAAAAGCTTTGGGAGCGAACCTCTACTAATATGACTTTCTTCTCTACATCTCTTACCAAGGTGACGAGTTCCGGACGTAACGAGGCAAAGACGACAATTGAGCATCATATGGGCTAATACAAACACAAATGAAGGAAAAATTCATAAAAAGGAAATACGGCAAAACGGCAGACAATGACAAGACCCTGGACGGAGCGGAATAGACGACACAGGCCACTGTATTCACTGTATCAAAATTGTAAAATGTAAGGTTATAAAGGACGTGTTTCGCAGAGCATTTTTTCTAACTTGGATAAATAGCTTTCTTTTAATAACTTAGTAGAAAATCGGAAAACCTCAAAAATTTCCAACTTCGGAAAATTTATTATAAAATATAATTTCTTTAAATAATACGAGACTAGAAGCAGGGGTTATCTCTTAATAATAATGTACTTTAAACTGTCAAGACAAAATATAATAAAACTTTTAGAAATTTTTATGTCGTAGCAAGCGTAGCACGGCAACTAAAGAACCGTAGCGATGGCTACGCCTTAGGTGGTAGATTCTTATAGTAGTTCGTTTAGTCTTTGGTGTTTAAGGTCTTCGTGGGCGAAGACTGAACATCTTTTCCGGCATGTAATGGTCATAAAACCATTACGGGTTTAACAAACAATATAATAAACAATTATTGCCAAAATTAGTTAATAAAAATAAAATAACAATAATATAGGATACAAGCGAATTTTATCGCACAATAGGCATCACTAGCGATTAGATGGAACACGGGTGTAGAGAATCGCTAGTGAGAGTAGTTTTTTTTTTTGGCCCGAAGCACTTGCCTGGGACGGTCGTCGTTTCAGCGCGGCGGTCGGTTTTTGCCTCGCGGCGATTACCGGCCGCCGGAGCTCATTTCACGACTTCGAAGTGGCCTACCTACATCTACGAATAAAATATAAAAGTCAAAGTCATCTTTAGAAATTATAACTAGAATCAAGTGCGGCGCAGGCAAAGCATTCCAGCGTGATCTCCACATCCTATTTGGGGCAAGTAGATTATATTCTCATTTTCGGTTTGTTTTAAAGTAAAATTCGATTTCTTTTATTCTAACTTGCAATACCACAATCGTGCAATACTTTTAGTCCTTCAGACCCGTCTTGCACGACATATACGTGCTAACCCGTTTTTCTGAATATAGGAATCCGTAGTTTCTAATATAGGATCAACGATAGACACCGCCAATAAATCTAAAATCATTTCGGCGATCTCTACTTAAAATGTAGGCTGTAAAAATATATAAATATAATTAAAATCCACGTTAGACAATCTTGGGATTAAAACGTGGCGAAATCAGAGTGGCATTGAGTTCTTCCCGAGGCAATTAAAAATCAGATAAATTAGTAAAATAGCTTATGAAGTAAAATACCAAATTATAGATAAATATAAATGCAAGTCATCGTCAGGGAATACGTAATATTTCCAAATTTAAATATCAGGGAAAACGATAGAGCAAAAGACTACCGTCGTTTACGATAGTTGAAAGTGCAGCGTACCCGACACTAAAATTGCCAAATCATTGTAGGGCAAAAATAGGAAAAACCAGTTACGAATAATGCTCATCGAAACACGGGTAAAATGTAATAATTGTAACGCACGCTCGTAAAAATCTCGCAAGGCCTTCGACGATCGACGGATTAAAATTAAGTTTCATAAATAATATAAATATTCAATATCACACATATAGTTTCGGGAAATGTCTTCGCAACAGGTTATAGAAAAATAAATAGTAAATTTGGGTCGAAAAAGTATCTTTTATTTTACTCATAATCATCTCAATATCAGAATAATTTCAATTTTAATATCATCATATATCATATATCTCATTTTCATTTTTTTCATATAAATAAAAATAGAATAAAAAAACCATAAAAGGAAAGGATTGGTTGAGATACATTTATAAGATATCAAAATCAGTTTCCATTATTATTTGGGAAAATTCATTAAATTCAGAATTCTTTACTAAGGAAAATAAAGCACACTTATTTATGTTACAAGTTAATTTTGCGCATATTCCAGCAAGATTTAATTTAAATTAACCGAATCCGCCGTCGCGTCCGCGCCATCTAGCGGCGAAACGCGGGCATTAGTAGCACAATGCAGGTTGAGTAGAATGATGTCAATCTTTGCTAAGTAACTCGCCGCGCCACCGCTAGAGGGCGTTCGAACGAGAATAATAATATATTATTTAGTAAGGGAAATGGTTCAAATAATTTAGCAATTCAATATCCATAAAAGGCCGTTCATCCCATAGGGATGGTCATCTTACCGTAGACTGGGTCACTAAGGGATTCTAAATACCCCCGTGCCTGAGATGGACTGAGCGAACCGACGCAAATCCCGACGCAGCCTACGTACCCCTGCCCCAGAAGAATTCTAAACGGTGGAAGGACTCTGGCACTTGTTCATAGATCCGAAATAAATCTTCTTCTCCTTCCGGGCTGGCGCCCACTATATAAACAAATCTCTCCATATCGTCCGGAAGTATATTGGTAAAATAATAATATTGTAATCTATAAAATTAACTGATATATTAAAAATTATTCGGGTCTCATGACAATACATATAGCCATTTCATAGTATGGTTAGTTGTAAGAGATTGTCACCCATTGTAAAATTTCCCAACAAAGAGCAGAAATAAATAAACAAACATACTATAGATCGGCAGAAAAAATAATGAACATTAAAAAATATTTGCTAGTTTTCAGTCTACGCAAATGCTCAACCAATTTCTTCATGTGGACACAAAGAAATCTCTTGCACAGTCTCTCCCGTTACCTTTTCTTGACTATGCAGATGTGGCTTATCTCGATTTATCAGAGGAACTCCTCAGCAAACTTGACGTTTGCAAAATGTATGCATACTATTAATTTTGTGTCTACGTAGGTAGTTGTATGATCAGGTAAGGAAACGTCTGTAACGATCCTTAAGTATCGTACATGCCAGTCAACAATGCATTGAATTCCAGTGAAATCCACTGACGTTAATACAGCCATTGTTCCACCTCGTGCAGCGCTGAATTAGCACGAATTTTAACTACTTTGTCAAATCAGTTACATTGAACAAAATTTTTACTCGGAATATTTTGGGTTGAGTTTTTTTTCGGCCTTTATAAGGCGGCGAAAATAGCACCAGGGTATCATTTCTCGAATGATCACTCCCCCCAAGACAGCGGCGGAATCAACCCGGTACTACTCTCACGAGTTGGGTCAACGGGTCCGACCATTTTTGGGTACCTCTTCCTTCATTCGTCATATCGAGACGAGCAAGCATCAGTCTGAACTCCTACAGACTCGAGCCGTGTCGAGTACAAGGTACTCTGAGCACAAACTATAATCCTTATCCATGCACCCTCGTAACTTCAGGCAGATAGCCACCGCATTCTCGTCAACCCCTGACACATTCGGGAAGAGTTAACAAACTGGCATTATAAATCACTATAAATTCCTTCTGATACAATAAATACCTCCTGATATACATTCAATCGACTTTCAATACGGAGATAACTCGCAAGTTGACACCACCTCCTCAAATCAAACAACTTGGAGTCTAGTGAGGGGTGGCCCGTCACACGTCTCTCCAAAAATATGCGGCATGGATGGCCTTCTGGTTCGCCTCTTTCGGTTCGTTGACAATTGCGGACAGAATAGGAGGTGGTCTTCATCTTGCAGCGTCCCACAGTCGCATATATGTTTCTCTGTATAGCTCCTTAGGACGAGATTTTTAAATTTGGGGATTTAAAAACATAAACTAAAGAAACGTTTAGTACTTCTGCATCCTATTAGCTTAGGCAGACGAATTAGTAGGTAATGAAGGTCATCAAAAATCAAAATCAAAATGTTCTTTATTCATATAGACACAATTAAATATTATTTTTAATTTATGTTCTTATGATGCGTCCAAGCCTTACTCCCAAGCCGTTTAGTCTTTTACATAATCAGATATTGTATAGTATGCTATTTTATACAATTTTGCTTTGATGGTAGCTTTAAACTTATTTACCGGTACTTCTCTAATAGTATAGGAAGTTTGTAATAGAAGCGTATACATTGTCCCAAAAAACAATTGCTTATTTTGTGGAGACGAGTAGCACGCACAACAAGGTTATGCTTATGTCTAGTATTAAGATTATGAGTGTCGCTTTTTTTTAAAACTTGTCAATATTCTTGTGGACATACAACATATTTTCGTATATATATATTGTGATGCAACATTAAGAATATTTATCTCTTTGAATTTTTCTCTAAGTGAAACCCGAGGACCAAGTTTATATATAGCTCTTACAGCACGTTTCTGTAGTATAAAGATGTTATTGATGTAGGTACGCACAGCTTCCCCAGAGAAGAATCCCATAGGACATGAAGTGACCCCATAGACCTATAGACCGTGTGAATCTCATAGACCGTGAAGGGTATTTTATTTTATTTAAGTTGTCTTAGAAAATAGGAAAGTATGCCCTTTGTGTGGCCCTTCGTATTTTTATTAAGTTTCCATTTTCCGTAGCTAGTGCTGAACGAAGTTTACCAAAACTTAAGCTAATTAAAACCTATCTGCGTAGTAAAATGTGCCAGAAAAGACTTGTGGGTCTGGCGACAATTTATATTGAAAGTGAGATAGCAAGACAGTTAGACTCCAAAGCCCTCAGAATTTGCTAAGCAGAAAGCAAGAAAAGTACCATTAGAACTTTAGGACTATAAATACTGTTAATCAGTATTTCTAGAAGACCTTTGAACCGTAGTTAAGAAAACAATATTCCGATATCAAAAAATATCAATTACTCTTTGTGTATTTTTTAAAGTTTTATAACAACAGAAAAACTGTCTGTAATCTAACTGTGAGTTTCTGTTTGTTATTAAGAGAACTGTACAGTGTACATAATGTTATTATAAGACCTGTAAACCTGTATACCTAATGTAAAACTGTGGGCTATGAAGCTTTTCTAATACTAAAAAAGATTTCTAATTATTAATCTATAAGTTGACAAAACAAAAGACAAACTGCAAAGCCATTGTTAGAACCACTTTTTCAACTGCCAAAATACATTGAAGTTTGTGAATGTTAAATAGTATATATTTTATATAAAATTGACGTTCGTTTTATATACCAAATTCATTAAAAATAGGTTATTAAATCAAATTCTTCTTATAACAAATAAACCCTTCGGCTACGTCACGACCAAATTTGGTTGCACGTCAGAACACCGTTGACTACGTAACGACCAATATTGGCGGCTTGCTCCCGGAGCACACATATTATTTTGAGCACCAAATATCTCATTATTACCATAGATACATAGACGGCCGCTAGAATAATTTCGCGCGTCATTTCGCGGATATTTCTGATAACATTCCATTGTCAAACATATTTTTTTTCCAGAAATCATCAAAATTTTTATCGGTTTTTATGAGGTAATATCTTAATATTTTTGTATGTAAGTAAGCAAATCGAAATATAACACTTTATAGACAATCTAATAAAGATCACGATATTATTTACAATTTTTAAATAGGGTTTCGTAATTTTCCGTAAAAAGAGGACAAGTTAGAAATGCCGAGTTGTTTTCACTTTTTCGAATTTCTCATATTTATTCATACTTATATAATTGTTTTACAAAATGAGATTTCAATATTCTATATACAAAATTTTAATGCAATTATTGCACAGTTATTGTTTTTATGATTGCTATAGTAGTTCGATAGTTACAGTACTTTTTGTCGAGCGCGGCGATACTGCAAGAAATTCCAATAAATTGCCGCGGTCTGCCATGAAATTATGCCGCTACTCGAAGGGTAATAACGTTTTTCCGAAGTTCCGTTCCGTTCCAAAGTTCGATAACCGGCAGACCCCGATGAAGGAATTTTAATGAGGGCGCAGAATTTTTTTTTCGCCTAGGGCGCCAAAAATTATAGATCCGGCCCTGCCCACACTCAGTCTATTGAGACTACGCCAGGAGGTTCGTCACGCTAAAATCCCAGTGAATCACGCTTAAAGGCGATTTTTCTGGAGCCATGTTCCCTAGAAATGCTGTTTTGTGTTGATATTTTGGGGTAATTAACACTACGTGTCCTATTTTTCTCACATTTGTTTATTTTCCTGCGTAACTCCAGGGTATATTATGCATTAGGTACAACATGTTATTGCAAGCATCCGGAGATCGGCGGGCGTTAAACCTTGAAAAAAAACAAGTAATTGCGTCTCGGGCATGAAAATATTTCAAGAATATTTCAGAGCGTGAAAAGCTTCAAAAGCTCGCCTGAAAAAATAATAAACTGCCCTGTTAATCACGCGCGCTGTTACAGTCATAATAAACAAGGTGGTAATGTGCTACGCCTTATAAAATGCGAAAAGAAATACGAGCGTCTTGAATAGGAATTTCTTTTGGGCAAATTGATATTAAATCGGTTTTGTTTGGACCTTCCTGAAAGCAGTGTTGGGTCAATCGACTATTAGGGTACTAGAGTTGTCAACTACAACGGGCAAGCCCGTCACCTCAGGAAGTTTTAACGATTAGTCGTTCTATCTCCCTGGAGTAAGCGCAGAAGACTTGGACAAAAGAGTCCACCGTCAAGCTCTGCCACAAACCCGTAAGAGGCTAACGCCTTAACCGCGAGATAGCCAGGAGTGTTACCCAGCGGGCTTACACTCATGCACTTACTTCCAATTGCGACCAGATTACTCCAGTCTCTCGATTGGTTACGAGTTCGAGGTCGCTTGCGCGGTCCTCTCCCTTACGAAGCGGTGAAACGGTGTATACCGAATCTATCGCGGACCACGGCATCCTTTGCCCGGCTGTTCACCCAGGATCGGGTAGCCGATGGTCGTTTCAAGAGCAGTCGCCGTAAGGTCCGCAACTACCCCCACTCTATAGGAAACAGTACTGCTTCCAGACTCCCCCGACTGTTAGTCAGAGTGCGAAATCGATTGGCTTATGCCGCATGGAGCGCAGACCGTCCAGGAGCGCTAGAAGGTTGATTCCTAGGGGAAACTAGCCCTAAGGCCAGAGTCCTACCCGGGCTCACATTCATGCGTGGAGGCCGTCGAATGGGTGTTGACCCGTGAGTGTGACCAACTCTGAACAGAATGGGTCTTCGTGGTCAACTCAGCAAGGGCTCCTTAGCTCCCTGCCTACACTATTAGGGTACTAATAGGGTAAATGGGGGTAAATTTGTAATTATTTCGATAGCCGCCAGGTGGCTGACCCGTCTTACCAACTTCTAATTCCACACCAATCCTTAATAAGTTCGCTTGCAAGTGAGCCTGGAAAATTCGGAAGTCTGTTTTTTCGTGTTTTAATGTAATATTTTTTGTACTTCCAGTTTTTCCAAAATGGTTTAAGCTATTTTCGCAAATAAACTTACGGTGATGAACTGCTTGGTTTAGCTTTACATTCGAGTGTCAAGTTCCTCGTTATCAACTCCTTGCATAGTTGGAGACGAAGCCATGTTGAAAGTGCGAAATGGCTTTGCCCCATTTTTCGGTGCAACCCCTTGCAATTGTTTTTTATATATAATTTTAGATTTCTCTGCAACTGAACATGCCTGATATTTTCAGCGGTTATAGGTAAGATCCTAATATAAAACTCTAATCTAAATCTGAAAGGAAATCTATCTCTAATTCTGCACAATTGTCAAAAAAACGAAAATTGCAGGGCCATGTCCTACCCTACCCTAAGTCATGACTAATGTTGTGTTAGTTAGTATGTCTCGTTACTACTCTTTACTTAAAATACATAATGAGTGAATAATTTAACTACTAGTTCGTCAACATATAAATATAAATATAAATAATCAAATAGAGGCCTAATATTAAAAATAGTCAATAATTCGAAAAAATACGTAATGAAAGTTATTCATAGTAATATTGAAGTTGTCAGTAAACTGTTAAATAATCAAATTAAAGCTACGCAATGCATTTAAAAACTAAAAGTACAAATATAAAACCAAATAAAATAACCAGACAATAAGGCTCTACTTTTTAGGTCATTTAAATAGGCCCAATATTTGAAAAGTTTCCGAGCCTTAATAAGAGTATCAAGAGCCTACTTAGTACAGGCACTCCAAGACTAAATTACTCACGATTGAAAACTTTAATCATAATGATAATTAAATCAATTAGTCGTTAATCATTCAATCGTCAATTTTAATCACAGCTTACTTTGACAAACTTACACATTAGATGCTACCCGACTATTATCCTTTTATCCTAATTGTCCCATTAGGGCGACCAATTAGCTGACTATAAGATATTGTCTAGGTCAGTGTTTCCCAATTAGTGGTACGCGTACCCCCAGGGGTACGTGAAGTTGCATCAAGGGCAATCTCTTGACTAAAATAATATAATCAGTAAAAAAACATTACTCAAACAACAATTGCTGACATGTATTTTGCACGACGTACCTTTGCGAGAGCGGATTTTCGGCCATGATAAACTTTAAAACTAAACGTCGTTACAAACTCGAAAACGAGTTGAGACTGAAACTGATCATAAAGCAACCAGATTTTTCAGAGTTGTAAAATGTTGAAAAAAACTGATTTCATTTTAATTTGTCATTTCTGCAATAAACAGTACGCGAGTTTGAGGTCTTTCTTTAAGTGATACGCAGGAAAAACTAACTGGAAACCACTGGTCTAGGTGGTAATGTCTGTCTTTGTATGATATGAGGAATGTATTCTTTTGCTACAATGATCAAACTTCCTCAATATCATAAACTGTAGGTTGCCATGTTTGAAAAACGAGTTGTTACCGACCCTGTGCCGGCAAATATATCTTTTTTAAAGGGTAAGAATTCTCATCGAATTTGCTGCCATTCCCCAGAACATTTTTAGACTGCTGGGTGCATTCGTGGCCCGTGCGACCAACACAGGGTTAATCCACCTTCACAAGTAACTCAACCTGTCCTATTGTGACCGTTTTGTTTGTAATAGATCGGATAATGTCATTTCGGTGGCTTCATTAATCCCTTGTCCTATTTTTAGAGACTAGCCGGAACAATGATGTTGATGAGTCTGAACGAACGAGCAGTTCACTCTTGCGGGACTGCACACGGGTCTTTTAATAGATATGGATCTTTCACCTGATTTGGATCAGCGATTCGAATCTGAGCGAAAAACAAATGACTCCGTTGATTCGGTCACAGTTTAAAATACTTAAAATTTATATATAATAAATAAAACCTCATTTTTGCCACTGAAAATCATTAAAGTTTTGTGTATTTTATTTTATTTATTTAAACTAAAGCGTTTAAATAAATAAATATTTCTGTTTATACAAGTAGCAAACAAGTAAGCACATGTAGAATCCTAATCACCAACGCCAACTTAGCGTACCAGAAAAACATTTTAACCCTTGGAGTAAATGGGTATTTTCATGGATGCATCTGTCTCTTTTGCAGGATTTTCGGCGACATCGACGGCGCTCGACTTAAAGTACTATAACTACGAAACTACTACACCAATCATAAAAAGAACAACTGCACAATGATTGCATTGAAATGTCGAATATAGAATATTGAAATATCATTTTGTAAAACAATTAGATAATTATGAATAAATATGAGAACGTCAAAGAAGTGAAAAAAACGCACGACCAGATTTGGTCGACTCGTACTCAACGGATAATTGTTTCGCGACCAGATTTGGTTGACTCATACTCAACGGGTTAATTGCTCACACGTTTGGATAAAATTTAAAGAAAAAACCATAAGAAATGAAATCTGGTACCGTTAAGTATGTAAAAAATCATAAAATATAATTTTTAAATATAAAAATTGAAGAATTAGCTTAAAGAAGTCTAAATTGTTTCAAATTGATGAATATCTCATCTTATTGCAGAGTAAAAAAAGTGTAACACATTTTATTTAACGAAATCATACAATTCTCTGTTTATAAAAGGAGTTGTTTCTACACGCGTCTTAACTCTGCGGCGCCTCGCCTTAGAATGACGAAACGCGTCTGTTTCGTTCGATTTTCGTGCGGTTCCGGTACAAACGAACGAATCTAAAGGTTCTCTACTCTAGACTAATCGTGGGTCTGATCGTGGATCCTCCCAAGAAAGCAATCGAAAACCAAATCGATTTATTGTTCAAATGATATTTACAGATTGTAGGAACTTATAACTAGGTACTTAGGTGTTGTATTTATTATTACAATTTTCAGAAATAATAAAATCAGCAATAGTTTCGCTGGACATCGATTTTCCGTTTCAGATTTAACAATTGTTGCGGCAATCGCTCTCGATATATTTTCTTTTTTTTTTTTAAATAGAGATTATTGTTTAACCGCTGGAAAACCAGCCTTCGCGCGCAAAAAAACCGTAAATTTTGGTTGATTTTGTGAAGAAATACTAACAAATTCTTTTTATATGAATTCCCTCTTGTTACCTAGTTATATCTTGTTACTCGTGTATATTATATATTTATAAAATATATACGGGGGCCGGTCGAAACGGTTACGCGCGAATCTGTCAAACGACACGAAATGCCTATAGGCACTGTCGACGTCCGACCGGTTAATAAATTGTATACCACATAATAGTTAAGGCCACACATTGCGGCGGTTTGCATTCTAATGATGAAAATTGTGCGAATCGATAGAATTTTCGGGCTCGTTTACGAAACGAATGAATCTGAAGGTTTCATAGAAAGCGATTCTATATAAAGAATTTATTATTCCTTGACTCGAAATAATCGTTATTGCAAAATCTTCTATATACTGGCTAAATTTTAAATTACCCTTTTGCTCGGTGAATTTAAAATTTTACCGTTTATTACTTTCAAGATAATAGTTTTTCGATACTTTATCATGTATCATTTCGATACCCATCATTAGTTTTCGCTTTTTGTATCAGAATTTTAGATTACGGATTTCTATGTACTCTAATTGCGCCCCGGAGACTGAAAGTATTAAAATGTAAGCGTTTTCTGTACAAAACAGTATGATATTTTTTTTCTAGATAAGATATGACCATATTATGAAGTACAAAAGGAAACATCACAGGCTGACGACCAAAAAAAGGAGAGATACGATAGTCCTCGGTTTGCTCTTCAGAATCTAGGAGAAGGCTTCTCCGACCTACCTCATAAGTAGGTTCAATGCTCTATCAGCTCACGGGTCCCCTCTGAGATCTGAAGACAACCTACTGCTCTCGATCCCTGGTTACAGTAGTGATTTCTACTCACACTCTTTCTCCTTATTTGGATCCCGTCTCTGGAATGTTTTACCCACCCATGTAAGGACAGCACCGAATTTGTAATGCTTTAAACGCAGGCTCAAAGAACACTTTGATACGGGCTTATACATTTCTCTCGCCCCCTCCCCTCCCTCCCCCTTCCCTGCGTCATTCTAGGTTTATTACTTTGAAAAATAATAATGTGTGTCTCATATTCTGCTGGATTAATGTTAGATACATTTGATACGAGCTTCCTTCATAAATTAATTTAGGTGATTTTTTAATATTTGGCCATTTGTTTGGACAATTTTAAATATGATTTTTGAAATATTTTGACTCTTCTGATTTTATATTATTTTATTTTTTTTATTGATTATTTTAGTTTATGGTTTTAGTGAGTACATTTTAATAATGATTTTGAGTATCGCCAGTATTGAAATGTTGCATATCGAGATATCATAAAAGTAATAATAAAGAACTTTGAACTATATATATACCAGGTGACCAATTTGGATATTGTAAAAACGGACAAATAAACTGTCATTTAAATCTACCTAGATATTAAGTTTCTACAATCTGTTAAGAATTTTTGGAAATAAAAAAATGATTTAAATAATAGTCTCATCTTATTTTTACCGCAAAACATGTTTTCCCATTAGACTAAGGTTGGTTGTAAGATATTGATTCAACGCAATAAGCTCACCGATTTGTTTCAGCAAATAAAGCGTTTTATTATTATTTATCAAAATCGCACGATTCTCCATCAACAAACGAAGCTTTAAATAAACACGTCCACACGTCATGGCGGTTTGCACACGAATGACAAAAAGTATCCAATTCGTTCGATTTTCGAGGTGCGGTTCCGGCACAAACGAACGACTCGTAGCCGTATCTGTATAGTGGATCTCGCCGCCCGAGTTGTCGACACTCGACGATCTTGCGCAGATAGCGAGGTCGCTCGCGCTCGCGCGTCTCCCGAAAATAAACGAATAATTTATGGACATCGGCGCGGTGTTTCTCGCGGGTAAAGTGATATACGAATATTCGGTCAATCGAACCGTACGGCGATGAAATAAAAAATATGTGTCAAACGAGGTTTTGTGTTGTGCTTTGTGTGGCCGCCAAGAGATAAAAGGAACTGATGATTTAGGTCGACAGTAAGTGGACTTGCCCCGCGATATATTACACAGGTTAATAGTCTTTATATTTTTTGACTATCATATATCTTTTTATATAGTAAGTAGACGATAACTTTAAGTATTTGTGAGATGCTAGATATTATTTATGATAGAGGAAAAAGGTGCACCCTGGTCTATAAGTCGATACATTAAAGACCAGTTTTGTATTTACGATACATACATGCAAAATGTGTATTATTTTATTTTTTTATTATTAAGTGCAACTAAAGAATTTATTATTTTTGTTATTAGAATATATTTCTCCGATACGACCAAAATATACAATATGAAACGATGGGAAAATTACAGCCATTGGGGTTCTTTGACTTTACGAACATGCCATTTGGCTTAAGGAACGCTCTCAAATATTCAAATGATGCATCAATGAAGTAACTGGTTATCTACGATTTGAATGATTGAATGCAAATTAATGAAAATCTCTTTATTGCACAATAAAATCCAAGTACAATGGTGGACTTATTGCTACTTAATAATATCTTCCAGACAACCAACGATTTGTCTATTTATACAATAATGACATCTAGTCGCATAGTTCGGAATAGTTTGCAATGCTTGTATTATAAATTACCAGAAATAACATGAACACGTTGATAGTAGAAAAATATATAATAAAGCTAATACTAATATAAGGGTAAAAAAAGCAATAATTAAATAAGTTGTTAAGAACTTTATTTGGATAGAGCAAAATAGAAGTATGATTAATTGGACAATAATATTTATTATACATCATATGATATAATGCAATAGTATGTTATAATATAATAATCATATAATACAGTACATTAGGATGCGAGTTAGTGAAATCTTAAGAAGTAGGAGATAGGCTAGGTATGATCGAGTCTTTTATTAAATCAATGGAATGGTAAAATATATCTAAACCTTTACACGATTTTTCAAAAACGCGACACATTCTGGTAAGAGGTCTATTCGACCCGATGTTGTTATTGCAAGCGACAACCGAAAATGTTTGAGAGCTCCTTGTTAGTCGCGGTGGCACACGAAATTGAACTTTTTCTAGACTAGCTGGGCTGTCTAGTCGATTGTCCAAAAGCTCATGGAGACACGTTATCAGTTATACATACATATATACGTTATATCAGTATTAGCGTAAACTATTGAATCGAACGTGTTTAATGAGTTGCATTTTCACATCTGCGTTAGTCGCCGACTATCCCTTTCAATCAGGTCAACTCCTTCCATAACTTCTTGGCTACTTGCCGGAAAAGTTTTGGAGTGGCACAACCGTTTTTTTTCCATTGCATCCTAGGGATATTCTTGATCCCAGTTTATTGTGATAGATAAACGTCTGTATTTCGACGTATCGATTGAAACGCCTATCTATCGCAAGATTTATTTTGCGAACTTTTTGAAATTACTTCGTTTGAAATGCTTTGAAGCGGCGTTTTATTCGTTCGCATTTCTATCGTGTTTTTTTCGCAAACGGAAATTTCTGCTTCAATTCCAATAAACATCAATGCGTCAAGTGATGGATTTGAGCGATTTCCCGTTAGAGATTTCGATTTGACGTGCGTTAGTTCCAACTAGCTTACATCCATGGGCGTAATTTCAGCTTTTTAACTGCGGTGGCAAGGTCTGCTGGGGGCTGGGGGTATGGAATACCACCAGATAAAAGGGGGTTCCCGGAGTCTTTCCCTCGGATTTCTTTTGGCGGTAAAAAGATGTAGTTTAAGCATTTTTAAAACTGTTTTACATAACAGCATAACTGTTAAATAATGTATACCTATTGTTCTGTTTATTATTTATGTCACCTCAGGAAGTTTTAACGAGTAGTCGTTCTATCTCCCTGGAGTGAGCGCAGAACACTTGGACAAAACAGTCCACCGTCAAGCTCCGCCACATGCCCGTAAGAGGCCAACGCCTTAACCACGAGATAGCCAGGAGTGTTACCCAGCGGGCTTACACTCACGCCCTAGCTTCCAATTGCGACCAGATTGCTGATGTTCAACCAACGACAGTTGCACTAAAGCAGTGTTTTTCAACCAGTGGGTAGTGATCATCTGGGGGGTCGCGAAGTGACCCCCGGGGGATCGCAAGCTATCTAAAATAAAAATCGAAAATATAACAAAATCTCTATTATATAATATGCAAACATATACAGATTCGAAAGAGTTATTAAGTGTTTATTAAGTGTTTTTTGCTATTTCTTTTACAAAACTTTATGTTGATCTAAGATGGAAACAGGTAAGTGCCTACGCTTCGAAAGTGAAAAACAGTAAATATTAATGTTGTTTATCGCCATTGTTTTTACAACAAAAAAAAATGTATTGAATGCTTACAGTTACAGTTGTGGAAGAGACTAAGGGGGGGGGGGGGGGTTGAGAGAACTAAGTTGCAGTCTAACGGGGGGTCGTGTAAGAGTTTCATTTTTTTCTAGGGTGTCGCGATCTAAAAAAGGTTGAAAAACACTGCAGTAGAGGAACATAAAAGAGAAGAATTGTTTGATGAGAAAACTTGATCCTAGTACCTACCTAAATTGTGATCGACGGGAATTTTGCTTGATGAAACGATTTCGTTAATGACAGTTTGACAGCGTCAATCTCATCCGTTTGAAAAAACTTCTTTTTAAAAATAAAAATTTCAGAAATGATTTTCGATGAGACGTTGATGTTTACGCGCCAAAAACGCGCTGTCAAGGTGACAGCTCCGTGTGGGTATAGGCGCAGCGGAGTACCACGGCCGCGTCTGTCTTTCAGAGGAAAAACTGGCGGTCGTCAACCGGCCATGTGGCCTACAGACTGATTCCGAAGATAAATATACACACCGTTCTTCTACGTTTCCATAAATACAAATAATCACGTGCGGCATCGCTAGATCTTGAAAAAAAAACATGCTTTCGATCAAACGTTCACTTCACTTGTAATTCAACAAGGGAGCTAATGGGGCCTGTTGGAGTTGGCCACGAAGACCCATTTGTTCAGGGTAGGTCGCACTCACGGGTCGCACTCACCCATCCGGCGGCCTCCACGCATAAAGTGCGAACCCGGGCAGGACCCTGGGCTGAGGGCTAGTTTCCCCCAGGAGTCAATCTTCTGCTGCTCCTGGACAGGTTGCGCACCGTGCTGCGTCAGCCAATCGATTGTGCATTCTGACTAAGAGTCGGGGGAGTCTCGAAACAGTACTGTCTCCTATAGAGCGGGGGTAGTTGTTCACCTTACGGCGACTGCTCTTGAAACGACCATCGCCTACCCGATTCCGGGTGAACAGCCGGGCAAAGGATGCCGTGGTCCGCGATAGATTCGGTAGACACCGTTTCACCTCTACGTAAGGGAGAGGACCGTACAAGCGACCTCGAACTCGTAACTAGTCAGGAGACCGGAGTAATCTGGTTGCAACTGGTAGTGTTGGCCCGCTGGGTAAAATTCCTGGCTATCTCGCGGATAAGACGTTGGCCTATTACGGGCATGTGGCGGAGCTTGGCGGTGGACTGTTTTGTCCAAAGTCTTTTGCGCTCACCTCACGGGAGGCAGAATGATCATATTTCGTTAAAACTTTCTGAGGTGACGGGTCAGCCCGTTGTAGTCGATAGCTCTATTTGTAATTAAACAAAACTACGTTAGAACACCATATAAAACCGTAATACCAAAATCAAATATTTTTCTTAGTGCCCATTTTTCCCATTCATTATCTGGCAGAGTTACAACATTATGCTATGCACACGTTCAATGTGCAGCACGATAGTAGAGTTACGAATTAAGAAAAATGGTATCTAAGTGGGATCGATCAAGATTGAGTACATATATTATTAACGAATCACAACGGAAAAAATATTTATACTATAAAACATTAGTAAATTAAGGTAATTTATTAATTAGGTATCTACCCACATTAAAAATCTACTTTTCTTATTATTGGAGTAATTATTTGTGTTATTATGTAGTTTTACTTACTGTTAAATTTACTTACTGTTATTCCGTGTTAGATTTGGCCTTCAATAACAAAGGATTTAAGAAAATATGCTTTTTATAATTTTTCCGATCCATTTATCTGGCAGTTTGTCAGTTTCATGCACACGTTCAATAAGCAAAACGATAGTAGAGTAGGAATTCCGTTCTTTTTGATCCGTCCCATACAAATAATCAAAAAACATTTTTTCTGCCTAAAGTATAAAGTCTATGAAAAAACGTATAGGTCCATTATAAAGTTAGTAATGTCTATCCGTCGGCATAAAGAAAACGGTAAAAAAAGAAAGTTGATTCCTAATTGCCTTAAAGTACCTACTGTGACGAGCGTTTAATGTGAGGAGGTGGTGTCAACTTGCGGGTTATCTCCGTATTGAAAGTCGATTGAAAGTATATCAGAAAGTATTTATTGTATCAGGAGGAATTTGTCATAATTTATATTGCCAGTTTGTTAACGCTTCCCGAATATGTCGGGGGTTGACGCGAATGCGGTGGCTCTCTGCCTGAAGTTACGAGGGTGCATGGATATGGATTATAGTTTGTGCTCAGAATATCTCTTACTCGACACGGCTCGAGTCTGTAGGAGTTCAGACTGATGCTTGTGTTGGAGCCTCAGTCCAACATACGCACAACAAAAAAAAAGTTCTACAGAATCGAAACCGCAAATTCTTCGCAAAATTAACACGCTCATTTCTCACCCCACTTATAACTATTGTGTCACTGCATACCATATAAAACGCAGTACATTACGGTAACCGCTCATCTGCAAGTACTCGCGCTTTTCATTACCTTCGAGTCAACCAACCTACGCATAGTATACGCGATCATCATTATTTTCGAATCTATCGTGGCGCTTCACACTTCGGACACACAATCACGACTTCACCTCGCGCCCACACTACCTACACACCGGCGAAATACCGACCAAGGCGTTACGAACTGGCAACCTACTACAGACCTTCTGAATAAACACTTCAACTTCAACATCTACGACTTTCAATAAAACGGAGAAAACAACTTGATGAGAACCACCCTTCGCTCACAATCAATTGGAGTCCAGTGAAGGGTGGCCAATCTCACACTTGCTCGTCTCGATATGAGGAAGGAAGGAAGAGGTACCCATAATGGTCGACCCGTTGACCTAACTCGTGAGAGTAGTACCGGGTTGGTTCCGCCGCTGTCTTAGGGGAGTGATCATTCGAGAAATGATACCCTGCTGCTATTTTCGCCGCCTTATAAAGGCCGAAAACTGACGCAACCAAAATATTCCGAGCAAAAATGTTGTTCAATGTAACTGATTTGACAAAGTAGTTAACATTCGTGCTAATTCAGTGCTGCACGAGGTGGAACAATGGCTGTATTGACGTCAGTGCAGTACCTACAGATCGAGCCACCGTGGGCCTGTGCGTATTTTGCCTATCGGGATAAACAGGCACTGCTGCTTATTCAGCGATCATTTCATTGAGTGTACATTGCACACATTTTCTATATCCACATTTTACTACTCCCACATAATTTCGTCCGTCCACCAAATTTCCACTCAAATTATATGTCCCGTTTGCCTAAGCAAATCCTAATTTAGATTGCACTGATCTATTCATAACAGCGCGTCATATTCCACTCTGTAAGTGTGCCGTAACGAAAGCGAGCATATTTACTAAACATTTAATACCGGAAATAACAACCGATCCAAAGAGTGGCACACTGCGAAAAACATTCAATTCTATTGGGATTTATGCAATTTTGATTCAAGCCCAGAAATTAAATTACGAATTGAGAGACACTTTTCGATATTTGTGATATGTGAAACGGTAGATTATTTCGAGTCAAACAGGAATAAAAATAGTATAATATAATAATCTAAACATACTTCATCATATTTACAAACCACTTTTTTGTTCTCTATTGTCTTTAGCGTTCTGAAATTACATTACATTACATTTTCATCGTGTCCAATTGACGGCTAAAGACCGCTCTCAGACGTGTCAAAATAATTGGGTTATGTAGTAAGTTTCGTTACTACTCTTTACTGAACATACATAGGTAGTCAAGAATTAACTACTAGATTGTCAAACTACAAATATAAATAATCAAAATAGAAGCCTAATATTTGAAGTTGTTAGTAATTCGAAAACATACGTAGTAAAATTATTTATCGTAATATTCAAGTTGTCAGTAAAATGTTAAATAATCAAATTAAATCTACGTTATGCATTTTAAGCTAAAAGTACATATTTAAGACCATATAAAATAATCAGACAATAAGGCTCTACTTTTTTAAGTAATTTAAATGGGCACAATATTTGAAAAATCATGGCCCTCAAATATGGCCAGATTATAGAAAGGGTGGCCTATCAGCATCTCCTTGATTTTTTAAAAAAAATTATGTCCTCCAGCTGTTTCAATTTTGTAGAGAGTAGATTATAGAATTTAATGCTAAGGTACAAGTAGCTTTTCTGTACTTTGAAATACCTTCACTATTTTGGTTGTTATTATGCATGTGCCCAGAATTATATGTACAGAAAATATCATATTCCACTCTGTAAAGGGGTCGTAATGACAACAAACATATTTACTAAACATTTAGTACCGGAAATAACAAGCATTTCAAAGAGCACCAGTCTGCGGAAAACATTCAATTCTTTTGAGATTTATGCAGTTTAGATTCAAGCCCAAAAATAAAATTACGAATTGACAGCAACTTTTCGATATTTTTGATACTTCAATCGGTAGATTATTTCGAGCCCAACAGGAATAAAAGTAGTATAATAATCGAAACATACTTTATCATATTCAAAAACTAGTTATTTAGTTCTCTATTGTTTTGGCGTTCTGAAATACCTTAATTTTCGCTTGTTATTTTGCATGTTTGTCCAGAAATTATCATATTCCACTCTGTAAGTGTGCCGTAATGAAAGAGAACATATTTATTAAACATGTAATATCGGAAATAATGCGCATTCCATAGAGCACCAGACTGCGAAAAACATTCGATTCTATGGAGATATGTATATGCAGTTTTGATTCAAGTCAAGAAATGAGATTACGAATTGAGAGCAACTTTTCGATATTTGTGATATGTCAATCGGTAGATTTTTCGAGCCCAACAGGAATAACAATAGTATAATAATCGAAACATACTTTATCATATTCAAAAACTAGTTATTTAGTTCTCTATTGTTTTGGCGTTCTGAAATACCTTAATTTTCGCTTGTTATTTTGCATGTTTGTCCAGAAATTATCATATTCCACTCTGTAAGTGTGCCGTAATGAAAGAGAACATATTTATTAAACATGTAATATCGGAAATAATGCGCATTCCATAGAGCACCAGACTGCGAAAAACATTCGATTCTATGGAGATATATGCAGTTTTGATTCAAGTCAAGAAATGAGATTACGAATTGAGAGCAACTTTTCGATATTTGTGATATGTCAATCGGTAGATTATTTCGAGCCCAACAGGAATAACAATAGTATAATAATCGAAACATACTTCATCACATTCAAAAACTAGTTATTTAGTTCTCTATTGTTTTGGCGTTCTGAAATACCTTAATTTTCGGTTGTTATTTTCCATGTTTATCCAGAAATTATCATATTCCACTCTGTAAAATTGCCGTAACGAAAGAGAACATATTTACTAAACTTTTAATATCGGAAACAATGAGCATTCCAAAGAGCACCAGACTGCGAAAAACATTCGATTCTATGGAGATTTGAGCAGTTTTGATTCAAGATAAGAAATAAGATTACGAATTGGGTGAATCTTTTCAATATTTGTGATATGTCAATCGGTAGATTATTTCGAGCCCAACAGGAATAAAAATAGTATAATAATCGAAACATACTTCATCACATTCAAACACTAGTTATTTAGTTCTCTATTGTTTTGGCGTTCTGAAATACCTTAATTTTCGGTTGTTATTTTGCATGTTTTTCCAGAAATTATCATATTCTACTCTGTAAGTGTGCCGTAATGAAAGGGAACATATTTATTAAACATTTAATATCGGAAATAATGCGCATTCCAAAGAGCACCAGACTGCGAAAAACATTCGATTCTATGGAGATATATGGAGTTTTGATTCAAGTCAAGAAATGAGATTACGAATTCACAGCAACTTTTCGATATTTGTGATATGTCAATCGGTAGATTATTTCGAGCCCAACAGGAATAACAATAGTATAATAATCGAAACATACTTCATCACATTCAAAAACTAGTTATTTAGTTCTCTATTGTTTTGGCGTTCTGAAAGACCTTAATTTTCGGTTGTTATTTTCCATGTTTATCCAGAAATTATCATATTCCACTCTGTAAGTGTGCCGTAATGAAAGGGAACATATTTACTAAACATTTAATATCGGAAATAATGAGCATTCCAAAGAGCACTAGACTGAGAAAAACATTCGATTCTATGGAGATTTATGCAGTTTTGATTCAAGTCAAATGAGATTACGAATTGAGAGAAACTTTTCGATATTTGTGATATGTCAAACAGTAGATTATTTCGTGCCCAACAGTATTAAAAATAGTAGTATATATAATAATCGAAACATAATTCGAAAACCTGATTTTTGTACTGTATTGTTTCTGGCGTTCCTACTTTTGTGGTGGGAGAGGGGGAGAAGGGAAGCGGTGGAGATGGGGAGAGGGAGAGAGAGTGAGAGGGAGAGGGAGATTTTGAGTAAATTCTGAGAGGCTGACCTTGGCAACTTAATGAATCGAGAAGCTAGAGAATATAGGATGGGGTTGATCGGGAGTGTAAACTATAGATGAGAACTTGTATATAGACAATTCTCCTTTGGCATAATGGCAACCAGTACCTTTGTAACTTTGTCAGTGGCTACGGACGACCGCCTCTGTCAGTGGCTACGGACGACCCAAATATTTTAAGTAATTTTGGCGGTCTGTTCTAAAAATATCTCTTACAGCGGTGGCGGGGACACCTCGTGTGAGGTGAGCTTTAACGTAGACACATACATGATGAAAAGTGTCAACGTATGAGGTTACTTTTGAACCACTAAGTTCCCACGGTCTCGTACTTCGGTCAGCCTCTGATAGTTTATTAAAAATGCAGTCATAATAGTGATTTCAATTCCTATTCTTTCTGTGTCCATGGTGCAAGACTCTGGAACGATCTCCCAGCAAATATACGAAACTCGCCTTCTTTACCATCGTTTAAGACTCACCTTAAGGATAACTACCTTTCTAAGAAGTAACCAGTCCTTCCGTTTCTCTCCTGTTCCTCTCCCAATTTCCTCTCCTCGGGCATTATTAGTTTTAAATTCTTCCACTTGTCTGTATGTTATGTAATAATCTTAATTTTCACAATGCGCGCATGTACCACTGTGTTTAGGTTAGTTGTAAGACATTGCCATGTGGCAATAAGCTTGCCTTTTTGTATACGAATTAAGTGCAAATAAAGAGTTTATTACTTTCGAGGACAACCCCAACAACACATCAACATCACAGTATCCGACCATTTTCTTAAACACCTACTCGTATCTTAGTCACAATTAGATAGATAGATAGACAGATAGATAGATAGATAGATAGATAGATAGAGATTCTTTATTGCACATTAACCAAAAACATACAAAAGGCGGACTTATTGCCTAAAATACAATCTCTTACAGCCAACCTTCGTGGAAGTGTAAAAATGTAGGTGCTAAAAGATAAATTTAAAATTAACAAAAAAAAAGAAGAAAAACTTATTACATAACAAAAATTAACCAAGTAACAAAAATGCCATTTTTTAAATAAAATTAGGATTTGGAATAATTCGCAAGGAGCGAAGGATAGGAGAGGATGGGATGAGACCTAGGATAACTAGGACATGAAATGCTTTTTCAGAGATACTTGAAAGGTAGAAACCGTTGGTGCGTTTCTGATGTCTGGCGGGAGCTGGCTCCATATCCTAGCTGCATGAACGGTGAAGGAATAAGTAAAAAAAGAAGAATTATGAGTGGGAATCGCAATTTTACTATCCTGACTGGAACGGAGTGAAAGACCATGACTTCCTAAGTGATTGAATTTTTCGGTTAGGTAGGAGGGAGCGGTAGGATTGTTGAGGGTGTTATAAAGAAGGAGAAGAATATGCATGTTTCTACGTTCACGTATTCGAAGCCAATGAAGTCTGCTTCTATACTCAGAGACGTGATCAATTTTTTTCGCATTGAAGATATACCTAATGCATACATTTTGCAACCGCTCTAATTTGTCAAGGATGGCTTTAGTGACGTCAAGGTAGCAGACATCAGCATAGTCTAGTATAGGCAATAGCAGTGATTGAGCTATGGTCTTCTTAACCTCCACTGGTAAAAATCTTTGCAACCGCCGAAGACTATGAAATCCAGCAAATATGTGTTTGCTGACTTCATTAATCTGTGACTGCCAAGAGAGATATTGATCAATGATAATACCCACATTTTTCACCGTCTTTGAATATGGTATAACATTACTATCAATATGGATTGGTGGGACACATGCAATATTAAATGATGATAACAGTCTCTTGCTGCCAATTAGAATAGATTGGGACTTAGACGGATTACTTATGATACCATTTTATTTAGCCCAGCGTGAGATATGGTTTAGATTTATATTCATAATAGAGGTAGCCGAACTAACCTCTTGGGGCGTAGCATGGGTGTACAGCTGCAGGTCATCAGCATAGAGATGATAATTGGTAGTCAGGCCCTTAGCTATTGGGTTGATGAATAGAGAAAAAAGTAGAGGCGACAATATTCTTCCTTGTGGAACACCTGCAATGACATCAATAGTATCTGAAGTATTATCTGACACCTTGACACATTGCTTGCGTCCACGTAAGTACGAGTTAAACCACTTAAGGGCACCTTCTGATAGGTTGAGACAACGAAGTCGCTCGAGAAGTAAGTCGAAATCAACTGAGTTAAATGCGCTACTAAAGTCGAGTAAGGTGAGGATAGTGAATTTGCGATCGTTCATAGCGCATCTAATATCATCAGTGACTTTGACGAGGGCGGTTGTGGTGCTGTGACCTGGCCGAAACCCTGATTGGAGTAGGTCAAGGCTGTTATTCGCAGTGAGGAACTCATCCAACTGCATATGTACAGCCCGTTCCAATACCTTGGAAAATAAATACAGAATAGATATGGGTCTAAAATCTTTTTCGGTCTGCGGAGCGGAAAGTTTAGGAAGTGGTATTATGAATGCCTTTTTCCAAATGGTCGGCACATCTCCATCAGACAGGGAAACATTTATTATGTGGCAAAGGGCTGGTAGAATGGGCTCCAGGATTGGCCGAATCATTTCCATGTTTAAATTATACAATGCCAGAGGCTTTGGATTTAATACCAAAAAGAATTCGCCTAACAGTGCATTGAGAAACGGCCGCAAAAGAGAAAGTACTACTATTTATTCTCGACTCATTTCGAATGTCACGTAGAGTATTTTTTTGGAATTTGAGTCCAAAGTGATAGGAGGCTTTGAACAATTACTTTCCTGGAAAAATTACGTTATCCGGTCCTTACCAAAGAAATGTGGTGCTTGTGTGCTTTTTTTTCAACCCACAAGGCATATGTTTTTTCGTGGAACCCGCCTTGTTGCCTATTGGCACCATCTTCTAGGTGGGCATTTGTAGCATCACGCAGTCAAACACTCAGGCGGTCACCCATCACAGTATTGACCGCGCCCAACGCTGCTTAACTTCGGTAACAACGAGGAGAACAGGTGTCAACGTGGCTACGGACGCTACTACAAATTACCCTACGCTACTTACCCGGCAAGTAGCTAAGGACTGAGATATTTTAATCGAAATTTAATTATTCTATGATGCTCCATGGGCTCTATTGGTCAACCGGCCGACCGGTCAACCGTCGAAACCTGTGAGAATCTAAGTACAGTCACCGATAGATAGGTATAATAGAAAGAATTGTCGGGTGACATCTAAAGAGCAATTGAGTTATAATCGACTATTGATTAATTAACAATGATTAACGACTAATTAATGTAGCCATGAATTGTTTCAATCGTGATTAACTTTAGCCAAGACTACATTAGTCATGACTAAATTAATCATGATCTATTAGTCGATTAAAAAATTTGGTCGACTGACCCAACACTGTAGACCAGGTACTCCATTGTTGTGAACTATCTACCTTGTGAGATAATCGAGTTGCGCCAACCTACCCGTGCGTTTACCAGCCTGGTCTCCCTACCTACGTTACGTCCTTTAAATGAACTTTTAAAAACAAGGTGTTTTAAATACACGGCCCTTTGTCACATTTAATAAAATTAAGCGTTTTAAGACACCGAAAGAAACACGACGAATACATTTTATATTCATGAAAATACACTTAGGAGCAAATTATATTTACAAGACTGCCCAACAAAAAAGGAGTGTAATGTAGGGTCCGTCTATGTATGTTTTCCGTTTCTATATTCCGTGTGTTATTGTTAGAATCGTTATGATATACTAAGTGTCCGTTATGTCATACTAAACTGACCAAATTTCAAGTAACTAGTTGTCTAACAGAACAAGACTTACAACTCATAGTAGACAGAGTACACGAATGCACTCAGAATGCAGGGCTATACCTACATGATTGTCTTGAAGACCAAATTTTTTGCCGTATCAAAGAATAAAGAACTAAACCCCAGGATCAAACTGTCAGGTTCGGATGGGAGCTAATGGGCCCTTGCTGAGTTGGCTACGAAGACCCATTTTGTTCAGGGTTGGTCACACTCACGGGTCAACACCCATCCGGCGGCCTCCACGCATGAAGTACGAGCCCAGGTAGGACTCTGGCCTTAGGGCTAGTTTCCCCTAGGAGTTAACTTTCTGGCGCTCCTGGACGGTCTGCGCACCGTGCGACGAAAGCCAATCGATTGTGCATTCTGACTAACAGTCAGGGGAGTCTGGAAGCAGTACTGTTTCCTATAGAGGTGGTTGCTGACCTTACGGCGACTGCTCTTGAAACGACCATCGGCTACCCGATTCCGGGTGAACGGCCGGGCAAAGGATGCCGTGGTCTGCGATAGATTCCGAGAGGACCGCGCAAGCGACCTCGAACTCGAGCTAACCAGTCGAGTGACCGGAGTAATCTGGTCGCAACTGGAAGTAAGGGAGTGAGTGTAAGCCCGCTGGGTAACATACCCGGTTATCTCGCGGATAAGGCGTTAGCGTCTTACGGGCATGTGGTGGAGCTTGACGGTGGACTGTTTGTCCTAAGTCTTCTGCGTTCACTTCACGGAAGATAGAACGTACATTTCGTTAAAACTTCCTGAGGTGACGGGTTCGCTCGTTGTAGTTGACAACTCTAGTTGTCAGATTCGTATTTAGAGCGAGTCTGGCAATATAATACTTTGGTGCGTGGATAAAGGAAGAATGGGACTGCGAACAAGAAATTCGTAACCGGATTGAAATCGCCCGAGCATCGTTTCAGAAAATCGAAAAGATAATATGCTTCTGGAATGTTAATATCAAGCTCCGAATATTAATTCTCCATTTCTATGTGTGGCCTGTAGTGTTTTATGGTAGCGAAGCTTGGACCCTGAAAGCTGACACCCAGAAGCGTCTCGAAGCATTTGAGATGTGGTGCTACCGTAGAATGCTCCGCATTAGCTGGATCCAGAGAGTTCCCAATGTTGGAGTACTCCAACTTGTCGGTAGAGATCGCGAACTTTTACCCATAACCAAACTAAGGAATGTGGCGTACCTGGGCTACATGCTGAGACATGAGCGATACCAACTGCTTCAGCTCATTATTGTGAGAAAAGTTTGCGGTAAATGACGGCCTGGAAGGGGAGAAAAGTCTTGGCTCCACAACATCCGAGACTGGACAAACATCTCAACCGTAGAAGAACTGTTTCGCTTTGCCCAAGACAGAGGAAAATTCACAGAGCTGACAGCCAACCTCATGCAAGAGAGGCACTATAAGAAGAAGATGAAGTAGTCTAAATATCCAAATGTTAATAAATTAACATAAATATATCGTGTTTAGTGTCAAATGAAATTTCTAATTGAGTGTATTCCGGAAATATACATCTATTTATATAAATACATAAATAACAAATATTTCATAAAAACCCGTAACAAATTTAACAATAAACATTCTGTAACGGTGGTTTTATCCTTTTTATAATACGGTGTTTTTATCCTTTTTATAATATACTAGCTGACCCGTGCCCACTTCGTTGGGCGGTAAACATTTTTACTTGTGATAAAATTATGAGTGTGGTTCGGTTAGTACTGAGTGCTATGCCTGCTATACGTACTGAGTGCTATTTATTTCCTGACTGCCAAAAGGAGGGTTATATTTTTACTGCATATGTATGTATTTGCATGCCAATTTGGCTATATTACCAGATTTTAAATGATTATGATTGAATAAATTATGTTTATTTTAATTGTTCAAAACTTCTCTGTATACTATATTAGATGTAATGTTATTATTTGGTACCAAAATATATTGTCTTTTAGGAGTTCCAACCCGAGATACGGTCGGGGTTCTATACCTATCTCGTATTATCTCTTTAACCATTTATATAGTAAAAGGGAAATTATATGCAGTAAAAGGGAAAAGTCTTTTCTTTTAAACACTTGAGACGATAAATTTACTTATTTTGATAAGAATTCATAATTGTTGATAATGTGACCAATAAACGTGACCTAACGATTTAAATTATTTTTTTAATATAAAAAAACTACTTTTTGTGACTTAAATATAAAATTTCGAGATATGCCGTCGCTGACTTTTTTTAAGTTTTACCATGCTCTACAACTTTTCTCTAGAACTTAATCATATATCTCTCATCGTTAAAGCAGCGTTCGTAAGAAACGTTTTCATTCGACCGTTTTTTCTCCGACTTACTTTGCAAATCCGACTACCACGAAAAAGTCTTTTTATTTTTCGGATTAATATATAGCCCATGACACTCACATATAACGTGGCTTTCTATTGGTAAAAGAATTTTCAAAATCAGTTCAGTAGATCCCGAGATTACTTTCTACAACTTCACAAACTTTACCTCTTTATAATATTAGTATAGATTTACTCGTTACGAATATTTATATTTCTATGTGAGCTGATGTCATCTTGCTTGGTGCTTCATCGCCAAAAGCAGTGCTCCCTACCCCAGCTAAGGTAAACCTTGAACCGAACCAGATCAACTTTTCACGTGTTCAGTTCTGCTATCTTTTTCGATGCGTATTAAATGGGGAATTTTCGTAAACAAATGAAAATCCTGCGTAATATTTATGAATCGTTTAAAATTATTGTGTATTTTCTTTAATATTTTAGTGTCCACATATGCTCGCTCACGGCTCCACGGTTACGGCGAATTGATGGGCTACGAGTTTTTTTAATATGCAATGTGACCTCGGAGTTTTATCAGATTATTGCGTGGCGCAACGGCTTGGCCTCATTAAAACATTATTTTTCTAAAAAAATGTTACGTTTCGTAATTAAGTTCATTTAATACTCCAAGGAAGTAGTGCGATGACCATTTTAGTACTCTTTAGTTATTTTTAAGCTATTGCATAGCTTTTATCGCGGGCCTAGGCCAGCGCGGCGACCGAATGAAGAAATTTCTTAACGAAAATTAATGATTTTAACTCATAATTACGTCTAAACGAGTACTGCCTACGATTCGAAAAAAATATATGTTAAACAAGAACATATAACCTAATATTCTTAGCTTTGAATATTTTAGATTTTCTTTATATTACATAGTGTAATTAATTTGTGAAATTAGGTCTAACCGAACACAAAAACGACCACTACGCAAATACTATCTGGCGTATTATTATGAAACCTGCACCATTTTAAAGATAATTTAATTATCTATCTTTTTATCTACGATTTTTTCGAATAATCCGTTTTTTTTGCTTTATCGAATAAAAAAATAGTGCGCGGCGCTCTATCGGAAGACGTTTAAATTATTCCGAATCATTTGCTTTCGCAGCCGCAAATGATTCGGAATAATTTCAACGTTTTCCGATAGAGCGCAGTTATCTGATATCAGAAAAAGTAAAATAAATAAATATAAGTTGTTAAAAATGCTATGCAATAGCTTTACCGCGGCAGTCCCCGAGTGCTACACGTATATTTTTTTTGTTTTGCTTTTATTATTTTTGACTATTTATTCAGCACCGGCCTCCAACGAGACAAGTTTTAGAAATAATGATTTCATTATATAGGTATTCAACATTATCAGTGAAAAAAAATACAATATTTGAAATAAAACGGATGGAAATTTATTTTAAATCGAGGTGCCATAACATATTAAGGCACAGGCTAATACATTTTAATAGAAGTAAAAGGCAAAAGAGAAAATAAAATAATGTACACTTAAAATACCAAAATGAACATTCTCAAAATAAATAATAATCCCTAATAATCAATAAAAATAATCAAAATATGTCAATAACAATATTTAATTATAATAGAAACATAAATATAGCCAGGGAAATAATTAATTATTGTGTACTATACAACTAGAGCTGTCAACTGTAAAGGGCGAACCTTTCACATCAGAAAGTTTTAACGATATTTGATCGTTCTGTCTCCCGTAAGTAATGCGTAGAAGACTTGGGATGCGTAGAAGAACAGTCCACTGTCTAGTTAAGCCACTCGCCAGTAAGAAACCAACGCCTTACCGCGAGAAACCGGATTATCAACCAGCGGGCCGACACTCGCGCCCTTACTTCCAGTTACAGGCGGATTTCTCCAGTCTTTCGACTGGTTAAGGGTTCGAGGTCGTTTGCGCGGTCCTCTCCCTTGCGTAGCGGGGATTCGGTGTTTACCGAATCTATCACGGACCACTGTGTCCTTTGCCCAGCTGTTCACCCGGTACCGGTAGCCGAATAGTCGTTTCAAGAGCGGCTGTCAAAAGGTAAACAACAGCCCCCGCTTTATAGGAAACAAAGCCGTTTCCAGACTCCCCCGGTTAGCTGTCGGAATGCACAGTCGATTGGTTGACGCACGGTGCGCAAACCGTCCACGAGCGCCTGAACTACGATTCCCAGGGGAGCTGGTCCGCAGGCACGGAGTCCTACTCGGGCTCGCACTTCTGCTTGGAGTCTGCCGGATGCGTGTTGACCTGTGAGTTTGGCCGACCCTAACACATGGGTCATAATGGCTCAACTGCACTGGGCCCATTAGCACCCAGTACTATACAACTAGAGCTGTCGACTATAACGGGCGAACCCGTCACCTCAGGTTATCCAGTCCTATATAGCTTCTGATGGATTTCACTCTGCTTAGTCAACATATCCTTAGTAAATAAAGAGCTCCAGGGTTGATCAGCTGGGGTTAGAAGCCGTTTGTCTGTTTTGCAAATTCTTATGTCCGGTAGACCAAATGACCTTAGTCGTTAAACTACTCGGGTGGAGGATCGTTGGCTTCTACTCCCCACAGACACCCTGGTTAGTGGATAGTGGCTAGGTCGCCTGATCTCACATTGTAAGGTACTGGGTTCGATTGCTGGCTCTAACATTTCATTAAAATGCATAAAATTAAATTCCAAAAATTAATTTAACATACAGTTAACTTAAATTTAAAGTCTACAGTTAAGTTAAAGTCAAAAATTGACATGAAATTTCATTTAATTAAAATAACCGAACTGCATTTTTTTCTGTCGACCGAATATACATATACACACATGTTACAAACACACATGCATGTAAACACTTTACAGTAGGGTTGGTTGTAAGAGATTCTCTTATGATGTACGTTCTCCTCCTCCTCCAATATGATATACGTTTTCTGTACAATATTATTAATAATAAAATAGACAGTCCCTATTCTGTTGGCAGAATTTCCTACCGAATCCCAAATAATAAGACAAGGGCTCGCGACTTATTTTATCTACCGAGAGTCAATACCAATTATGGTCAAAATATGTATTTTTATAGAGCACTTCGATCATATAACCTAAATTTTCAATATTTGGATATTTTTAATGTATCTTCAAATACTTGCTTCGAACAAATTAGAAATACGATAAACAGCCTTAGGGTTTAATTGGTATGTCTTCGTCCGTTAGGTACGCAGGCTGTGGTATTGTTCACTACACTATAACAATGATTTCTAGCCAGTATAATATTTTCTAATATTTTCTATACAAGTTCATATTATATACAAGTTCATTAACATCATAAATATATTGTGATTTATATTATATATATTTATATTAACTATAATTTTACATTTTATTATTACCTTGTCGTATTATTTATATTAATTTATTATTTGTGCACGTGTATGTATGTATATATGTATGTATGTTATATATCATCATATATCTTAAATACATCTACATAAATCATAATGTGGTTTCCCTATCCCTTTCCCCTTATTTAAACCTGCATTTTTTTTTCAAAGCTCGTTGCACTGTAACAATAGATTTAGTTTAATTGTGAAAACTTTTAATTGGCCTTAGATTTGTATAATATGTGTTAGCATCAAGTTTAAAACGCTGTAAAATAAAATGATAATAAACCCGCATATTGAGAAATTTCACAATACAGAGTAGAAAGAGTAGAAACCTATCTGGAGCATCAAATATTTACATTAAATTCTTACCAGAAACAACCTTGAATACCGATTAAGAATCAGTCCGACGCCCACCATCCTCGTTTCAGATCACAATCACACAATCACTTACACGAGACCTGATTTTCACTGCTGAAAGCACGAAAAATACCGATCGCTTCGAAGTGCTGCGCCCTTGGGCCTCGGACGCGTCCGCCTCAGATCAACGCGTGGAAAGTGCATTATACACTTGGCAAAATGACATTTACGACTGCAGTTGAAAGGATTCCGAAACTGAGCAGTGATTTTCAACATTCTTATGGGCAGTTTCAGTGAGGTTCATGAGTATCGCTGAAAATAGAATGCAGAGATGAAATCGACTCTTTTGGATTCATAAATAGTATCCCCGATTCGCGCCTGGGTCACCATTTTCCTTTTTTTTTTGCGAAGCAGATAAGATTACATATGTATGGATTTTATCACCCCACTAGATTGAATATCTATTCTGGGGTGATAGTAATTAAGTCATAGTGACTTCACTTTTTCATTTTTTCCATTCATTCATTCTGATCGTATATAAATAAAGAACTAATATTAAAATTAAAAAAAAAGAAAATATTCCAGTTTATAGATGAGTAAAATAAATAAATATATAATTAAATAAATAACTAAATTGACCAATAAATTAAGTAGCCTAAAAAGGTTTCTTACTATGCACATATAAAATTGTAAATCTAAATAATTAATATAATCAATTTATTTTAAACATAATCAACCGAAACATATTTCTTGTCAAGTATCAGGTGACAGATAGGTCAAATATGGCCGTCAGGATGTGAGTCATCATTTCTTCGCACTGGCTTCTACTTTTCGTCTTGAGCCACTTGAACATATATTTATTCAGAGTCAATCTGCTAATTGAACTCTGCGCTTTAGCCTTCCCCAAGGAAGACCAGAAGGAATCATAAAGACGCGGTGCCAGAAACGCGTAATGCCTCTGTGCAAATCTCGTATTCACTCGCTGGTGGGCTTATTTTTTTTATTTCGAGTGTCGTATGAGTGGTTTAGCGAAGAATGACGATCAGTGCTGCTATGGAAATGCGTAATAATATTTCTTATGTATAACTGTCTCATATCCAAGACGTCGAATGCCCTAAAAAGCTCGTCAGACGGATATAAATAGGGTTTTTTATTAATGACGCGAACTATCGCCTTTTGGGCTTTAATTAGCGGGTCCAGGTGCACTCTGGCCGCACCACCCCAGCCAATTTGTCCGTAAAACATAAGTGGCTGAGCTAATGCACAATATACTGATCGTAAGGTTTTATATCTAGTACTTGAATTATAAAGATGCCTGTTATCAACAGAACCTATTTTTCAGATTCACTTCGCTACATCTATACTAATATTATAAAGAGGTAAAGTTTGTGACGTTGTAGGAAGTAATCTCTGGATCTACTGAACCGATTTTATTCCGAAGCCTCGTTATTTGTGAGTGTCATAGGCTATATATTAATTCGAAAAATGAAAAGACTTTTTCGTGGTAGTCAGATTTGCAAAGTAACTCGGAGAAAAAACTGTCGAACCAAAACGTTTCTAACTAACGCTGCTTTAACGATGAGAGATATATGATTAAGTTCTAGAGAAGTGCTTGATAGAGCTTGATAATGCCTACAAGAAAGTTAGCGACAGCATTAGTCTAAATTTTATATTTAAGTCACAAAAAGTTGTTTTTTATATTAAAAAAATAATTTAAATTGTTAGGTCATGTTTATTAGTCATATTATCAACAATTATGAATTCATATCAAAATAAGTAAACGTATCGTCTCAAGTGTTTAAAACAAAAGACTTCCCTTTTACTGCATTTAATTTCACTGTTACTGCATAAATGCTTAAAGAGATAAGACACTCACAAATAAGACACTCACAAGAAGACACTCACACATAACGGTAATATAGTCAAATTGGCATGCAAATACATACATACATATGCAGTAAAAATATAACCCTTCTTTTGGCATCTTGCGGTGTCGACTACAACTGGCGAGCCCGTCACCACAGGACGTTTTAACGATTAGTCGTTCTGTCGTCCTGCAGTGAACGTAGAAGACTTTGGACAGTACAATTCTACGTCCAGCTACGTCACAACCCGTGACGTAGCTGACGTAGCTGACGTAGCTATTGTTTCCTACAGAGCGGGGGTGGTTGTCTACCTTACGGCGACTGCTCTTGAAATGACCATTGGCCATCCGATCCCGGTTCAGAGTCGGGCAAAGGACGCCTTGGTCCGCGACAGATTCGGTGCACTCCGTTTCACCGCTTCGTAAGGGAGAGGACCGCGCAAGCGACCTCGAACTCGGAACCAATCGAGGGACCGGAGAAATCTGGTCACAATTTTAAGTGAGGGCGCGAGTATCTCGAGCCCGCCGGGTTTATTCCTGGCTAACTCGCGGTAAGGCGTTGGACTCTCACGGGTTGTGACGTAGCTGGACGTAGAATTGTACTGTCCGATGTAGTCGACACCGCAAGATGTTAGTCGGAGAGCACAGTCGATTGGCTTGCGCCGCTCGGTGTGCAGACCGTCCAGGAGCGCCAGAGGTTTGATTCCCAGGGGAGACTGGTTGACCCAGTGTCCTACCCAGGTTCGCACCCCATGCGTGGAGGCCATCGGATGGGTGTTGACCCGTGAGTGTGACCGACCCTGAACACATGGGTCATCGTGGCCACCTCATCATGGGCCCATTAGCTCCCTTCTTTTGGCAGTCAGGAAATAAATCATAGCACTCAGTAGGTACCTACTAACCAAACCACACTCATAATTTCATCACAAGTAAAACGTTTTACCGCCCAACGAAGTGGGTACGGGTCAGCTAGTAATATATAATTCTATGAAAACTAAAGATTTTTTTGTGTAACCCTACTTTTTTTGTGTCACTTTTCTGATTTTTTTTTCTTTATTTAAATGATTGCAACTCTTATCTGATGTTTTTTTCCAAAATTTTAATTTTAAATATCTCGTTTTAATGCTTGTATATTTTGTGGCTTATTTCATTGTATCTTTCAAGCATCGATATATGATACATATTTTTATTAGGAGCAGTTTCTTACTACATATAATATAAATAAAATTGATAATATATCCAATAATAATTTCTTAATATAGATAATATTGGTGTTTGCTTAGTTGTAGTTAAATAGCATTATTTATATTAAGCCATTTCAATGTCGTATTTACTAATTGAATTATAACGAAATAGGCAGTGGTCTTCAAAGTTCCTCAGCTCCTCAGCAAGGGAGCTAATGGGCCCTTGCTGAGTTGGCCCCGAAGACACATTCTGTTCAGGGTTGATCACACTCACGGTTCAACACCCATCCGGCGGCCTACAAGTATGAAGTGGAGGCCGCCGGATGGGTGTTGTTTTTTCGGAAATTCCAACCCTAAGCGGTACATACTGGTACTTGTTCCCTGGCGACTGCTCTTGAAATGACCATCGGCCATCCGATCCTGGGTGAACAGCCGGGCAAAGGACGCTCTGGTCCGCGATAGATTCGGTAAACACCGTTTCACCGGTTCATAAGTGAGAGGACCGCGCAAGCGACTTCGAACTCGTAACCAATCGAGAGATCGGAGTAATCTGGTCACAATTGGAAGTAAGGGCGCGAGTGTCGGCCCGCCGGGTAACATTCCTGGCTATCTCGCGGTTGATGCATTGGCCTCTTACGGGCTTGTGACGTAGCTAGATGGTGGACTATTTTGTCCCCAAGTCTTCTACGCTCACTCCAGGGAGATAGAACGACTTATCGTTAAAACTTCCTGAGGTGACGGGCTCGCCCGCTGTAGTCGACAACCCAAGTTGGTACTTGTTCCCTCGGGTAATTAAATAAAATAAAAAATACGTGTTTTAGAATTCTTATAAATTCCACTCCTAAAGGGAAAAAGAAGATGAAAATTTGTATGAAAAAAAAAAGTTTTTATTGTGAACTTTATGAGAATTTTTTAAAAGGCGAAACTGACTCAACTACTGACTGACATCATAAGACTTTCATTGCATAATACTTCCTTTTATAATGTATACGGGCACTAAGAAGGTGTTTTTGAAAATTCAACCCCTAAGGGAGTAAAAACAGTGAATTTACTATCGTATGGAAAATTGATAACGCTGAAGCTACAGATATCAAAATTTATATTTAAGCTACTCATTACAAATGAAAAATAATGACATTTACAGTTTTTCGAAAATTCACAATTAACTGAGCTTTCATATTATAGTCAGTCGGTCGATCGCTCGGTAAGTCAGGTAGTTAGTCCCAGAATGTTAAAGAACCCATTTTAAAATTCCACATAAAAGCTAGGTTATAACTTTGTCTCAACTATAAAATCGAAGACTATCGCGGTGATTTGACATTATAAATAGGATAGAAAACGAATTTACCGCGTGAAATTTGGGAACGAATTTACAACGGCGGCTGCAACGTCACCGAAACGTCGGGTGCTACAAATTTCACGCGGTAAATTCGTTTTCTATCCTATTTATAATTTGTCTCAACTGTTTCGTCAATCTAAGAGAAAATCGTGTGAAACGAAAATACATTATATAAATGATTGAACTATCTACCTATAGGAAGTGTGTGAAAAGGCAAATAAATATTAATCTTCTTAACTTTTCGAGTAGCGGCATAATTTCATGGCAGACCGGGGCAATTTATTGCAATATCGCCGTGCTCGAAATAAAGTACTATAACTATGAAACTACTATAGAAATCATAAAAAGAATAACTGTGCAATGATCGCATTAAAATTTCGTATACAGAATATTGAAATCCCATTTTGTAAAATAATTAGCTAATTATGAATAAATATGAGAAAGTCGAAAAAATGAAAAAAACTCGGTATTTCTAACTTGTACTTGTGTTACGGAAAAATACGGAACCCTATTTAGAAATTGTAAATACTATCGTAATGTTTATTAGATTCTCTATCAAATGGTATATTTCGTTTTGCTTATTTATATACAAAAATATTTAGATATTAGCTCATAAAAACCAATTAAAAAAAATATTTCTCGAAGAAAAATTTGATCGTGTTTGACAATAGAATTTTACCAGAAATATTCACGAAATGACGCGCGAAATTATTCTAGCGGCCGTCAATGTATCTATCGTAATAATGAGATATATGGTATGGATTTTAGGATGCGTTGGAATTAGAAAATAATATTACTGTGCGCTCCGGGAGCAAGCCGCCAATATTGGTCGTTACGTAGTCAACGGTGTTCTGATGTGCAGCCGAATTTGGTCGTTACGTAGCCGAAGGGACTAACAACTTGATTCAAAACTCCACGCGAAGCGAAGCCACGGGCAACAGCTAGTATCATATAAGTAGGTAAATGTTTGTCAGTTCACTAATCGCATTTGGTGTATTAAGCTTCAACTGCATGCACTGTAAGGTGGGGGTAAAAAACTCTTTAGTTTTAACTATTGTCAACCCTGTAATATGTAAGGGCAATATTCATTAATAATGCGGAAAATCAAGACATACAAGCGATTTTGCGCTCCAATTCTAAATAGTTATTATACAGAATGGTTTTTTATTATTGACATCATCGTAGTAAATGAATCAGTACGACAAAATAAATAACTGATATTTTTTGCAAAAAAAAAAATGTTTTTTTATATATTTTTTATTTGTCAAATTTGTATATTATATATTTCGCGCATATTTCTAGTAAAATTCCATTGCCAATCATCATCACTTTTTTTATTCGAGAAATCATAAAAAAAATATTGGTTTTTATGAGCTAATATCTAAATATTTTTGTATGTATATAAGCAAAACGAAATATTACCTTTGATAGAAAATCTAATAAAAATCACGATAGTATTCACAATTTCTAAATAGGGTTCCGTATTTTTTCATAAGACAAGTACAAGTTTTTTTTCACTTTTTCGATTTTCTCATATTTATTCATAGTTATGTAACTGTTTTACAAAATGATATTTCAATATTATATAATATACTAAATTTCAATGCAATCATTGTACAGTTATTCTTTTTATGATTGCTATAGTAGTTCCATAGTTATAGTACTTTTTGTCGAGCGCGGCGATATTGCAAGAAATTCCAATAAATGGCTGGTTAGAGAAAAGTTTGAGAAGCGTTGAGCGCTCTGCGCCATCTAGGATAGGTAAAATATCGGTAGTAAAAATATTAATGATATTTTACGTACCTCTAGATGGCACATCATGCTCATAGCTTTTTGTAGGACAAAGAAAAACAAAAAATGCAATATATATATATATATATATATATATATATATATATATATATATATATATATATATATATATATATATATATATATATATATATATATATATATATATATATATATATATATATATATATATATATATATATATATATATATATATATATATATATATATATATATATATATATATATATATATATATATATATATATATATATATATATATATATATATATATATATATATATATATATATATATATATATATATATATATATATATATATATATATATATATATATATATATATATATATATATATATATATATATATATATATATATATATATATATATATTTTCTGTTTTTAAAAGTTTATATCAAAAGTTGCTTTGTTCGTCGTACTGATTCAACCACTACAAAGATGTCACTGATTAAAAATTCAGCTTGTACACGTTTATAATGACTGTAAATAATTAGTTCATATATGAAGGGCTCCGGGGAAACCCGATCAATGTATATTTTATTGCGACAAATGAGTTACTAACAAGGGTGGCACCCTTGTGGCATTAATCGATTTTGGAAAGAAATATGATTTACCTACTGCCTTTAAATGAAGGGAGAAGGAAACGTGTGACGGGAATGATTGATCCAGGTCCAAGCGGTGAGGATGGACCTTGATTAGTCTTTCGCGTCAGGTCCAGAGCAAGAGTACCTCGATCACCCTCCGGTAGACACTGAGGAGGATTTGTGATGGGAAATATTGATCAAAGCCAATGAATTTTCCGTGTTTTCACTTTTTTTTTAACACGACTGCCCAACAAAAAAGAAGTGTAATGTGTAATAACACTTCGAGTAGCGGCATAATTTCATGGCAGACCGCGTCAATTTATTGGAATTTCTTGCAATATCGCCGCGCTCCTCAAAAAGTACGATAACTATGGAACTACTATAGAAATCATAAAAAGAATAACTGTGCAATAATCGCATTCAAATTTCGTATATAGAATATTGAATTTTTTTTTTTAAAAATAATTAGATAATTATGAATAAATATGAGAAAGTCGAAAAAGTGAAAAAAACTCGGCATTTCTAACTTGTATTTGTCTTATGAAAAAATACGGAACCCTATTTAGAAATTGTAAATACTATCCAGATATTTATTAGATTCTCTATGAAAGATAATATTTCGTTTTGCTTATTTACATACCAAATTATTTAGATATTTGCTCATATAAATAAATCATATAAATCATAACAATATTTTTTTTTATGATTTCTCGAAAAAAAATGATGATGTTTAAAAATGGAATTTTACCAGAAATATCCGCGAAATGACGCGCCAAATTATTCTAGCGGCCGTCTATGTATCAATGGTAATAATGAGATATTTGGTATGGATTTTAGGATGCGTTCGAACTAGAAAATCATATTACTGTGCGATCCGGAATCAAACCGCCAATATTGGTCGTTACGCAGCCGAAGTTAACCCTTCGGCTGCGATATATGTATGGATACATACATATATTTAAGTAAGTTTTACTGTAAATTTTGTTGCCGATTATTATGGTCGACCTGGGGTTAAGAAGTCCCGATATGTATGTTTTCCGTTTTTTTTTATACTACCATAACTTTTAAACGCATGAATTAATTTAGAATGGTGGTATTCTTAGAATTGCTATATCATCCCGAGTATTATATTATGGTACATTAATTGTCCTAATATCTGGTAAGCAGTTGTCTAAATGTCCAAATGTCAATAAATTCACATAAATATATCGTGTTTAGTGTTAAAAGAAAGGTCTGATTGAATACACTCCGAAAACATACATCTATCTATATAAACCATAAATCTATAAACCATAAACCTCTATATAAACCATAAATCTATAATATAAAACATAAACCATTTATTTATATAATACATAAACCATAAAAATGTAATGAAAAAACCGCAATGAAAATAATTACAAATACAATAGTTCACTTTCTGGAACGGCAGTTGGGTTTTTATTCTTTTTAATATATTTACTTGTTACTTAGATAGATACAGTATACAATAGGGTAGTTGGACTTCTAATAACAGATGCAGCTGGTTCCAAAGGACTAATATCAAGAAGACCTCTATGTTTCGTTTGTTTGTTTCAGGTGTCCTGCCGAGGAAGTAAATCTTCCAGGGATCCTGGATTTAACCATGTTAAGTTGGAAATTTGTCCTGAAGCTGTGACTGGTAGTCAGGATGTCAGGGATGAGCGGCGGCAGCATGCTGCGCACCAGGCGCAAGGATGTCAACGTAAAACCCAATCGGAAGTACGATACTTGTATTGTTTTTATTGTGTGGGGCTTTTCTAAGGTCTTTATGAGCCTTGTAACACTGCGACCATTGCTGATCTATTGTGTTCGCCACTTACTATAGTTCTGAGCTAAGCCTCGTGTCATTTAAGAACCGTAACAGGCTTTTGGTGTCAGCTTGTTTTACCTCCTCAGGTTGGAGGTAATGACCACCCAAGTGGGTGTATCTTTTACAAATCAGCGGGCCACACTCGCACATGAGATGCAGGGGGTTTCTCTGCCCCTTGGCAGAACCTACACATTTTCGACTCCCGCAGCTTGAGGTTGTACATGTGTTTGTTCAGGCCACAATGCCCCGTGAGCGCCCTCACCAATATGCGTAGATTGTTCCTATTTAGCGATAATGCCTCATGGGCAGTTTTACGGTCGTAAGCCTTGATTAGCGCTTTGGAATGATTCAACCCTGGCGTGTTGTCCCAGTGGTTGACGGATTGTTCTAAACATATTTTTTGAGCATTCGGTTTGCAAGGCTTGTTGGTACGCCACAGCAAGGTTCAGGGCCGTATAACGTTCCCTTTGCTCCCGTCCTAGCAAGTTCGTCGGCTTTTTCATTTCCCTCGATTCCTGCATGGCCGGGAACCCATCTTAGAATTACCCTGTTCTTTTCGCCCAGGGAATTCAGTAGTGATACGCAGTTTTGCACTAGCTTTGAATTAATGGTATTCGAGGCTAGTGCCATAAGAGATGTCTTGCTATCCGAGTGGATATAGATACGGTGGTTGGCGTAGTTCTTATGGATGTTGATATCCGCATATTCAATAATGGCGTATACCTCCGTTTGGAATATTTTATATTATTTTTTATTTTTATTTTATTAATTTTAGGAATCTTACTGGTATACGGTTACTAGGTATACGGTTATTACAAATTAATATGTATATAAGGCCAATTACAAGGTTCCACAAGTAAAAATGTATGAATAGATATATAAAAGGGGGAGAAAAAAAAGAAAAACAATTAGACTAAGAAAAAACTAAACAAAATAGAACAAAGGATTAGCCAAAGAAGGCGTCAGCCAGTAACTTCTTGAGCTGCTGGACTGACATATTAAATAAGTCAATGTCATATTGGGTAGCTACATCATTGAAACTTTGGCTTGCTCTCAATAGATAACTGTTTAGCCTGTAATTGGTGTTAGCTCTGGGGATAAACAGGGTGCATGGTCTTCTGATCGGATCAGCAGAGACCCTCAACCCAACCTTCTCCAATAAATCCGGGCAGTCAACTGAGCCATTTGCTATCTTCAATAGGTAGGCGACATCTGCAATATGGCGTCTTGTGGGTAAAGGTAAGAGGTGAAATGGAGGCGTATTTCCCCAAGTTTACACTTCTTTCGAAGTTTGGTCGCTCTCCATATATACCACAGGCTACGTCCAGTCCCGATTTGGACCAATCAGTATACCTACTTTCATGTTACTTACGTATGTGTCAGTAGATGTGAATACAAGAGAGTTAAACGCTGTCGGGCGTTGTCGACTACAATGGGCGAACCCGTCACCCCAGGCTGATGTAAAGATATGTGATCGTTCGTTCAACCGTGGGATGAGCGTAGAAGACTTTAGGACGGTACAAACCTACCGCCCAGCAAAGCCACGAACCCGCCAGAGTACAACGCCTTACGGAAAGGTACTAGGAAGGTAACGCAATCCCGATCTGGGTACGCAATGAATCTAGTTACCCAAACTGCACGAAACCGTTAGCTACCCAAGCTGGACGTAGTATACAACTGGCCCTTATTCTACCTGAATGACTCACTAGCAGCTCCGGATCTAGGGGAGGGCAAACCGGGGTACTTGCCCCGGGCAGCAATTTAAGGGTGCGCCAAATCAATGCGTTTGAAAAACACTTGTTTCAATAATGCGCGTAAAATCCGTGCAGAGTGTCTATCAAAGACAGTTCAATATTGGTCGACTTAGTCAAGCATTTTCATGCGATACCAAATTGACTTGTGTGAAAAAAATTTAAGTAACTGGTTGCAAGTTAGACGGTAAACATGGAGCTCCGTAAACATTGCGGACGCCAAACGTATACGCTAAATAAATGCCATCTTGGTTTATAAACGTATAATCATAACTGCCATTATATAAAAAACACATTATATTATAAACCGGTCGTATTTATAAACACAATTACTATGTTGACCCCGCATAATATGTCTAGTCGAAACATGTTAGTTGTCTCTGCTAGGACGGTATAGCTCTGTCCAGAATTGCGCAGAAGGGTAATTGCGAACAACGTTTATTTTTTTAAGGTTGGACAGAAAATCTTCGCGTGGCATGTTGTACGAGAATGAAGAACTTAGACTGAGAACAATCAACATCAATGCAGAAGTAGAACGAGGTAAGTAAAAATGACAGACCAATCAAAGAGGCACTTCTGAGGAAAGAGATTCTAGAGGGAGTAACCCACGTCCGACTTTGTTTAACCCTTGGAGTAAATGGGTATTTTCATGGATGCATCTGTCTCTTTTGCAGGATTTTCGGCGACATCGACCTTAAAGTACTATAACTACGAAACTACTACACCAATCATAAAAAGAACAACTGCACAATGATTGCATTGAAATTTCGAATATAGAATATTGAAATATCAATTAGATAATTATGAATAAATATGAGAACGTCAAAGAAGTGAAAAAAAACGCGGAACCAGATCTGGTCGTATCATACTCAACGGATAATTGTTTCAGAACCAGATTTGGTCGTATCATACTCAAGGGGTTAACTAGTCGAAAAGTGCGCGCAATACTATTTCCTCATATTTTAACCCTTCGAGTAGCGGCATAATTTCATGGCAGACGGCGGGAATTTATTGGAATTTCTTGCAATATCGCCGCACTCGACAAAAAGTACTATAGATATGGAACTACTGTAGCAATCATAAAAAGAATAACTGTGCAATAATTGCATTAAAATTTCGTATATAGAACATTGAAATCTCATTTTATAAAATAATTAGATAATTATGAATATTATGAATAAATATGAGAAAGTCGAAAAAGTGAAAAAAACTCAGCATTTCTAATTTGGACTTGTCTTACATAAAAATACGGAACCCGATTTAGAAATTGTAAATACTATCCTGATTGTTAATAGATTTTCTATCAATTGTAATATTTCGTTTTGCTTATTTACTTACAAAAATATTTAGATATTTGCTCATAAAAACCAATAAAAATTTTGATGATTTCTCGAAAAAAAAAATGATGATGTTTGACAATGGATTTTTACCAGAAATATCCGCGAAATGATGCGCCAAATTATTCTAGCGGCCGTCTATGTATTTTAGGATGCGTTCGAATTACAAAATAATATTACTGTGCGCTCCCAGAGCAAGCCGCCAATATTGATCGTTACGTAGTCAACGGTGTACTGATGTGCAACCAAATTTGGTCGTTACGTAGCCGAAGGGTAAGGTACGGAATGTACTCAATCAGACCTTACATTGACACAAAACATGATATATTTATGTTAATTTGTTGACATTTGGAGATTTGGTCATTTAGACAACTATTTGCTTTATAATTGTATACTTAAGCTACCATATGACACTCGGGATGACAAAAAGATTCTTACAACATTTCATACTTCTAAATCGGTTTAAGCGTTTAGAAGTTATGGTAGAATAAAGAAAAGGAAAACAGACACAGATGAACTCGAACATATTACATTATTTTTTCGTTGGGCAGTCGTGTAAAAAGAGTCGCGTTCATTATGAACGTTATGTTGAAAACCTCATTTAAACAGCATATTTTCAACTTTACCTGCAGCCATCTTCAATTCGACGTTTTGACATATTTCAGGCCAGTCCGATATCAAAAAGCTGAAGCGCGAAAACGACCAGCTAAAGAGAGAGATTTCCTCACTGCGTTACGAATACGACAAGCTGGATAAGCTGCTGAGGGAGAGAGCGGATAACAGATCGAGCGATGGGACCGAAGTGGGTACCTTGCGGAACGCCGTTTATGCATGCTTGCAATGTTTTACGCCGGTTTATGTTTATTACCGCCGGTTTTTGTTTATCGTTCTAATCTGCTCTTAAGCGTGCTTTTTTAAAGCATCAATTTGGTGTGAATCTACGTCTGTGTGATTCATGGTGTGATGCTGGAAAAGGTAAGGATTACAAATTCAATAAATTATTCTGTCACCTTAGCTCGCTCTACACGTTGACCAATGCTATGGCCACTGCCAATGTCTATCTCGCTCTTTTCTACATTTTCACAGCTCACAATTGTGCCGATTAGCTTCCATCTCAGTGATGCTGCGAAGCATTGGCCGCCGTGTAGAGCAGGCACTATACATAGTGGTTAGTTGCCTAATCTTACATTGTATGGTTCTGTGTTTGATTTCTGGCTTGGTCACCATTGGGATAAAATAAACGTAATTTCAATTTCTAATTTGTCGATCCAACTTACACACATGTTACACGTACACATACATATGAATACTTTATAGTGGGGTTGGTTGTAAGAGATTGTCGAGATAAAGAGCAACAAATAAATATATTAAAAAGAATAAAAAACAGGACTTCCGTTACAGCAAATTAACTATTGTATAAATATGATTATTTTTATTACGGTTTTCCAATTAAATATTTGTGGTTTATGTATTTATCCATATATATACATGTATATTTCCGGAATGTACTTAATCAGACCTTTCATTTGACACTAAACATGATATATTTATGTTAATTTGTTGACATTTGGACATTTAGACAACTGCTTACTTGATATTTGGACAGATAAGGTACCGTATGGTACTCGGGATAACATAACGATTCTAACAATACCACACACGTTTAAGTCGGTTTAGGCGTTTAGAAGTTATGGTAAATAAAGAAATGGAAAATATACATAGATGAACCCTGAACACATTACATTTCGTCTGTTTTATTTTCCTAGTTTTATGTCTATCTATGTGTCTAAATTTCCCAGACATGACTTGGCTTTTGAGTTCTTCAAGATTATTTTTTTTTGAGAGAATATCTTTAATTTTTTTTTTAAAATTATCATGGAATGGAGATCGCATCTATTGTTTAATATACCGTACCATCGTAAACATATTATTGAAGTCGGCCACTTTAGAGTTGTCAACTACTACGAGGAACCCGCCACCCCAATGATTTATAACAATATTTTATCATTCTTTCTTCCATTTATTTATATTATTTATTTCAATATTACATATACTTTCTAAGGTTACATAGGAAAAACAATTACTTTCTAGTCAAATAAAACGACAAATTGATTTACATCAATCCCATGCAACCTGAGGCACGTCACACATCTAACGTACGGGCCAAAGGAACGTTCCGATGAGGCAATAAATCATTAGGCCGGCTCCGCCCCTTTTACTACCTGCTTGTAGGGATGCGTGTCGCAACCTTCGCAGATCATCTATCAGATTATTATATTATTGAGATTGAGCAGCGGAACTTTTGTCGCGTCACTTTTCAGTTCGTCAAAAAATTACAAAATGTTATGTGTAAAGCACCGAGTCTGCTTGTTAATATCACCCTTCAAATTTAATAGCTCCATGTTAGAAAATGTGGTCTCCATTGCTCAACTGATAGGCAAGTAATGATGTTTTATCCGCGCAGCATTTTATAATATACATATGTGGGACTCATTATTACAAAATGCCACGATAACATTTTACTAATGACTGTTTAGAAATCAATAATGACCTATGATATGTCATGCTATGATAATCAGTTATCTATTAAGTACTCACTTAATCTCACATCACATAATTATGTCATTATTTAATTACTCTAATTCTAAAATAATACTTAAACCGAAAATATTAACAAATATAGCAATCGGTACTATAATAAATGCAGATGTATAATACTGTTTCATCGAGCAAGCGTAATTCATCGATAAGCAATATCGACGTTAGCCGCATTCCTGTTGACAGCTCGGTTTATTACCCCATGGGAACGTTCCTTTGGCCCGTACTCCTTTAGATGTGGGATTTAAGACTTTTTAGATTTAAGATTGCGAGCTGACTTTAAAAGGTTCTTACTAGAGATTAGAGATTAGAATTAAAGTAGTTTCAAAGTATATATTATATATGTATATACACAATATATTTACAACCAAATATTTTTTTACTGATAATAATAATAACAAAATAATAATAATAATAGCAATAAATAATCATTCGTACCTAAAATATTTTAAACAAATTAAACCACAATTGACAGTTTCCTCCTCGTTCCAGAGCGTCCCAACTCCAATGGCCATTTATTAATTGCATTTTTAAAACTTAGAATGGTATTTAATAATTTAATGTGTTCATCTAATTTGTTGTACGTTCGGGGTGCAATGTACCAAGCCTGCCTTTGTGCGAACGCCGTTTTTACCGGTGGTAACTCAAAATTTAAACCTTCCCCTGCCCTCGTAATTTTTATTTGCGTACTTGTTTTTTTTCTAAATTTATGAAAATGAACGAGCAGCTGTTTAATGAATATTTGCCTTATAAGGCAATGTTATAACAAGCACATGCAATTCGTTAAACAGATGCTCTTACCTACATCGGGAAGATTTTTTATTAATTACTCTCAGTATAAGCTTCTGAGCCCTAAGAAGTCAATAAACATTTTGTAAAATAATGGATTGTAAAAATGTTTAAATTTTTTTTATTACCCTTCACGGATAAACGCCTTAAATTTAAACCAGAATACCTTAATAATATTTGAAATAATTAAATAAATCACAGCATTCTTGTGTATGTTTACTGTTTAAATACTTAAATTACACGATAACAATATAATATAATTGGATATTTCCAGGACTCCGACACCTGCTGCAGCGACTGCGAAGAAAAGATCTGCAAACAGAACGATGTGAACTCGGTCCACGACGAAAATTCCAGCAACACTCGCGCAACAGGAGGTTCTGGATCCCTCCACGTTGCATTCAACAATCTGATGGTTGTTCCGGAAGAAGGGGGCTCCTGTGACGACAGCCCACAAACTGTAAAAGAAGCCAATGTGGACACCGACGATCTGGAGGTTGGTAGTTCTTCTTTCTATAGTATATAGCTCTTCTTTCTATTGGAATAGATCACTAACGGTAGTAATCAATGGCTACTTATCCTCGGCCTTGTTAATACCGTCAGGAGTCCCTCAAGGGTCCCTTCTAGGACCACTACTTTTTATTATTTTTATTAATAACATTTCTACAAGTTTTCACCACTCCAAAATCTTACTTTATGCAAATGATATGAAGATCATATGCCCTATCAAGACGCCGGATGATTCTGTTAAACTGCAAAAAGATTCCAAACTTATTGTATCTTAAGCAAATTAGACCTTCATGTATCTAAGTGTTATATTTGCTCCTTCACACGTAAGCCTCTACCGTCTCTATATAAATACAAACTTCAAACTAGCACCTTGGCTAGAGTTTCCTCCATTAAAGATTTAGGTGTGACTTTTGATTCTAAGCTGCTTTTTAATGAACACATTGATAACATTGTCAAGAGAGCGTCCAAAGCACTAGGTTTTGTTATTAGAATGTCAGCAGAATTTAAATTATTTGAAAACCTTCAAAATACTATACTGTGCATTTGTTCGAAGTCATCTCGAATATGCGTCTCAGGTTTGGAACCCATCTTACAATAGCTACCTGTATAACTCGCATAGAAGGCATTCAAAAACGGTTCCTCAGGTCACAACGGTTCCACAGTCTCCAGAATCAAATCATACATTCCTAGCTATTCAACGCGTTGTAAGAAATTCCATATTCTCCCACTATCCAAAAGAAGGAGCATAGCGGGCCTGTCCTATCTTCTAAACATTGCAAATGGGAAGGTTGACTGTTCCGAGTTGCTTGGATGTTTGTGCTTACGTGCCCCTGCTGCGCGTCTCAGGCATCCCAACCTACTTTACGTGCCCACTGCAAAAACGAATAATGAGAATAATTCTTATGTCATACGAGCGAGTAGATGTTTTAATGTATTGGCGCGAGAAGTTGATATTGACCTATTCAACACCTCTTCTCGAAAATTGAAACATATAGTACACATTATGTTATTTTCTTCTTAGCAATATTAGCATCTATTTAGTTATATTTGTTTGTTTATTCACTTCTTGTATCTTTTTATTATATGTGAAAACTTTTAATTGGCCTTTAGCACTTTTTTCTCAATCGTAACATGTTTATTTTCTATTGTCTGTATTACATGTTTATTTTCTGCTCCTAATTTTAAGTATTTAATCGTTTTTAAGGTAGTTGTTGCATGTTTTTTCTTTTGTGATGAAATAATTATTTTATCACGGCAATTTTATTTTTTATTTTTTTGTTACAAAAATATTTTGTTTTTGTAATAATCACAGTATTGAACAAGCACGCACAAAATTAAACGTTCCCCTTAGAACAGGTCCCGGCCTAGTTAGGTGGCGTTGTCACTGGACTTTGCAATGTATTCATTTTCTGCTATTTATTCAATGTTTAAAATATTTCTGTGCATAGTTCATAAGATAAAATTGCTTTAAATTATTTTTGAATTACTTAAATAAATAAATAAATATTGGCAGCTTGCTCCCGGAGCGCACAGTAATATTATTTTCTAATTCAAACGCATCCTAAAATCCATACCAAGTACCTCATTATTACTATAGATACATAGACAGCCGCTAAAATAATTTCGCGCGTCATTTCGCGGATATTTCTGGTAAAATTCCATTGTCAAACATCATCATTTTTTTCCAGAAATCGTCAAAATTTTTATTGATTTTTATGAGCTAATATCTTAATATTTTTGTATGTAAATAAGCAAAACGAGATATTACATTTGATAGGGAATCTAATAAAGATCACGACAGCATTTACAATTTCTAAATATAGTTCCGTATTTTTCCGTAAGACAAGTACAAGTTAGAAATGCCGATTTTTTTTCACTTTTCTGACTTTCTCATATTTATTCATAATTATCTAATTGTTTTACAAAATAAGATTTCAATATTCTATATACGAAATTTTAATGCAATTATTGCATAGTTATTCTTTTTATGATAGCTATAGTAGTTCCATAGTTATAGTACTTTTTGTCGAGCGCGGCGATATTGTAAGAAATTCGAATGAGTTGCCGCGGTCTGCCATGAAAATATGCCGTTACTCGAAGGGTTAACTAGCTGTAAGTTTTCCTAAGAAATGAAAATAAAATGTAAAGCTGTAAATCTATATGTAAATCTTTATATATTTTTTTTTGAAATATATAAAGTAATATTTCGAAACGTTTTCGACTTTGGTGCATACATAAGTCCAGTTGCATTTAATTTTCTTTTAGGCCTGCCTTTTTTCTGGATAACACTGACAACGACGAGAAAGATCAATTTGTCGGTCCGTTTGCGGTCCCTTTTATCTGTTTTATTATGGTTATATTCTTTGCAGGTTTGATCAGGTAAGGTGCTCTGCAAATGATATTTACTTGCAGGTCGATTGCAGAAGAAAACTTTAGGTGAATTACTTTCCTGACAAAAAATTACTACCCTTATTCTATTTCTACAATTTTGAAAGGTCTTTGCTGGCTTATGTCTATCATGTCGCCATCGTTGTGGCCGCTACACTCAAGGGCTTTTCACTATGTAGTGGAAATACCTTATTGACAAATTCCACAAAGTTAGTCGCTGGATGGTTACTCGATATGCTAAGGGGCCGCTAATTTACAATATATGCCCTAGGACTTCTACAATGTTCAGTCATGGCAACTCTGTACCAGCTACCTCATAACAACTTCGTTATGAAAATGTATTCACAAATCGAATCGAATCGACATCGACGGGCGACACGTCATCCCAGGGAGTTATAACGAAATCGTGGTATTCTGTCTCGCATGGAGTAAACGTAATAGACTTTTTAAACGACACAATCCATAGACAAACTTCGCTAACAGACCTTAAGAGTCCAGCGCGTTATCGCGAGACACTGAGAAGTAAACCCAGCGGGAAAATCTCACACCAGATCACCCATCAGATCTGGATGGATGTCTCCGTCCTCCAGTCTGGTCACAGATTCGAGGTAGCTTGCGTAGCCTCTACCTGACATTAGCGGTAATTCCGTTCGAATTTATAGCACACCGTGACACCCTTTGCCCGTCAAGATCACACGGGGTCGGGTAGCCAACGGATTATTTTAGGGATATATGACGTCAGGTCGACAACTACCCCCGCTGCTTAGAAAACGTATGTTTCCAGACTCTTCCGGCTATTCGCTGGAGTGTAACAAACGATTGGCTATAGCCGCTCCGTACGCAAACCGCTCGAGGTGTTCCCCCGACTTGGAACCTCCTATCCCAACTGTCAACGACTGTGGGAGTTGATAGGCCTTGTTGCAGTTAGGCCACTACGACTCATGAGGGTTGATCAAACTCACGGGTCGACGGTGCGAGCCCGGGTAGGAATCTGGCCCGCGGGCCAGTTTCCCATAGGAATCACGCTTCGAGCACTCCTGGACGGTTTGCGCGCCGTTCGGCATCAGCTATCGATCGATTATGTATTCCGACTGATAGCCGAGGGAGTCTGGAAACGGCTTTGTTTCCTATAGAGCGGGGGTAGTTGTTAACCTTACGGCAACTGTTCTTGAAACGACCAGTCGGCTACCCGATACCGGGTGAACAAAAGATGCCGTGGTCTGCGATAGATTTAGAAGACACGGAATCACCGCTACATACGGAAGAGGACCGCGCAAGCGACCTCGAACCTGTAACCAGTCGGGTTACTAAAGTAATGTGGTTGCAATTGGAAGTAAGTGCGCGAGTGTCGACCCACTGGGTGATTAACCTAGTTATCTTGCGGTAAGGCGTTGGCTTCTTACGGGCGGATGGCGTAACTAGACAGTGGACTGTTTTCGTCCTAGGTCTTCTACGCTCACCTTACAGAGACAGAACGATTAAATATCGTTAAAACTTCCTGAGGTGATGGGTTCGCCCATTGTATTTGACAGCTCCAGTTGTCAACGTTAGTCAATGTTAGTCCTCCGTTACCGGATAGGACCTTAACCTTGAGTTAGGCCGACCTTAGAAAACACAGGCAGGTCCAAGCTGCACGGTTCCGTTAGGTTCCAATTGGAAAAACATGCTACAAGCTCCAAAAAGAAGGGTATTACTACTGGTAAACTTAGAATTAAGGAACTGGTATTTTTAAAACGGGCTGTAACTTGTATAAAACCGTATCTTGTTCACATCAGTTAATCTCTTCCGAAAGAAATTTAGACCTAGGCAAACGCCCTGGATAATAGTCGGACCCGTACATTCTGAGTACATCTTACAACACCGGCCCTGATTACTGATGACGTTAATTCTTCTGCATTTCAGGAACCCTGCGACTGTGAAGAATGCGTCAAAGAACAGAATATCCCCGACCAGACAGAATCAGCTCCTCAACCAAGTGAGTCAGTCAAAACAGAGTACTGCGATGTGGTTATGCCCTACGAAGGTCCTTCCAGAGTCGATTCATCTGGAATCGTAGCTCCAATATTTCCGAAACAGGGATTGGACATCCTGATCAACAACAACAATAATATCTTCAGCGATCGTCCTCCGATAGGGTTCATCATACCGAATCACGATCAATTCGTCGGAAATAGTAACATCGTTCCTTACGTCAACGAAAACGAACGCAGGAGATTTCAAACAGGTGGAAACGTCGAGGATTTACTCGGCGATATCGAATCATCGTCAAATGTAAACCTTAAAAGAGACGCCATCGTTTTATTCAATACAAAAAAAGTTATTCAACAGCATACATTTACTAATGAAGATAGGGTTTTGTCTAGTAATTGTGAAGGGAGGCCTTATTACGTTACTGAAAAAAATATCGATCTCAATTATGACTACCCTAAAACCGCAGAATGCTCTAAAGCTTGGTTGGATCAAGAAGAGAAGCAATGTAAAAGCACAACGACACAAACTACATTAACTACTACTGAAATTAATAGTACTGTATTTATGATTGACCGACCAAAACCAAGCAAAAATATGCAGTTTTTTTCGAGAAGTCATTCAGCACCGGTAGAACCTATTGTAGAAGAACCTATATATGCAACAGTTAAGAAACTACCGAAAAAACTAAGAATGGTAGACCTAACAAACCTAGAAGAAGAAGTAGCTTATAATCCGAGTGTAAACGGTGATGTTAATGTAAACGGTGATACAGTAGAAGAAGAAATCAACAAAGAAGGTAAAGAGGAGAGCGCTAGCATATCGTCTTCGCAGCCGGATTCATCGCCGAAGCCGAAGAAGTCGTCCATGAAGAAGAAGCGCTTCTCCATCTACTTTAAAAGGAGAAGCAAAGCAACTGAATCCGTGAAGACCAAAGAGGAACAGAAGAACGTGTCCATATCTACAGAGCGATTGGAAGGCGCCTCTGAGTCTGATACCCAGAAGAGAAATTGCCAGAAGCATAGGGGCTTGCGAGAATCCAGACCATCCATTCAAGGTTTGTATTTTTTCTAGTTCTCTCTAGTTCAGCTGAAACTGAATATTTTCCCTAGTTCCCTCCAGTGACGCGCCAAATAGTATTCGCAATTGACCGAATAAACTGAAGAAACTGAATAGTTTAAATAAATCAAAAAGAATAGTTAATTTACAAGAAATAATTACTATTTAAAATCAACGACATCAGGATGCAGAACGGTAATCAACCGGTCAAAATCAGGATGTGGAACGGTAGCTTCTTGCGGTTTGACTAGCACACCACACAGATGGTCGGAAACCACGATAACTTCAGGGCCAAACTTTTTGAACTAAGGCTCGCCGAGAAATCTTGGTGTGTGGTGATGGTCGTCATGCTGCAGAACATACGTTAGCAAACGGTTTGGTAGCGAACGGTTTAGGTGGGGAACGGTTTAGCTAGCAAACGGTTTCGTGCAGCTTGGGCAATAAGATCCACTGTGTTTTCGAGTCGGGCCAACTCATGATTCAGCTCCTATTCAGTAGCCTCATGTGAGGGACTACCCCAGGAAGGACTTTCCCTCCGGCGCCACTGGATGGTTTGCGCACCGTGGGGCTTCAGCCAATCAATTGCGCATTCTGACTAACTACTGAAAGACTGCGGAGACTATGGAAATATACTGTCTTCTAAGCAACGTGGGTGGATGTTGACCTGTCGTCGTGACTTGGAGTGAATGGGTGGTAAGGTGAGCCCACATGTGGAGACAGCTGTCCTAAACCTACCACAGCCGGTTGATGGTCCTGAGTCCACCGATCACCCCCAGAAGTGTAATAGTAGTAGTATGATGGGCCCGACTCCTGTTGGTGAATTCCGTGGCAGCTCCGTTTGTAGTTTATTTTTAAAATCGATTTCCAGATTTGAATACTCTTCCGAACGGCCACGCCTACGGAGCTGACTGGAATAAGCCACATAAATGTTTCTCTTGAAATGATCAATTGATCACCTAGTCCTAAATTCAGAGCCGGGAAAAAATGCCAATGGTCCGCTATAGTTTCAATCTGAATCACCGCTGAACATACGGCAGGTAGAGGCCGCACAAGCGACTTCGGACCCGTAATCAGTCGGGAGGTAGGAGGTATTCGGATGGTCAATTCTTGATGGAGATATCCTGCCAAAACTAGTAGTCAGGGGGCGAGTCTGCCCGCTGGTTCACCTACCCGATGCCTCCCGTAAGGCGTTGTCCTCTGACGGGCATGTTGGCTTTGCTTCAAAGTCTTCTACGGTGATCGTTAAAACTTTCTGAGGGGACGGGTTCGCCCGATATAGTCGACTACCCCCAATGCAGAACATTCACTATGGATGTGCTCTTTGTTGTAGTACGCCAGGGAAGAACTGCTGGACCAGATGACTGGCCACATAAGTGGATATCCCATTTGGTACTTTACAGTAGCAAGAAATGATTTACGGTATTTAGTGTATTCGTTAAGCACTGGACATTGCGGTTAAACGAACTGACAGTTCGGGGCGCTCTAACCGCCAGCCGTCTAGCCGCCAAAACGTCGTACGGCATTGAGCAAATAATATACAGTTCGAAGGACCAATATTGCAATAGTTTTGTGTGTACCACCGTTTTGGGAGCAAATCGACCCTGTTGCAATTAGACCACTAAGACCCGTTTAGGGTCGGTCAATCTCACGGGTCAACACCTATCCGGCGGCCTGCGCGCAGAAGTGCTAGCACGGGTAGGACTCTAACCCGCGGGCCAGTCTCCCTTAGCAGTCAATCTTCGGGCGCTCCTGGACGGTTTGCGCACTGTGCGAGTATGTTTCAAGCAGTAATGTTTTCTATGGAGCGAGAGTAGTTATTAACCTTACGGCAACTGCTCTCGAAACGACCATTCGGTCATCCGATCCTGGGTGAAGAGCCGGATACAGGATGCCGTGGTCCACGATAGATTCGGTAGATACCGTATCACCGCTACGCAAGGGAGAGGACCGCGCAAGCGACCTCGATCGTGTAATCAGTCAGGGAAGAATCCTGATGGTTAATTCCAGACAGAGATATCCATCCAAATTGGTAGTCAGGAGGCGAGGCTGCCCGCTAGTTACCTTTCCCAGTGCCTCGCCATAAGGCGTTGGCCTCTGACGGGCTAGTGTCGTAACTAGACTGTGGACTGTTTTCGTCACAAGTCTCACGGGAGACAGAACAATCTAATATCGTTAAAATTTCCTGAGGTGACGGGTTCGCCCTAGTTTATGGTAAAAATGAAAAGCGATCATCGTGGAACGACACCTCAACTTCAGGAAATTAGTGTGTGAACTAATGTATTCCTTGGTCTTCGACAGTCGCGAACCGAAGATTTCGCTCTTGATTCAGGATCCCTAATTCTAACCTAACTCCGAAGATTCTAACGGAGATTAAAATTAGAATTAAATAAAGATCCTCTAATTATATAATAATAAATACAAACGGAGCTGCCATGGAATTCACCGACCGGAGTCGGGCCCATCATAATACTATTTTTTTTACACTTCTGGGGGGTGAGCAGTGGATTCCGGACTTACTAACCGGCTGTGGTAGGTTTAGGACAGCTGTCTTGCCACATGTGAGCGTTCACCTTACCACCCATTCACTCCCCCTTCGAAGCCATAGAATTTGAGATGCGCAAATCGCAGTTTTAGATAATTTTTCTAAGAATCTAAGATCCTCTAATTCTAACCGAACTAAGTCATACTTCCCAAATACGGTTTTAAAAATCATATTGGTTAATGGTTCCTAAATCTTGTCCTAAAATACGATATTTTAAAATAGCCTTCCTTTCAGATATAACTCTTTACTCCCTATCTTGGAAGATGGCCTTAATTGTAGAATTAACTGTTACATTGAAATCAAATATCCCAAAATGCCATGAGTAAAATGACACCCGGAACGGCTTCACTGTCCACCTTCACACTGTGGAAGTTGGCGCTCGTGGCCTGCCAGCCAAATATCTGTTGCATCTCTTTAAAAATCTTGGTCATCCAGGAACATAATTAACTCCTTCCTAGAAAAATATCTAAAAACGTAATTTCCGCATCTCAAATTCTATGGCCTCGAAGGGGGAATGAATGGGTGGTAAGGTGGATGCTCACACGTGGCAAGACAGCTGTCCTAAACCTACCACAGTCATTGGTTAGTCCAGAGTCTACCATTCGCCCTTCAAAAGTGTAATATTACATAGTAGCATGATCTACCCGAACTTGCTAAGACGGGAACAAAGGGAACGTTATACGGCCCTGAACCTTGCTGTGGCGTACCAAAAAGCCTTGCAACCCTAGTTAGTTAGTTAGTTTGACTGGGCTTTTTCCCGCACTTGGCCTCTTGATTGGGCCGTTGTGCGTGGCTCATGTTTCCATTTATGTTACTCCAGCCAACCCAGGCTGTCCCAGAAGGTTAGCAGTCTGTTTGGGTGCCTTGCAACCCTAATGCTGACACAAATATGTTTAGAATAATCCGTCAACCACTGGAACAACACGCCAGGGTTGAACCAATCCAAAGCGCTAATTAAGGCTTACGACCCTAAGACGGCCCGTGAGGCCTTATCGCTAAATAGGAACAATCTACGGATAATGGTGAGTGGCCTTAACAAACACATGTACAACCTCAAGCTCCGAGACACAAAAATGTGCAGGTTATGCTAAGGGGCAGAGGAAACTCCCCTGCACCTCATATGCGAGTGTGGCTGATGCGTAAAAGATACACCCACTTGGGTTGTGATTACCTCCAACCTGAGTAGGTAAAACAATCTGGCGCCGAAAGCCTGCTGCGAATCTTAAATGACACGTGGGTTAGCGCAGAACTATATTAGGTGGCGAACACAATAGATCAGCAATGGTCGCAGTGTTACAAGGCTCATAAAGACCTTAGAAAAGCCCCACACAACAAAATTAAAAAAATCGGTTGTGTCACCCCAAGACTTTCCTGACTAGTATCCGGGGAGGTGCGAAAAAACAGCGACATTTTTTACTCTAGTACCCCAAATTTGTATGGCAGGTACCCCAAACGTTGGTCGTAAGTACCCCAAAAACTAATAGGTTCTTCCGATGGTTAACAGAAGCTTCTATGCCAAATTTTAACTTAGACAGATTAAGCGTCTGGGCGCTATCGCGGAAACAATTTTTTCGCCGGGAACCCCAAATTTGTATGGGAGGTACCACAACCGTAGGGCGTAGGGACTCCAAAAACTAATGGGTTCCTCCGACGGTTAACAGAAGCTTATATACCAAATTTCAGCTCAATCCGATTAAGCGTCTGGGCGCTATCGTGGAAGAATACATACATACAGACAGACATACAGACATACATACAGACAGAGATCGGTCTGGAAATAGTCTCAATCGTCTCAGGGAGTCTCAAAATATATATTCCCATCTTCATCTCAAAATTTTTTTTTAGCGCGATCACAATACTTTCCTTTCCGATAGGTCGTCAGGAAAGTAAAATTAAAAAATGAGCTACTCGAGTCCGGTCCGTGAATTCCATAGCAGCTCCGATTGTATTTTATTTTTCATATCATTTTTAAAATCGATTTCCAGGTCTGAATACCCCTCCGAACGGCCACGCTTGCGGAGCTGACCACAAGAAACCACACAAATGTTCCAAAAGGAAGAAAAGTATCAGATCAGACTCGATAGGCAAGCATAAATATAGTCCGATGAGGAATTACTTTAAACAAGACAGTTACCAGGTACTTCAAAAAATCTCCATACAAACCGCATGGAATTTGCACGTACATTTTGGAAATGGCGAAGATCAGCTGATCAATATCAATGCACGTTTTATTTCTAACGAGAATGCCATGAACGCCAAACTTAATTAAGAATATTTTAGATATAATATTTAAATTTGTGCTTTTGTGTTATGTAAGTGTAGCCCAGTGAAATAGGAACAACATTCGACGTTTGACGCTAATAACTGATAATGCTTTGAAACTTGGCATAGACGTTCATTGCGGTGTATACTGTTAAACATACTAAAAGTCGATATGAAAAAGAGACAACTAGAGTTGTCCACTACAGCGGGCGAGCCCGTCACCTCAGGAAGTTTTAACGATTAGTCGTTCTATCTCCCTGGAGTAAGCGCAAAAATTTGGACAAAACAGTCCACCGTCAAGCTCCGCCACAAACCCGTAAGAGGCCAACGCCTTAACCGCGAGATAGCCAGGAGTGTTACCCAGCGGGCTTACACTCACACCCTTACTTCCAATTGCGACCAGATTACTCCAGTCTCTCGATTGGTTACGAGTTTGAGGTCGCTTGCGCGGTCCTTTCCTTCACGAAGCGGTGAAACGGTGTATACCGAATCTATCGCGGACCACAGCATCCTTTGCCCGGCTGTTCACCCAAGATCGGGTAGCCGATGGTCGTTTCAAGAATAGTCGCTGTAAGGTCCGCAACCACCCCCGCTCAGACCGTCCAGGAGCGCCAGAAGGTTGATTCCTAAGGGAAACTAACCATAAGGCCAGAGTCCTACCCAGGCTCACACATCATGTGTGGAGGCATTCGGATGGGTGTTGACCCGTGAGTGTGACCAACCCTGAACAGAATGGGTCTTCGTGGCCAACTCAGCAAGGGTCCCTTAGCTCCCAAAAAGAGACAATATGAAAATCTGTGATTGTGACAAGACTCTGAAAAAGAGACAATATGAATATAATGTGTAATATATTTTGTAGACAATTTTATAAGCTTTATTTTTTTTAATATCAAGCTCAACTCCCACATCTACTCCGAACTAGATCTTATACATCCAGGTGACATCAAGGGCTGGAAACAAGCCCCCCACTCCTTTCACTACTATTACTACTAACTACAATATCGCTAACAGATAGCGAGATATACGCAAAAAACTGAATCGGAGCGCCAATTTTCCAAGTTAGCGGCTCGAGAGCAACCGATTGAGTAGGCGACTTTTAGTATAATAACAGTATAATAACCTCAATTAACATCAATGCTAAGTTATAAAACATTATCACATATTTCTCCTAAACTTACCTATTAGACTGGGCTATTAGTATTTAGATTAATCCTGATAAATAAATATTGTTTGACAGCTTTACGTGATTTTGTTTAGTATTCTTTTCGTTTATTAACTATGCCAAATCTACATAGCTTTAGCCACAAAAACATACTTACCCTAATCATTGTGGCCTGAACAACACATGTACAACCTCAAGCTCCGGGATACGAAAAAGTGCAGTTTTTGCCAAGGGGCAGAGGAAACTCCCCTGCACCTCATGTGCGATTGTGGCTGATGCGTAAAAGATACACCCACTTGGGGGGTTATTACCTCCAACCTGAGGAGATAAAACAATCTGGCGCCAAAATCTTGTTTCGGTTCTTAAATGACACGAGGCTTAGCGCAGAACTATAGCAGGTGGCGAACACAATAGATCAGCAATGGTTGCAGTGTTACAAGGCTCATAAAGACCTTAGAAAAGCGCCAAACAACAAATAATAAAAAAAATACCCTAAACATTGATTATATAGCATATTAGATTGATCAATGTCATACTACAATTTGGCAATTTGGCAACCAACTAAGAAACGCAACGTTTCAATTGCATCAATAGTAAAAAAACTGATTAATCTTCTATTATTCCAATCTTTCAAATCGTCAATTATTTTTCTAGGCTATTATTCTAGGCTATACTATTATTCTACTAGAGATTATTATTATTCTTCTACTATTTTTAATATTATTCTACTAGATATTTTTATTATTATTCTACTATTATTAATATTATTATTGTTATTATTATTAATATTAATATTAATAATATTAATCTATTACTATCATTATACTAGGTACTACTTTTTAACAAATTTTCTGCTGCATACTACATATTTACCTAATTTATTTGATTACTAAGAAATGCCATTACCGTACTTTGCAGTTGTGCTAAGTTCACCGTCCAAATATCCAATTCTGGCTCAGCCGAACATAGTGCATTTAGAGTACGAAGCGTCCGCACCGTGAAGCATTGTTGAACGATGTTAGTTCTAGCTCGCGGTAACGCGAGCAATACGTGAGTCCTAGCACGGCTGTAATTGGCGGGTACAAACAGACCGATTCTTTTAAGGATGGTCGGATTATCAATGAACCCCCTAAGCAGTTTATATTGTGGCAGATTGCCAGCCAATCTCTTCTTACGCTTAGTGAGTTGTACCCAACCATCCCCAGAATAAATGCCGTAGGATATAGGAATGGATATATGGATATAGGAATGGATATGGGTATAGAAATAGGTTATATTCAATGTAGCGATTTTCTTGGTATAACAACTTGGTAAGGCACACCTATACATACAGTATACAATAATAATATAGTAAAAAAACGATATTTTAATGATAGTATTATTTTAATATTATTTACATAAGGATGTCAAATTTTATTCATAAAGGATGTCATAAAGGATCATAAAGGATGTCAAGTTCAAATATGTAATAATTACGCACTTTAATGTTCAAATTGACCAGTATATGGCATTCTACCTGTTATTACTATTTCTGTTATGTTATTAGCTTTTATAAAAAATGTGGTAGATGGCAAATGTAATTGAATGTTATTATTGGTATCATTCGTTAAATTATTGGGTTTTTATAATCAATCAGTCTTATATAATAAACTTATTTATCCATGTTCGTTCTTCTCCGTCGTTCTCTCATTACTAATGATCGTGGCCACTAGACAACAGTTTGCCTACGAGGCTCCTCCACTTCGACCTGTCTTCTGCATGGCGGGTGGCAGATTGTATTGACCCTTTTGTAACTTCTTTGATGAGGTCGTTCCATCTGGCCGGTGATCTGCCTCTGCTTCTTCTTCCCTCCACTTGACCCCCGGAAAGCATTTTCTCCAGATTCTCTGGGTTTCTCCTGGCAACATGACCGAAGAACTGCAGGTCCCTTCTCATGCATACAACTTGCGGTGTCAACTACAACGGGCGAGCCCGTCACCACAGGACGTTTTAACGATTTTCTCGTTCTGTCGCCCTGCAGTGAACGTAGAAGACTTTGGACAGAACAAATCCAGCGTCCAGCTACGTCACAACCCGCAAGAAGCCAACGCCTTACCGCGATATAGCCGGTGTTACCTGGCGAGCCGACCCTCGCGCCCTTGCTTCCAATTGTGACCAGATTTCTCCGGTCTCTCGATTGGTTCCGAGTTCGAGGTCGCTTGCGCGGTCCTCTCCCTTACGAAGCGGTGAAACGGTGTGCACCGAATCTATCGCGGACCAAGGCGTCCTTTGCCCGACTCTGAACCGGGATCGGATGGCCAATGGTCATTTCAAGAGCAGTCGCCGTAAGGTAGACAACCACCCCCGCTCTATAGGAAACAATACAGTTCCCAGACTCCCCCGACTGTTAGTCGGAGAGCACAGTCGATTGGCTTGCGCTGCTCGGTGCGCAGACCGTCCAGGAGCGCCAGAGGTTTGATTCCCAGGGGAGACTGGTTGACCCAGTATCTTACCCAGGTTCGCACCCCATGCGTGGAGGCCATCGGATGGGTGTTGACCCGTGAGTGTGACCGACCCTGAACACATGGGTCATCGTGGCCACCTCATCATGGGCCCATTAGCTCCCTAAAGTCTCATGCATACAGTGGAGACCAAATTATCCATGTTATAGATGACCAAATAAATTGATATTAGTTTGCCCGTCAATGCTATCAGCGTCAACTGCATTTCGCCGGTTTGCCAAAACGTACTATGGAGTTGAGCAATCTATACCATGTGTAATCAATGGTGTTATGCATGTTGCATTAAGATTAATCCTGAAAAATATAGATTTTTGTGACAGTTTTACGTGATTTTTGTTTATTAAAATTTACGTTTGTTAATGATGCCAAGCTCCAAATAGATTTAGACACAAAAACATACTTATCCTAATTATCAACATTTCGGTATTGGATTGCGATCCGGCTTCGTCGAGTTATTAAGCCCGCTGTTGTTTCACAAGGCGATTGATTACCTTACAAAAGGTGGAGCATAAAAGATTTTTATATGTATTATTGTGGTTTGAATCCTGACTAAAAATCTAAGTTGTCGAATTTGCGTGGCGCAAGCGCAAGCTTTAACCTTGAATGGAAGGTAAAAATAGAGTTTTTCTTCGAATAATTCCTCATCGGTTGATATTACGATAACATTTAAAAAGTAGTTGCAAGGTGGCCTTGGATCAAGGACGGTACACTTACCGCCACGACAAAGTCCTTGCTGTTATTCGCGAGGTACTTAGCCTCTCAGTGGCTCGAGCCACAGTATCCTCCAAACCCCCAATACAGTTTGTGAGGACTGGCTCTAAAGGCAAAAAACATCTCAGTGCAAAACCTTTCTCAATAATCGAGCAAGCTTCAGATTGGATTATGGAGGTCGATTCGATCTCTAAGCAGTATAAATTCCATGAAAGTCTCGGATGCACAGCCCTGCGTCCAGATATAACTCTTTACTCTCTATCTCGGAAGATGGTCCTTATCGTAGAATTAACAGTTCCATGGTAATCAAATATCCCAAAAGACCACGAGTACAAATTAAATAAATACCACGACCTCGCAAATGCCGTCACCCGGAACGGCTTCACTGTTCACCTTCACGCGGTGGAAGTAGGCGCTCGTGGCCTGCCAGCTAAATCTTTGTTTCGCCTTTTTAAAGATCTTGGCCTCTCCAGGAAAATAATCAACTTCTTTCTAGAAAAAATATCTAAAACCGCGATTTCTGCATCTCAAATTCTATGGCTTCGAAGGGGGAGTGAATGGGTGGTAAGGTGAACGCTCACATGTGACAAGACAGCTGTCCTAAACCTACCACCGCCGGTCGTTAGTCCGGAATCCACCCTTCACCTCCCAGAAGTATAATAATTATATATGATGGGCCCGATTTTTGGTCGGTGAATTCCATGGCAGCTCCGTTTGTATTTTATTTATTTGGTGAGAAACTTTGGTCTCAAATCTTCAATTTAAGGAACACATTAGGAAAAGAGTTAATTTGGGTTTCTCTCTTCTCATGACTTTATACGGAATAAGGGAATCTCTCAGTGTCAAGGTCCTTAATCACGCCTGCGCTATGGTATTATTTTATGGGGTAATGCAGCGCACATCAACATAGTATTCACTCTCCAGAAAAGAGCCATACATGCGATAGTAGGTATTGGTCCACGGCAGTCATGTCGTGAACACTTCCAAAAACTAGGGATATTGACCGTATATGCGATTTTTGCTCAAGAAGCTCTTTGGGAATTCTATTGCAATAAGAGCTCGGCCATATCCCACGAGGAAGTACATCGGCATGACACCAGGAATAAAACCCTGTATCTCCAACCGTTTGTAGCACGTACTGCCAAGTTCCAGGCGACTAGTCGATACATAGGCCTCAAACTTTTTAATAAATTGCCTTAAAGATTAAAAGCGATTAAAAAAATCGATATCTTCAATAGATCAATCCGAGTCTATCTGCTTAAAATCAACATGTATGCTCATAACTTCGTAAAATATTTTGAAAATACATAGCATCGTATCTACCCATTTTATCTAATACATATTATTTATTGACAATTGTTTTGTTTTAAACTGTTATGATAAAGTCTTTGTTTTTGTAAATTGGTAAGTTTAAAGTTATATATTGTATATCATCTTTTGGCTAAATTGAGTAACTAGTTTAAGATTAATTAATGTCATTCATACACAATTGTTATGGTTGTATTGGAAATAAATACTTTTACTTTACTTTACTTTACTTATCCTAGCAGTTAACGAATTGATCATATCCATATTTGACTAGCGACTGTGGGCTGGATTGCGTTTTTTTCGCGAACTAATATAGGAAAATAGTTCATGCGGACGAGACAGAGCAGCGTGTTAGAGCAGAATGAAAATGAACGATCTTATCTTTTCCCGCACAAAAACTACCTGTCAAATATAAACCCATCTACATAGATTAGTTTGAAAACATTATGTCCGTTGTTAGACTATGCCGTTTTCTGTTCGATTGGTATATATCCGTTCATTTTATATTCCGCTCTAACGTATTGCCTTGTCTCGCTGGCATGACATAATTTCGTTTTTAGTTTATGAAGAAACGCAATTGGGCTCTGTTTCTATTTGGTTCGCTATATCTTCTCCACCTCATATTTCCCTATTTCTCAAACTTAGCATTTTTATTCTATAATATGAGGCAGCTTAGAAAAAATCACCAAGTTTTGCATGTTCAAGATAAGGAGATAATAAGATAATGCATAATAATGCATTATCTTGATATGCATAATAATGCATAATAAGATAATGAATAATAAGTAGTCAATCACAACTGGCAAACCCGTTACCCCATGGAGTTGTAACCGTATCTGGTCGTTCAGTCTCCCATGAAGTGAACCTTTACATTACATTACATTTTTGTCGTGTCCAATCGACGGCTAAAGACCGCTCTTGGACGTGTCAAAATAATTGGGTTAGGTAGTAAGTTTCGTTACTACTCTTTACCATTGATTTTAACACTATAAAATCAATGTCTTTACTGAACATACATAGGAAGTCAAGAATTAACTACTAGATTGTGAAACTATAAATATAAATAATCAAAATAGAAGCCTAATATTTGAAGTAGTTAGTAATTATCGTGAGGCACTGGGAAGAAGAAACAGCGGGATAGCCTCCTTTCCTTACTATTGGATTTGGACGGATTTCTCCATCCTCCAGTCTGGTCCCAGATTTGAAATCGCTTGCACTGCCTCCATCCGATGTTGGCGGTACTTTGTTTGTTGTATTTAAAAGTCAGCGTCAACCTTTCCTCACAACTCTATATCTAATATAATGATTTCTACTCTTCCAGGAGATGACCACGTCACACTCTGAACGCGAGAGGACCAACAGTCTCTCATCTTCAGGCAACTCAGGATTCAGCGTAAATACAAGGAGAAAAATTTCGGTCTCACACCCAGATGGGAAGATACCTTGGTGCGGTTGCTGGGGCAATAGTTGTTTATGACCAGATAGGAAAAATACAGCCTCATGACAACTGGCAACACCGAGGTCACTGACATACATTGTTCATAAGCTCAGCAACTTAAAATGGCAATAGGCAGGCCATATAGCTCACAGAAACGACAACTGTTGGGTAAAAAAGATTCTTGAATGGCTACTACGAACCGGACGGCCGCCATAAGTTCGACCGATGGCATTGCCACGGTTGCAGGAAGTAGATGGATGGAGGCGGCTCAAGACCTTTCGTCATGCCATTCTATGGGGTGAGACCTAGGTCCAAATTTGGACGTCTACCGCCTGATGTTGATGATGATGATTACGATGAACAACTGGCAATTCAATGCCTAAAATACGAAAGACAAAATGGAGAAGATAACTTAAAACTCTCTTTTTGAAGTAACTTAACCTAACCTAATCTAAGAAAGTAAAATGAAATCATTGAAAGTACGGCCCTAGAGCTCTGATAATTTTGTAAATGGAATCTACCGTAACGGACAAATACAGCCCACCGGAAACTGGATTTTGCGGCCGAAATATTGGTCACAAATCGTTGGTATAATTATTGCGGCTGTCTGGACTCCGTGCTGTTTATTATTTGTTGATTGGGGCTTTTCTAAGGTCTTTATGAGCCTTGTAACACTGCGACCATTGCTGATCTATTGTGTTCGCCACCTACTATAGTTCTGCGCTAAGCCTCGTGTCATTTAAGAACCGCAGCAGGCTTTTGGCGCCAGATTGTTTTACCTCCTCAGGTTGGAGGTAGTGACCACCCAAGTGGGTGTATCTTTTACGCATCAGCGGGCCACACTCGCACATGAGGTGCTGGGGAGTTTCCTCTGCCCCTTGGCAGAACCTGCACATTTTTGTGTCTCTGAGCTTGAGGTTGAACAGGTGTTTGTTCAGGCCACAATGCCCCGTGAGCGCCCTCACCAGTATGCGTAGATTGTTCCTATTTAGCGATAAGGCAGCACGGGCCGTCTTACGGTCGTAAGCCTTAATAAGCGCCTTGGAATGATTCAACCCTGGCGTGTTGTTCCAGTGGTTGACGGATTGTTCTAAACACATTTGTTTGAGCATTAGGTTTGCAAGGCTTTTTGGTACACCACAGCAAGGTTCAGGGCCGTAAAACGTTCCCTTTGCTTCCGACCTAGCAAGTTCGTCGGCTTTAGGACTCCGTGCTAACATTTAACTAGTAACTTACATACAACCTACATACAACCTGAAAAAAATATCTGATATTGACAGACCTGCGAAGAAATTATTTTTGTAGGGTTTGGTTTTGTACAAAAAATCACTTTTGTAGGGTTTGACCAATAAATTCCAACCTTGATAAAGCGTCAGGTGTAGATTCTACATGCGTATGTGCCGGCGAGCGGGCAGACACTAAACGTTCGATCGCAGTGCTGTCACAGTAAAACTGTCTCTTCGCATTGGTGGCATAAGGGTGTTAATGGTAAAGCATATTTAACGTAACTTTCAGAACGCTCTCTCGTTTTAATTAACGGTAATTAATTTAGGGCCTAAATAAAAAATGTGGTTAAGAGCGACGCTAGAGAATTCACCAATCAATACAATTTAATTAAAATAAAATACACTCGCCGCTTACATTGTAGGAGTAATCGCTTGAAAGTTTTCGAAATCAAAATCAGCCTGAATGTCCAAGGCAATTATAACTGTTGTGGGACGTTTTTTCGCATGTAGCGGTGAGCATTCAGTTATAAACTATGACTGGAAACGTGACTTGGAGGAGCGAAAATAACGAACTATTAATTATTAAATCAAAAGAGTAAAGACAAGCCCAGTTGAAGCAAAATTTGTAGAACGAAATCGGAATAACACTTCAAAAATCAGGTGTGTAAATTATTAGAACTATATATAGTCGGGAAAAACAAAACAGTTTCACTTTAAAAATAATATTTTTAATATTTCTCTAGTTAGTACTGAGTGACTATAAATACGGTCGCACCACTTTCTAGGAAACCGCAGCTTTGGTCAATCGAGACCGCCGTCCTATCACGGCCGCTAGATAACGGAACTACTTTTCTAGGAAACCAGGACTCGCGCAGCTGGTCGCTTCATGCAGCTGACGCGAGCGTTGGGATGCTCATTGACCTCTACCAAAGTAGGTAGCGCTCTTCTCTCTCCGACGCGGGCTTTTGGGCTTTCCAGACAAAGTGTAATAACGCTGTTCTTGCGCCGAATCGGGCGTTGAGGCTTTCATATTATTGACCCGCACAAGTCCTTACTCACGCGGTTCCTGCGCAGCCGGGACCGCGCGACGCGACCGCTCGCGACCTTCCTTCAAGTAACATTCTTGCATCCTACCTGTTTTTGCCTTTGTTATAGGCAATTATACCTTATAGAAAGCCGGATTTTATACACAAATCGCAGCTCTTTTACAATTTTAATTTAATTACATTTATTTATGAAATATAGCAATAATGAACATTCCAAATTAAAATCATACTTTTTTTAATTATATAAAAAAACAATAATAATTAAGAACTTAGTTGCAAAATGTAACGACCCAATTATACACACAGGATACATAATAAATTCCAGATTAGTTTCCAGCTAATATTATTATTAATATTAGGTCCTTACCTATGAGGTTGCCGTTCTACAAAGGAAATTTAAGAACTAATATTGTTGTATGAAAAATGTATATTTAATTATTTGAAATAATATACCGTATCATTCTAAATGATACCGTATCATTCTAAATGATATCGTTAAAACCTCGCCGAGACTGTCACAAAACTGTCTAACTTGGATGAGGTTTGCTTGAACCCATCAGAAGTCGTGTTTGCGACTCGAATTCGAAAATCACATCAATTTTTAACGTGTCTATGATCGCACAAACGAAAATATCAGAGCAATAGCAAATGGCAGAAAGAGAAATGAATACTTGATACTGAAAAATTAATAACAATAGCCCCCGAATTCCACTTGCAGCCTTAAGAAGTTACACTATCAATCAATTAAAATTAACCCTTCACACCTTCCCCCGCACCCTCCCCCGCACCCCCCCCCCCCCACGCCAGCTCCCCCTCTCGCGCCACTCGCCGCGCCAATACGGCCTAACCGCTGCACCATTCCAAATAACTGAGACTAAATAGCTAGGCAAATACCCACTATTATCGTGCGGCCACTTCGGCGTCACCTACTTATTTGTTGCTAAGTATCTACTTATTTCTAATAGTAACAAAGTTTTAAAAAATATTTGTTTCGCTTGTATATGATATAGCTCGCCTTTTCTTAAGAATAAAGAGTTTTTATTATTATTATTATATGAGATATTCCAACCAAAATTTGGCGCACCATGTGATTTTGATGATGATGATGATGATGATGATGATTGAAATATGACTAGCGCGCCCTCTGGTGGACCGATTTGAACCACAACCTTGTCAAGTCTTGCCATGACCAAATGATGCCTGTGTAACGATCCTTAAGTATCGTACATGCCAGTCAACAAATACACTGAATTCCAGTGAAATGCACTGACGTCAATACAGCCATTGTTCCACCTCGTGGAGCGCTGAATTAGCACGAATTTTAACTACTTTGTCAAATCAGTTACATTGAACAACATTTTTACTCGGAATATTTTGTATTGCGTGATTTTACGGCCTTTATAAGACGGCGAAAATAGCACCAGGGTATCATTTCTCGAATGATCACTCCCCCCAAGGCAGCGGCGGAATCAACCCGGTACTACTCTCACGAGTTGGGTTAACGGGTCCGACCATTTTGGGTACCTCTTCCTTCTTTCCTCATATCGAGACGAGGAAGCATCAGTATGAACTCCTACAGACTCGAGCCGTGTCGAGTACGAGATACTCTGAGCACAAACTAATCCTTATCCATGCACCCTCGTGACTTCGGCAGATAGCCACCGCATTCGCGTCAACCCCTGGCATATTCGGGAAGCGTTAACAAACTGGCAATATATTAAATTACTATAAATTCCTTCTGATACAATAAATACCTTCTGATATACTTTCAATCGACTTTCAATACGGAGATACCCGCAAGTTGACACCACCTCCTCACATCAAACAACTTGGAGTCGTGAGGGGTGGCCCGTCACACCTGCATGCCGAATTTCAGCTCAATGGTATGAAGCGTTTGGACGCTATCGTCGAGGAATACACTCAGACACACAGGCACACAGACTTACAGACAGACTTTAGTCTGGAAATGGTCTTAATCGTTGCGGGAAGGGGTCAAAAATGTATATTCGTCTTCATCTCGAAAAAAAATTTTTGCGCGTTCACAATACTTTCCCTCTCCCGGGATAGAAAAAATGATTGGTAACCTGTCTAACGACAGCGCTTCGAACTTAAAATTAGGCTTCAAGAAATGTGGCATTTACCACTAAATTAAATATAGAATTATATAGTATTTGTATTGGGGATACCAACTCTAACCGAAGTTATTCAAAGTGAAACAAACGGCAATAACATAAATAAGGACCTAATAAACTATAGGGACCAAATTACCTTTCGAGAGTTATAGGTTTTTTCTTCTGTATAAATTATATGTTATTTCAGAGTATAGCATTTTAAAGGAACCTTGTTTTAAAGTATTTTTATTTTGTAGAGAAAATAAAATTCGTTTAAACTCTGTATTTTTTTTATTTCGTGCATTACAAATCGGCATACAAACATGAATAAAAACAAACTTTTCTAAAAAGAAAAACACTAAAAATACTACATTCGGGAGCAATGAATCCGGGTCACCACCTTAATATCTCAGGAACTAAAAATGTGTGTAAGTGACATACTTTATACATAAGTACCACATAAATAATAAATATTGAATACCAGGAACGCTTGTTTTATTTTTTGTGGCAGCAGAAACAAAAGTGATAACGAAGTAGTTCGATTTTCAAAAAATAATTTATTTGCTTTTAGCCTTTTTGGTGGCATTACTTTACAACAACCAAAAAGTTTTATAAATTCTTTTTGAGTAGTATTAAATAGTCTATGAAATACTTTTTATTTGAATAATCTAACATTCTTACTTTTCGAGATTTAAAGTTTAAGTTGGTGACCCGGAATCGTTGCCCCGAGTGTATTTCCTAAACTACTTTTTTAGTATTTGAACGAGAATGGGCATTTTAGGCCCATTTTCCCAATACCTCTAAATCATATACCAACAGAAAGATCTTTATGTAAACATTTATTACTATAACTACTGATCTCAATAATGAGCCGTTTCTGAGATATATCCCACTAGCTGACCCGTGCCCACTTCGTTGGGCGGTAAAACATTTTACTTGTGATGAAATTATGAGTGTGGTTCGGTTAGTAGTGAGTGCTTTGATTTATTTCCTGACTGCCAAAGGAAGGGTTATATTTTTACTGCATATGTATGTATGTACTTGCATGCCAACTTGACTATATTACCGTTATTTGTGAGTGTCTTCTTGTGAGTGTCTTATTTGTGAGTGTCTTATCTCTTTAACCATTTATGCAGTAAAAGGGAAATTATATGCAGTAAAATGGAAAAGTCTTTTGTTTTAAACACTTGAGACGATAAATTTACTTATTTTGATAAGAATTCATAATTGTTGATAATATAAAATCAATGATATGACCAATAAACATGACCTAACGATTTAACCCCTACTACTAATACTACTTTTTGTGACTTAAATATAAAAGTTATACATATGCTGTCGCTGACTTTTTTGTAGGCATTATAAAGCTCTACAACTTTTCTCTAGAACTTAATCATATATCTCTCATCGTTAGGGCAGCGTTAGTTAGAAACGTTTTCGTTCGACCGCTTATTCTCCGACTTACTTTGCAAATCCGACTACCACGAAAAAGTCTTTTCATTTTTCGAATTAATATATAGCCTATGACGCTCACAAATAACGTGGCTTTCTATTGGTAAAAGAATGTTTAAAATCGGTTCAGTAGATCCAGAGATTATTTCCTACGACCTCACAAACTTTACCTCTTTATAATATTAGTATAGATTAAATATGGCTGTTACCCGTAGGGTACCTAACACATCCAGGCATTGTATTTTTGATAACTATTTTAAAAAAACCGTCGCAGAATATCCGCAATGATAAAATATGTCCATACGCTGTGTGAGTACAAATTATATATTCCTAAGAATGCCCGAGTTTGTCAGCAGTAAATGGAGGGGAAATACTGGGATATGTTGCTTGAACTCTGTAATGTGTCTCATGATTTCATTGCAGCTCTGTTTAGTGAAGTCTGTAATGTGCTAAGGTCAGCTGTCCAACACAGTGGCGGTCCCTTCATGCAAGCCAAAAAGCCCGGCTTGCCTTTTATCTCTTAAAAAGGTCGCTAAACTAATATATGAATTTGCGAGCGTTTATTGCTATCTAGCGAGCACAGATCGCTCCACGCGACAAAACAGCTTATCGATAAAGCGACAATTCGCTGCAATCCTATCGAATACAGTTCAGCTAGTCATCTCGCTCGCACAATTGGGCTTGCAACGGGGCTTTCAAAATCAGTGGTCCTCTCATTCTAACCTGTGGCAAATTATGCAAAGCAATATATTATGCATCTATACGACTTTTGTGTTGACATTTAAGCCAGGCTTGGTAGAATGCGAGCGTTTTCCGTATTTAATTCCGTTTCTTTTTAGATTTTTTATTGTATAATTTCAATTGATTTGTGGTTTTTATTGCCTGATAAATAATGGAGGAAATTGTCCCTTGTGGTGAGTTCTGTCTTAACTTGATTTCATTCGCCTAAGCAAATAAAACTACATTTCTTTAAGCCACCGCAGGTATGCGACTGCTGATAAATATATGTTAAAATCTGTCCAGCAGTAACATGCCTTCAGTGTGCTTTATTGAATCTATGACACAAGCAGTAAAATCCAAACTGAAGATTGAAGAGTAAAGAAGTACCTATTTTTTTTACTACAGAAAGCGTAAAAACACAAAAAGGTGTGTCGGGATTGCCCCATTCACCAACCCTGGGCACGCCACTGGCTCCAACATGATATGATATGAACATGATATGCCCAGTGACCGTACATCGTAATATACTATCTTTTATGGATCTCCACTGCATCATTATGTTCAGGGTTGGTCACCCTCACGGGTCAACACCCATCCGGCGGCCTCCACGCATGAAGTGCGAGCCCGGGCAGGACTCTGGCCTTAGGGCTAGTTTCCTCTAGGAATCAACCTTCTGGCGCTCCTGTACGGTGTGCACATCGTGCGGCGTAAGCCAATCGACTGTGCACTCTGACTAACAGTCAGGGGCGTCTAGAAGCAGTACCTACTGTTTCCTATAGAGCGGGGATGGTTGCGGACCTTACGGCAACTGCTCTTGAAACGACCATCGGCTACCCGATCCTGAGTGAACAGCCGGGCAAAGGATTTCGATTCGGTGTACACCGTTTCGTCGCTTCGAAAGGACCGCGCAAGCGACCTCGAACTCGTGACCAATCGAGAGACCGGAGCAATCTGGTCGCGATTGGAAGCAAGGGCGTGAGTGTAAGCCCGCTGGGTAACACTCCTGGCTATCTCGCGGTTAAGGCGTTGGCCTCTTGCGGGTATGTGGCTGAGCTTGGCGGTGAATTGTTTTGTTCAAGTCTTCTGCGTTCACTTCACAGGAGAGAGAACGACTAACCGTTAAAACTTCCTGAGGTGACGGGTTCGCCCGTTGTAGTTGACAACTCTATATGGATCTCCACTGCAATAACATTAATTGGTATTTTGGTTTTTGTGTAATGACCCAAATTTAAAAAGATTCCGAACTTCAAAACTCCGAAATCGCCCATAATTGAGGTAAGTTGTAGTAGTCTTAAATATTCTAAATTAATATATCTTTCAAATGGTAAATACGTCATTGTTACTGAAAAGGTGGGCCCACCGCGCAATCATTTTTTCCCATTGTCCTTTGCATCAATTCATAATTGCCAGTATTAAATATCCGAAAGATATTGTGAAAAATAGACTTGGTTCATAGTTTAGCCTTGCAGAGACGTTGCATTTATCCGAGAAGCATTCGCAGTAGGTGTTGGAAGTATAGGCTGTTTCTGATCGAGTGACGCATTTGGTTTCAGAGGGGTTTTTTCCTGATTTTGATGGCTGAAATAAATAAATACAATTAATTAATAAACAACACTAGTCTACAGCCACGTTGCATCTGGGATGTGATATATCAATCAGTTCGTATTTATATTACATTACATTACATTTTTGACGTCTCCAATTGACAGCTAAAAACCACTCATGGAAGTGTCAAAATAAGTGTGTTAGGTAGTAAGTCTCGATTTTACTCATTACTTTACATATATAGGTAGTTCCCTAGAATGTGTAACGTCCCTTCCGGGATGCAAAAGGTACGGCCGAGTTTTTAATTCACAAGTTTAGGGGTTAACCACTGGATTGTCACACTGTCAGCAAGCAACCCATTAGCTCCCACAGAACCACAGATATAGGGACGACACAGTCCGCAGTCTAACTACGCCAACAGGCCCGTGATAGTACAACGCCTTACCGCGTAGCACTGGAAATTAAACCCAACGGGCTGATCTTAGCGTGGCAGAAGCTCGCAGTGGCCCTGAGGAGGCTACTAGAGTTGAACCGTTGACATAGAGTTTGGACAGTTTGAGGAGCTAATGGGCCCTGTTGCAGTTGGCCACTAAGACCTATATGTTCAAGGTCGGTCAAACTCCAGGGGTCAACACCCATCCGACGGCCTCCTTGTATGAAGGGAGTCAGGAAACAGTACTGTCTTCATATAGCGGGAGTAGTTGTTCAGCGACTGCTCCTTACAGCGACTTACAACCTTACAGCGACTGCTCTTGAAACGACCAATCGGCTACCCGATATTGAGTGAACAGCCGGGCAAAGGATGCCGTGGTCCGGGATAGATTCGTGGGAGAAGACCGCGCGCAACGTGGTAGAAGACCGCGCAAGCTACCTCGAACCCGTAACCAGTCGGGAGACTGGAGTAATCAGGTCGCAACTGGCAGTAAGAGCGCGAGTGTCGGCCTGCTGGGTGACAATTACCTGGCTATCTCGCGGTAATGGCAGAAAATGACGGTGGACTGTTTTTCTCCAAGTCTTCTGCGCTCACCTCACGGGACACAGAACTATCAAACTTCCGTTAAAACTTCCTGAGGTGACGGGTTCACCCGTTGTGGTCGACAGTTCTAGTAGTTGGCATAGAGTTTGGCCGACACCACCCAGGCTGCAAGGAACCATAAGGAACTAACAAAAGAACTGTTCAGTCGCCCGGAATAACCGACTATCTATGCGGATGCGGGTGGAACCGGACTGAGCCAGCTATGACTGAGCCGCCAGGAAGCCGGTCACTAGTAGGAGCCGGTTACTAGTGCCCGGAGTCTAGTAACCGGCTTCTCGGAATAGAGCGGCGCAACGGTTAGGTCGAATCATTGATTTTATTATAAAATCAATGGTCGAATGGTGGGGCCAAAGAAGCAGCCGGTTCCTAGGAATGGATTGGTTGCGATATTAGTCGGGTTGACATGCAAAGTAGAAACCGCTCTTCCGGATCTGATATTTGCTAATGGACGGGACTGACACGCCTGGTATATTCTGAAATCATGTCGACTCCTAATTCTATTAATTCTTCTATGTTTCTTCGTCTCCATTTGTTAAGTACTTACCTGAATTCATTATGTATTACCGCTCAAACAATATCTAAAGTCGAAAATCGAAAATTTAGTGCGTATTGCGTACGTGTTCGTAACACACCGTAATTTCTCGCTTTGTCCGTGAGACAGAAAATTTAATATAGCTTTGTCACGAGTGCCGTGTACTTCGGTACCCATTATCAGTACTGCGCCAGAGTGTGGGGTGGGGACGCATTGCACCCATAAGTACAGAAGCCAAAAAAAAAAAACAGGAAGAAGTGGTGTTTTAAGGTTCTTTTCTGATTTTTGGCCTTATCCACACTTTGCTTACCAGCACTTTCTAAAAATACAGTCCGCCGCCTGACGGTCAGGGTATCAACCAAGGACTCCGGAGTGGGCTTCAATTAGGAGCTAGAATGACCTATCGCTAGTGCGCACTCTTACCTTCCGTTCAGGTATATATCCGCAATCCCTTATAATCAGCATTTTGTCTCCAACTGAAATTTAAAATACGACCACAGTTAACTATACCTCATACTTATGCGGGGTGATTCGAAGTCGCTTGCGTGGCCTCTACCTGATGTGAGCGGAAGTTCCGTTCAAATTTATCGCAGATCGTGGCGCTCTATGGCCGCCAATATTACTTGCGGTCCCGACCTTATCCCCGTTGTGCTTGCGAATGGCTTCGTGCAGCTTGGGCCATAAGATCCATTTTGTTTTCGGATCGCCTCAACTCACGATTCAGCTCCTGTTCAGAAGTCTCCTCGTGCGGAAGGCTACCCCGAGTAAGACTCTCGCATCTCAGGCCTCACAGCGGTGTCTCCTGGCGGAATTGCATCCCTGCGCTACTGGACGGTTTGCGCACCGTTCGGCGACGCCAATCGGTTGTGTACTCTGACTAATTTCTGAAAGAGTCTGGAGATTATGGAAATATACTGTCTCCTAAGCAGCGGGGGTTGATGTTGACCTGTCCTCAACCACTCTTGAAATTACCATTAGGCTACCTGATCCTGAATTCAGAGCCGACCGAAGATGCCTTTGGTGCGCGATAGATTCAAACTGAATCACCTCTGAATTACTGCTGGTAGAGGCCGCATAAGCGACTTCTGTTCTGTAACCAGTCGGGAGGAAGGATGTATCTTGAAGGTCAATACCAGACGGAGATATCCTACCAAAATGGTAGCCAGAGGGCGAGGTAGCCTCGCTGGGTTACCCCCCTAGTGTCTCGCCGTAAGGCGTTGGACTCTGGCGGGTTCGTGGGTTTTACGCTCATCCAACGGCTGAAAGAACGATTAGCATATCGTTATAACAGCCAACTAGTCAACGGGTCGTTTCAAAGGTGGGTGACATCCGGTCAACAGGTGAAGAAAAATAGATTTTTTATCTGCATGTGACAAGATACAGACAATGGACATATAAAGATAAGCAGCCTTCTTTAACAGCAAAAGTGTCTTTAAGTCCTAAAAAGATATTCTGAGTGTTTGGTAGGATATGTATAATGTTATTCAGTATAAACTGTTAAAACCAATTTAAACCAGTAATGCAGATGTTTACTGTGCTAACTCTGTAGGGTAGAGCTTCGTAGGGTACTTGAACCACGGCGTCAAATGAACCACCCATATTATAATGCAAACTGTATAAGTGATGGAAATTTCGGGGATGCCAGCTGAGTCGGCGGAACAAGTTCGCAAATCCGCCGCAGCAGCAGTTGCCAAGTCGCATTAATTGCGTGCGCACGGATGCCATGTTTCATTTCTCGCGCTCAAAGTAAAAAATCGATTCCGTCACATTTTTGGTCTCACGCACAATACCTTGCTGGCGTAAGTATATTTTCTCTATATAATAAATGTATTAAGCAATTATAATGTAAAGAATGTGTTATATTTGACATATTCAAGATAAGTCGTAAAAACATAACATAATTGGGGAAAGGGTGGGGTCAGTTGAGCCAAAACAAATGGGCTCACTTGAGCATGGCTCAATTGACCCCGCCTTTTTTTAAAGCTTATTTACATATTCTTTTAACTTTTATTATAGTGACGGATAATATCTCGAAAGATCACCTAAAAAAGGCTGCAGAAGATGTCGTGAGGCCGATACCTAAAGGAGAGATCGCTTTGACGAAAATGCAAAAAAGAAGGAAAAGACGGCACGAAAGATGATTTTGTGTCCTAAGAAATGTTCTGATGATGGGACTGATGACGAAGAATACTTCTGTCTTATTTGTGTCGAGGCTTTTTCAGACAGCTTTCCAGGCGAATAATGAATTTGTAACAGACCTTAAGTCCACTACATGCACGATCAACAAATGCATCGATTTCCAGTGAAATCCACTGACACAATTCAGCTATTATTTTGACTCGTGCAGCTATGAATCAGCACGATGAAACAATACTTTTACTCAGAATATTTCAAATTGCATCATTGCACGGCCTAAACCGGCCAATAAGCAACCAAATTATCAGTCCCCGATTGATCACCTTCCCCCAAGCTTGCGACGGCATATCCGGTACCCCTCTACGCGAGGTCGCTCAACGGATCCGGCTCCTTGGTTTCCTTTCCTCATTTTCCCTGAGTCTCGAAGCCTCAGTCTGTAATCCCACAGACTCGAGCCGTGCCCAGTACAAGATACTAGGAGCACATATACAATCCTCATCCACTTTCCTACATAACCTCCGTCGCGCAACCCTCGCGTCTCGATAAAGTAATCCGGGCACTCGTTAATTCGGCAAGCGTTATAACTGGCAATATTCAATCGATTCAATCAATAAATATCTTCTGCGTCATCAAAACCGCCTTTAAATACGGAGATAACTCGCAAGTTGACACCGCCGCCTCGCATCGAATAATTTGGAGTCTTGTAAGGGGTGGTCCCTCACAAATTTATTGCCACGATTGCTGACATTGTGCTCATACCAAATGCAATCCTTGGCCTGGTCCATATTTTAAATGCCAAAATTGTTACAGTGATTAAGTGTTTTATTATGATTATGTAATGAATAGCTTTAGTTTAATATAACATATTTTTAACTAAACGAGTAAACAGGTATTATTCGTTTTAATCAATTATTTTAAAGAAAGTATTCTACTGAAATTATGTAGGTTCAACTGACCCTGTAGGGTGGCTCACTTGACCCTACATATGGGGTCAGATGAGCCGCGCGACCTTCGCTAGTAAAATTGCAATTTCATCCTCTTATGTATACAATTATTTAAGTTTTATGAGATGCTTATGAAGCCATGGAAGTAACCTGACTATGTTAAATTGAAACATTTCTCTACCTTAAATAAAATAAAGTCTATATTGTTATGAACAAAATACGGTTCAACTGACCCCGCTCTACCTTAGTCGAAACTTAGAATTGAATAAAAAAATCTCCCGCGAATGGTGAAAATCAAAAAAGGGTTTGTTTGCTTAATGAAAATGCTAGGGCGCACACGGCTCGGAAAACGCAACAAACAAATGTGAATCTGATTGGAAGCTTTTACCGCATCCGCCTTACTCCTCAGACATTTCCCCAAGTGATTAACATTTATTTCGTTCCTTACATATAAACTTTTATTTCGTTCCTTACAATAAACGAAGTACAATAAATGAAGCTTTAAATATTTGTTACATCAAAACCAGAGTCTTTCTACAATAGTGGCATAAAAAAGCTACGTGTAAGATGCTGAGATACTGTAGATAATTAAGAAAAATAAATCATTGTTTAAAATAATCAAGTGTGTTTTATATACATCTTTTAAAGCAATCACAAAAATGCGCGAAAACTTGTGGACTGACCTAATACATTTAAAATATTATTGAGTTCTAAAGTTCTGAATGTATATATCTGGTTTGTTTAAAATTTGTCAGTGTTCGTCAGTACTGTTTTCGATTCTGCTCCTCAATACCATATAGGGGAGATGGGACTCCGGTGCTATCTGTTCCTTAACATCCTCGCCATAGTGATAGGGAGTAGATTGTAGAATATAATGCTAATGTTAAGTACCGTTTATGTACTTTTGCCAGTTTGGCCAACGTTACAGGTATGGAGGTCGGCATGTTAGCCACCAAATTTTAGACCTTACCCTATTATGTAGATTTATTTTATTAATTATTATGTTTTTTTTGTATATATCGCTGTTGTTTGATTTTTATTATTTTTATTCATTTTGAATTCGATTACATTCAAAATTATATTATAAATAGTAACATGCACATTTTATGTATAATTGACTATTTCAGTTGGACAATCCTCTGACTATTTTAATTTGATTTTTTGACTATTTATTTTAATTCTGTTTTTCACCTATAATTATTCCAATTTGATTATTTATTTTTTAACATCTTCGTGTTATTGAAATTCCTTTACTATTTATTTTATTGTGTTTTATGATAGTCATTTTGCAAATATTATTCTCAGACTGACATATCAATGGCCTATTTTTTTTAATTAATGATTATTTTATAAATACATTGTTTATTGCCTTAAGTTAATTCCTAATATTATTAGATACATTTTTTTCTCTTTTAACTTATGTAGTTTGAAGTATGCATAAGCTACTATTTTCTTGGTACGCTTGCCTTAGTACAGTACAGGCCTAGGTCTATTAGTAGTAGTAGGCGGCGTTGATCTAAAGAAGGACTGGGCTGCGGTAGGTACTCCCTTTTTTTCTCTTATTTACAACGGAGCCTCTAATCATAATGTTATATGTAATGTACAGTAGTTTAAAAAATGCGAATTTCATTGAATAAATATAAAAAACTAAGTTTCATTCAGGATGGATATGGTGAGAGTAAATGTCACCATTAGCAGCAGTTTCTGTTAGTTGCTGCCGTTATAATCATCTTTAAAAGTACTCACTTCTCTGGATAGTTTTCCTGCACATTATAGCCTCAGTGAAGTTCTTGGGCAGATAGTCGAGGTGGGGGAGCAACGCGCAGTTAACGACACCTAAAAATAAATATAATTTCATAAAAGTGAATTCACTATGAATTCAAATACCTTTCCCCCGAATACATACAATCTAGTGGGGGTGACAAAATTCGCACAAATGTCATCTTATTCGCTTCGCAATATTTAATACTTCCGTTTTTGGCGAGATATATTTTTTTATGCTCGATTGTTTTATAGCATAAAAAAATATAATAATAAAACACTGTGGATAAACTTGCAGATTTTGCAAAGTATCTACAATTAATGCTACAAATAGGTGTTCCTACGTACCTACTACAATTCAAAATGGACGCCCGTCCGCTATTCCGGAGGATGAAGGCGCGGCCCGATGGCGTAGTGGTTAGGTCGCCTGATCTTACATTGTAAGGTCCCGGGTTCGATTCCCGGCTGGGTCACCATTTTCCGTTGGGATCAAATTAACGGAATTGCATTTTCAATTCTGTCGATCGAATGCAATAACAAGACACACACTTACAGACATGTTACACGCACACATACATATATTATTATAGCACGTCATAGTAGGGTTGGTTGTAAAAGATTGTCATATGACAATAAACCCGCGCCCATTGTGACATTTTCACAATAAAGAGTATAAACAAGCAAACCCTATACCAGTGGTCTTTAACTTTTCTTGGTGTCGGCAAGTTTTTTTGTCGAGTCGAGTTACTTTGGCACATGGTCGGGTTTGGGGGGCGGATAGAGCTTCCCATTAGCTCCGGGGGCGATTTAAAAAAATCGGTTGTGCCCCCAAAACTATCCCGGCAAGTAGTCAAGGAAAGATTTCAACTAAATATTACTTTCATAAATAAAATCGATGAACGATTTCGACGAAAGCCACTCGCGGCCGGCGGATGGACCCGTTTGGGTTCCATTACACAACCGCCCGAGCGGCGCGGTTCGTTTCTCGGCTAGCCTGGCGCGGCTCGGCATTAAAATTTGATATTTGTAACGCAATTTTTTTATATTATTCGTGCAGATATGAGATAATCCAACCGATTTTCACGACGTGATTTCAGTCCAACAAGGCGTCTGTATACCGATTTTCAAGTCTCTAGGTAAGTCTAATATTTCGAGATTGTAGTATGATTAGCGCGCCCCCTGGTAAGCCGATTTCAACCACATTCTTTTCTGCTCATGCGATGACCAATGATGCCTGCATGCCAAATTTCAGCTCAAGCGGATGAAGCGTTTGGGCGCTATCATGGAGAAATACAGAGAGACAGACTGACTGACAGTCAGACAGACACACAGACTCACAGAAGTGCGTCCACAATAGTTTCCGAAAAAAATACCTTTAAAAAAATACGAAAATTAACAAACCTAAAGTGTATGGCTCGAATACTTCACCGCAGTGAGGATCGTAGTCCGACTTGCACTTGTAACAATGTATGGAATGAGCTTAATCGAAAAGAAAAATATTTCAAAATGTATTTCCATAAAAACAAAATAACTAAATAGGTCTAATAACATTTACCAGTATTGATGCCTAAAAGCACAAATAAGCAAATAAATGCAATTTTAAACCACATTTTTGAACCTTTTACAGGCTTTATATGATAAAAACAACAATTGACACAGAAATAAATTAATTAGATTAGTTACAATGCATTTTACTAAATTGAATTATAATTTGCATGACGCGTTGAAAGTGGTGCACTCTCTCGGTTTCTTTGCTAACCGTTCCGTTAGGAGTTTTGACACCCACTGGTAGTTAGTAATCATATTTGAATAAATAATTAAGTTTATCATGTTAAAACCCTCGTTATTAATATTTTCAATGATAATGCTATTTTTGAAGAGTTACCAATGTATATTTTAAGCATTTTATATTTTTTGGAATATTTTTGTAATTTCTACGCAGCACTCTAGCGGCATTTAATTAAACTACTTTGAAATTTAGTATCATAAAATGGCAACAAATGTCACCATTACTGATTAAAAATACAGCTCTCAGCAATCTTTTATCTCCTTTTTTCACAAGCTTCTTTAATTAAAAAAAAATCTAGCCGCCTAACTACAGGCATTGATTTTATATTGTATAAAATCAATGCTTTTCTGCATTTCCTGTTTTTCTTTATTTACAGTGTTCTCTAGCGACTTTCACTTTAACTACTTTGAATTTTAGTAACATCAAGTGGCGACAGATGTCGCTATTAACGATTAAAAATGACTTCCCAACCGTCTTTCATCACTTTTTTTTCACAAGCATCTTTAATTAGAACATTTCCTAACCACACGTGAGAACAGAACCGCTATCTTCATCTCTCTTTCCCCGAACACAACTCGCTTTCTTTCTCTTTCTGGGCTTTGTTTTAGGAAGCCACCCATGTGAATATGCCTATCATCATATTATGAAGGCAACGAGCAAATTTTCATAATTTTTGAGCGAGTTTTAGTGGCCAGACTAGGGTTACCATTTATTCAATATCTATGATAAAAAACCAGTCAGAAAGTACAGTCTGGCCAGCAAGAGTACCTACCTATGTAATATTTTGAATCTTTGTTTTATTTAACTTTGTTGATTTCAATATTGTTAATTTATGTCTCTATTGTTAACCACCCAATATTGTTAATCAACCAGCGTGCCGACACTCGCGCCCTTACCTCCAGTTGCAACCAGATTATTCCGGTCTCCAGACTGGTTACAGGTTCGAGGTCGCTTGCGAGGTCCTCTCCCTTACGTAGCGGTGATACGGTGTCTACCGAATCTATCGCGGACCACGGCATCCTTTGCCCGGCTGTTCATTCGGTATCGGGTAGCCGATTGGTCGTTTCAAGAGCAGTTGCCGTAAGGTGAAGAGCTACCCCCGCTCTATAGGAGACATCTTGCGGTGTCAACTACAACGGGCGAGCCCGTCACCACAGGACGTTTTAACGATTATTCGTTATATCGCCCTGCAGTGAGCGTAGAAGACTTTGGACAATACAATCCAACGTCTAGCTACGTCACAACCCGTGAGAGTCCAACGCCTTACCGCGAGTTAGCCAGGATAAACCCGGCGTTCTCGAGATACTCGCGCCCTCACTTCCAATTGTGACCAGATTTCTCCGGTCTCTCGATTGGTTCCGAGTTCGAGGTCGCTTGCGCGGTCCTCTCCCTTAAGAAGCGGTGAAACGGAGTATACCGAATCTATCGCGGACCAAGGCGTCCTTTGCCCGGCTGTTCACCCAGGATCGGATGGCCAATGGTCATTTCAAGAGCAGTCGCCGTAAGGTAGGCAACCACCCCCGCTCTATAGGAAACATTACAGTTCACAGACTCCCCCGACTGTTAGTCGGAGAGCACGCTCTTAGTCGCCAAACTGCAACAGGGCCCATTAGCTCCCAAAGTATTATGAAACTAGCTGACCCGTGCCCACTTCGTTGGGCGGTAAAACTTTTTACTTGTGATGAAATTATGAGTGTGGTTTGGTTAGTACTGAGTGCTATGATTTATTTCCCGACTGCCAAAAGAAGGGTTATATTTTTACTGCATATATATATATATATATATATATATATATATATATATATATATATATATATATATATATATATATATATATATATATATATATATATATATATATATATATATATATATATATATATATATATATATATATATATATATATATATATGTATTTGCATGCCAATTTGACTATATTACCGTTATTTGTGAGTGTCTTCTTGTGAGTGTCTTATTTGTGAGTGTCTTGTCTCTTTAACCATTTATGCAGTGAAGGTGAAATTATATGCAGTAATAGGGAAAATCTTTTGTTTTAAACACTTGAGACGATTACTTATTTTGATATGAATTCATAATTGTCTATGACCAATAAACATGACCTAACGATTTAAATAATAAAAAAAAAAATACGTGTGACACGCGAGGACTGCCGCTGTAAAGCTATTGCATAGCATTTTTAACACCTTATGCAATTATATTTATTTATTTATTTTATTTATTTATCATCTACGAAAAAAATCGTAGATGATAAGATAGATAATTAAATTATCTTTAAAATCGTGCAGGTTTCATAACAATACGATAGATAGTATTTGCGTAGTAGTCGTTTTTGTGTTCGGTTAGACCTAATTTCACAAATTAATTACACTATGTAATATAAACAAAATCTAAAATATTCAAAGCTAAGAATATTAGGAAAATGTTCTTGTTTAACATATATTTTTTTCGAATCGTAAGCAGTACTCGTTTAGACGTAATTATCAGTTTAAAGTCATTAATTTTCGTTAAGAAATTTCTTCATTCGGTCGCCGCGCTGGCCTAGGCCCGCGATAAAAGCTATGCAATAGCTTAAAAACTACTTTTTGTTACTTAACACGTTGATGGACAGTAACGCCTATAGGTTCATGCTGCAAAAATTATACGACAGAAAGCCCGTCGACTTCAGAGTTTTAATTAGTTTAAAATCAGTACGCCGCTCGGCGATCGCTTTTCTATACTATTATAAGGAACGACATGCTGCAGTGTCACCGCAGAGGTAATTTAGATAATTCTACTGTCACAATACAACATTGTATGGAAATGGCAATGTATGGAAATAAGTAGTGTCACAGACGAATCCATCGATGAGGTAGTACTGTCCATCAACGTGTAAAAATAAAAAATACGTGTGGCACTCGGGGACTGCCGCGGTAAAGCTATTGCATAGCATTTTTAACAACTTATGCAATTATAATTATTTATTTATTTTATTTTTTCTGATATCAGATAACTGCGCTCTATCGGAAAACGTTGAAATTATTCCGAATCATTTGCGGCTGCGGAAGCAAATGATTCGGAATACTTAAAACGTCTTCCGATAGAGCGCCGCGCACGAATTTTTTATTCGATAAAGCAAAAAAGACGGATTATTCGAAAAAATTCGCAGATAAAAAGATAAATAATTAAATTATCTTTAAAATGGTGCAGGTTTCATAATAATACGCCAGATAGTATTTGCGTAGTAGTCGTTTTTGTGTTCGGTTGGACCTAATTTCACAAATTAATTACACTATGTAATATAAACAAAATCTAAAATATTCAAAGCTATAAATATTAGGAAAATGTTCTTGTTTAACATATATTTTTTTCGAATCGTAAGCAGTACTGGTTTAGACGTAATTATCAGTTTAAAATAATTCATTTTCGTTAAGAAATTTCTTCATTCGGTCGCCGCGCTGGCCTAGGCCCGCGATAAAAGCTATGCAATAGCTTAAAAAGTTAGACATATGCTGTAGCTGACTTTTTTGTAGGCATTATCAAGCTCTACAACTTTTCTCTAGAACTTAATCGTATATCTCTCATCGTTAAGGCAGCGTTAGTTAGAAACGTTTTCGTTCGACCGTTTTTTCCGACTTACTTTGGAAATCCGACTACCACGAAAAAGTCTTTTCATTTTTCGGAATATTATATATAGCCTATGACACTCACAAATAACGTGGCTTTCTATTGGTAAAAGAATTTTCAAAATCGGTTCAGTAGATCACGAGATTACTTCCTACAACGTCACAAACTTTACCTCTTTATCTTCTTAATATATATAAATTACGTGTCACGTTGTTTGTCCGCGATGGACTCCTAAACTACTTAACCGATTTGAATCAAATTTGCACACAATGTGCAGTTTGATCCAACTTGAAAGATAGGATAGCTTACGTCTTAATTTATAGTCGCGATATTATTTTATTGCAATGTCGATTATTTGACATTCGCAATTATCTGTTAGTTCCAAACGATTTTAACAGATGGCGTTATCTATTGAGTAATCCATAGATGGCGCTGCTATGTTAAACCTACAAACGTCATAGTCGGCCAAGCGTTATTCTAAATTCAAAATATTGTGAAGGTAATACAGTGAAATTATTCATGCTTTTTAATTATTTGTGCTTCATTGTTCAAAACTCTTTAATTAAAATATATACATGTAAGTATTATCACATAGTTATAAAAGTGGAATAACTGCAGTATAGGAACCTCTCTCCATTTTTTTTCATTTTAATGCTAAATCTGGAAGAAAATTGTGTCGGTCGCTATAAATAAGCGAGATATCGGCATTCAAAGTTTAAATTTTAAAAACAGGCCAAAATAATATAATATAAAAATGGATGTTGGTATATCTGTATGCCCGTCTGTCCGAGTTTAATAGACTCCGAAACCGTTTGACCGATCACCATGAAAGTTGGCATATATATGTATTTTTTCATGGTTAAGGTTTTTATATATATCCGCTTTGTTGCAACTTTCAACTAGACGGCGCTGCAGCACACCAACTTCTATACTGCTCAACCGATCGCCATGAAAATTGGTATACATTGGTATTTGAGAAAAGATATAACACGGGCAACGCCGGGTAATACCACTCGTAATATTAGTATAGATAAGCGAAATGAGGCCAAAGGGCTGTTTTAAAGAAAACGATACCAAATCCGTCGAATGACTACCGAATGGTGAGCCTATTAACGCCGGCCGAATATTCTAAGACACAATGAACAGAGATGATGGCTTGATGTAATATGGATATTTCGATATATTTTCATTAGCCGAGGTGAGAAAACAAACGAATTCTTCTAGATTTAGATCATTACGAAAAGCATCATATCATTCACGTTCACTTTTGAGGCCTCACTAATCACGAGCTATACGTTTTTTTGCGCCTGCGCAGTTCAGCTACAGTAGATACAATATTGTGGTTCAGCCAACCGCTTCGTCAGGAAAAGAGCAAACTAATAGTTAGTTGAGCAATCTAATCTATACTAATATTATAAAGAGATAAAGTTTGTGACGTTGTAGGAAGTAATCTCTGGATCTACTGAACCGATTTTGAAAATTCGTTTACCAATAGAAAACCACGTTATTTGAGAGTGTCATGAGCTGTATATTAATCCGAAACATTAAAAGACTTTTTCGTGGTAGTATGATTTGCAAAGTAAGTCGGAGAATAAGCGGTCGAACGAAAAAGTTTCTAACTAACGCTGCCTTAACGATGAGAGATATACGATTAAGTTCTAGAGAAAAGTTGTAGAGCTTGATAATGCCTACAAAAGAGTAAGCGACAGCATATGTCTAACTTTTATAGTTAAGTCACAAAAAGTAGTATTTTATATTAAAAAAAATAATTTAAATCGTTAGATCATGTTTATTGGTCATAGTATCAACAATTATGAATTCTTATCAAAATAAGTAAATTTATCGTCTCAAGTGTTTAAAACAAAAGACTTTTCCCTGTTACTGCATAAAATTTTCCTTTTACTGCATAAATAGAGAGATAATACGCTCACAAATAAGACACTCACAAGAAGACACTCACAAATAACGGTATTATAGTCAAATTGGCATGCAAATACACACATACATATGCAGTAAAATTATAACCCTTCTTTTGGTAGTCAGGAAATAAATCATAGCACTCACCGAACTACACTCATAATTTCATCACAGCCCACAGGTAAAAAGTTTTACCGCCCAACGAAGTGGGTACGGGTCAGCTAGTACTTTATATAAACAATGATACTACCTATTGGTAGTATCATTGATTATACACATTTTTTTACATTAAAAATTCTCTTTTACAAGTGCAGCAGCCATGTAATACTTAGAATGGGCTAACATAATTGAATGCGTATAGAAAATTGTGTCTTTGCTGTAGACGGTTGAGGAGTTTCCTCGTTGGAAGCCAACCCTGGGTGCAGTGGCGTGCCCAGGGTTGGTGAATGGGACAAGCCCGACACACCTTTTTGTGTTTTTACGCTTTTATAGTAAAAAAAAGTGGTACTTCTTTATTGTTAAAGTTAAATATTCAGTTTGGATTTTACTGCTTGTGTGGTAGATTCAATAGAGCACACTGAAGGCATGTTACTGCTGGACAGAATTTAACATATATTTATCAGCAGTCGCATACCTGCGGTGGCTTAGAGATGCAGTTTTATTTGCTTGGGCGAGTGAAATCAAGTTAGGACAGAACTCACCACAAGGGACAATTTCCTCCATTATTTATCAGGCAAACAAACCACAAATCAATAAAAATTATACAATAAAAAAAATAAGTGTGGCACTCGGGGACTGCCGCGGTAAAGCTATTGCATAGCATTTTTAACAACTTATGCAATTATAATTATTTATTCATTTTATTTATTTTATTTTTTTTGATATCAGATAACTGCGCTCTATCGGAAAACGTTGAAATTATTCCGTATCATTTGCGGCTGTGGAAGCAAATGATTCGGAATAATAATTTAAACGTCTTCCGATAGAGCGCCGCGCACGAATTTTTTTATTCGATAAAGCAAAAAACGGATTATTCGAAAAAAATCGTAGATAAAAAGATAGATAATTAAATTATCTATAAAATGGTGAAGGTTTCATAATAATACGCCAGATAGTATTTGCGTAGTAGTCGTTTTTGTGTTCGGTTAGACCTAATTTCACAAATTAATTACACTATGTAATATAAAGAAAATCTAAAATATTCAAAGCTAAGAATATTAGGAAAATGTTGTTGTTTAACATATATTTTTTTCGAATCGTAAGCAGTACTCGTTTAGACGTAATTATCAGTTTAAAATCATTAATTTTCGTTAAGAAATTTCTTCATTCGGTCCCCGCGCTGGCGGCCCGCGATAAAAGCTATGCAATAGCTTAAAATCCGCTCTGTCACTTGTTACAAAGAAACGGAACTAAATACGGAACATGCTCGCATTCTACTTCCATAATGCAAGCCTGGCTTAAATGTCAATACAAAAGTCGTATAGATGCATATATTGTTTTGCATAATTTGCCACAGGTTAGAATGAGAGGACCACTGATTTTGAAAGTCCCTTTGCAAGCCCAATTGTGCGAGCGAGATGACTAGCTGGACTGTACTCGGTAAGATTGCAGCGAATTGTCGCTTTATGGATAAGCTGTTTTGTCGCGTGGAGCGATCTGTGCTCACTAGATAGCAATAAACGCTCGCAAATTTATATATTAGTTTAGCGACGAGATAAAATGCAAGCTGGGCTTTTTGGCTTATATGAAGGGACCGCCACTGCCTGGGTGTCGCAGTCCTGTTTTGGTGGAGCTTAGAATAAGCTATCATAATTGAATGCATATACAAATTTTCGTGTCTGTGCTATTGGCCGTTAAGGAGTCCCCTCGTCGGGAGCCAACACTGGGTGCAGCAGCCATGTCATGGTAAAACTTAGAACGGGCTATCATAACTGAATGAGTATACAAAATTTCGCGTCAGTGCCGTGGAGGAGTCTCCTCGTCGGGAGCCAACCCAAGGTGTAGAATCAGGTCATGCTTACCATAAAACAAATACATTATCATTGGAATTGAATCATCATGTACATTTTCAACTTCATATGACAATATTTGAAGAGTTTCCTCAATTCCTCATAAATCCTATCATCAGAACAGGATTTTGATAAAAATGGGACCAATCTGCAAGTATATTTTATTATTTGAAAAATATTTTTAAAAATCTGTTCATAAATGGCAGAGTTCTGAGGTAAAAAACATTAAATAAAAATACAACCTCCTCCTTTCTTTGAAGTCGGTTAAAATTTAAAATAGTTATCTGGTTATTTGGCGGTTCTTTCTAATGGGAGCTCATCGAATTCGATAGAAATAAGTATGTACTACATATTTATTATATAATGCACTATTATTGTCTCTTGACGTTCGCCATTGGTATGAAATGCTACATTGCAATTGCAATTACATTATAATGCAATTTTCATTGTGTAATTTCTTTTACATTAAATTTGATTTCATTTGATTTGATTTGATTATAAAGAATGACGACAAACTTCTACCCATTAAATCTTACAAAACTGTTACAAAAATCCGAGAAACTAGTTTCTGCGGGCGCGGTTCTTTAATTATGTAACGAGTTCATAATTTGTAGCCGTTAGAGCTATTTTCGAAGCGGGCTGTGTGTAATACGTTACCGGAATGCCGTAGAGGTGGACGACGACACGCTATCTATCCTAAGCCGTATCCTTTCGGAGAAAAATGCGACCAGCACTACTTATATGGTACCCTACTTACCTAGTAAGTACAAGGTACTCTGAAGCGAATACCGTGAATGTGGAAAGGTTGAGATAAGTTGGGCGCTGACGACTGGGCCATTTAAGATTTTTTTGAGTGGCAGAGAAAGGATAACTACTCGAGTGCACTGAGAAAAATATTGGATTTCCTCCCTCAATGACGTTTTGTTGAAACAACATTACTCGATTATATGTTTCACCATGCTCCGTATGGAAAAAAACGGTATACGTAGCTACAACATGATTCTTGTAGCAGACTATAACTTTACGTATGGAATATAACTCAGTCATCTGGTGCACAAGTGAAAACAAATACATTCAGATGGTATAGCGTATTCAAAGAATTTTTTAAAGATATATTTATTACAGAAAATACAATATTTATCCATACTTATTTCCGTCCGATGTTGTGCTAGGAATGTTAGGATACAACAGTCTTGAAACGCGTCGATATATTTCACTAATTATATTTGCATATAAATTAATTCGAGGAACTATTTATTTGCCAGAGATACTATGTAAGTTTAAATTGTACGTACCGGTAAATTACACAGCGAGGAGATCGCATGTGCCGTACCATCGTACAAACATTCTTGTAGACAGGCCAGTGGGAAGGGTTATAGCTCTTCTTAATTCCTTACCCACAGAAATAGATTTCTTTTGTATATCCCCTTGGCAGATAAAAAGACAGCTCCCTGCTACCTCATGTTTATCATAATCTGGCTTTTATTTAGTTTTATATTTTTATGTATTTTTCTTGTTCAATGTTAGCATTTATTTAGTTATATAAGTCATTTATTTTTAGACTTACACTCTAGCTTTAATATTCAAGGGCGAATTGAATTCATCTGTAATGCTCTTGAATACTATTTGAAACTAATAAATAAGTATGTCATGTTGGTGTAACATGCTGTCATGCATTTACTATGCCCGCAACATGGTAACTACACCGTTACTCTTTATGTTTATACATACGTACTGATTACATGGTATTTCCGTGTATTACAGCGTTATATTTTTTCAGAGTAGTCCATTTATTAAGGGTTTTACCTCAAAATGAGAGATAATACTCTGGAAACTCGTATACACACCTTCATTTTGGTGTTTTAAAAGTTGTCTCAAAAGTCTCAGAAAACACTATGTCAACGCCGCCTAACTAGGCCTAGGCCTGTACTAAGGCAGTCGTGCCAGAAAACTATTTTACCCGTGCATACGTTTAGATTTAAATTAAATAAATACAAAAGAAATCAAGTTAGTGCTTATAAGTATTTAAGAAATCATGAAGTGTCATTAGAAAAGGAATATTAAAGATGCAATTAAAATTAGAGTGCTAGTTTAAAATAGTCAAAAGTGTTATAATATAATAAATATTAAAAAAATAGTTCCCATATTATCTTAAGAAAGTGTGAAAAATATTATAAAGTAGTCAAAATCACTGTTAATTATTAAATCGGGGGTTTGCAGCTTGCATCAAAGAATTCACATGATGACAAGTTATTTTGGCGGCTGCGTACCTCCGTCACGATGTCATGACCTGCATTCACCCGTAGCTCAGTCGCGGATGCGAGAAAGGGACCGACCCATGCGCCGGCTTACGTTAGAGCGGGACGCGCGTATGCCGGACCAGCGAGCGACGACAAGGATGCAACCTTACGAGTGCGAGAGAAAGATATATTTAACGGGGTTTCGACGTTTCCACGATTTGTGATGAAGAAAGTAGGAGCCCTAATACATAATTCAACTATTTTATAAGATGGCTGAGTAGGTTTTTTTTTGAGTATTGTACATTAATAAACCAATTGATAGTAAGTCCTACTCAGTGGCGTAGCTAGGGTAATTTGCGCCCGGGGACAAGACACAAAATTTGCGCCCTTTCTCGTATCGAGAGTCTGGAGACTCACTCGGGCCGGAGTCCCCAAAAAAAATTTATTTTCAGTTTATATAATGGAACGCCAATTTGGTAAAAACTAAAGTCCTTATATCCCATTGCAATTCATTTTTTCTAAATACAATAAAATTGTAATGGGATAATAGGACTTTAGTTTTTACCAAATCGGCGTTCCATAATATATGGTTCATAAATAGAATAAAAACTAAAAATTCTTTTTATGAATTGAAACAATTTATTTAATAAACACTAAAATACTAAAATAAATACTAATTGATTATTAAAATTAATAAATACTAATAAAAACTAAATTCTCTACGTATTTATTGTACTGGGCCGTGAGTGTGTATGTGTAGTATATATGAATTGGATTTCTACTATAAATTGATCTTCCTCGATTTGACTGTCGCTGACTCATCAATTACTTTGTCAAAATTAATAGAATCATGGGTTTGTCTTTCGATGCTAAGGAGTGCAAGATCACTCAGACGATCTTGTCCCATTGAAGCACGTAAATATGATAAAATAAGCTTTAGTTTGCTGAAACACCGCTCACAACTTGCAATTGAAACAGCAATTGTTAAAAGAATTTGCAGTGAAATACGCGTATTGGGAAACACGTCATCTCCATATGATACAATAAAACCAAGAAGGTCTAAAGGAGTTCTGGTAGAATTTCAGTCCGGGTATTGATCAGCATTTTGCAGTCTCCGATTTCTGTGAACAATTCGTGACCATTGACGTCGGTGTAGTAGAAATTTCCAAAATCTAAACAATTTTAATAAAGTGAATCGATGTTTGTCTCAGCCAGAAGACTTTTTACGTCTAACAGAAATCTAAATTTGGTGTTAGGGTTTTTTAAACGTAAAAACCGTACTGATATTTCTTGTTGAGTTGTTTGTTTAAATCGTAAAAACTAGGGTTGTAATGTCACAAATTTTTTGAACATTCAAGATTTTTAATTTTTCGTTTAACATCTCACGTTTTAAAATACAATCATTTTTATAAAATTAAAATACAAAAGTTAGTTTAAATCCATGCTCATTTTGGCGCCTCCTAAGCTGTGGCGCCCGGGGACATATATACCCCCCTGCCCCCCCCCCCCCCCCTTAGCTAAGCCTCTGCTCCTACTCGTACACTTGGTAGAGTCAAATTTAACTAATATTAATACTAAAATATGTATATATGTAGCTAAATTGTAAGGTATATTAATACGAAGGTTAAACCGCAGATTTCGAACGGAAATAATAAAGAAAATTTTCCCATATTTTCAATGAAAATTCTTCGACACAATTTTTTTTTCTGTAACATTGATGAAAACAGTGCATTTTTATGTTTTCAAGGGTGCTGAACACGGAAATGATAATAAAAATGCAAGTTTAGCTCTTGTACTTTAGTTATTAAAGGTTTCAGAATTGCCCTTAACCCCTCAAGCGGCTGGTTAAATCTTAGCACTCACCTGTCATTTCTGACAGTTGAAGGTCAAAAATATAGCACTTTAGAAAAACGATCCTAAGAAAGAAACTTATTGATGGATCATAAAAAGAAGAATTGTAGAATGAATTGGATTTTGAATTAAAATCCAACCTTTTTGTTAAAGTAAACCTCCCCAAGGCTCCTGATGCATAATGGCAATTTATTTTAAAATAAGTTAGATTGTCAAAGAAAGCTATTTCGAACCTTACCCAGTCGCACTTTGAAATGAAGCAAGTCCTCTTTCTTTTGATTGTTTGTTTGTTTATACTTTCACATTTCACAATGGGTGGGTTTATGTCCAACCAACCCTACTATGAAATGTTTACGTGTAAGTGTGTGTGTCCTGTTATAGCATTCGATCGACAGAATTGATATGCAATTCCGTTAATTGTATCCCAACGGAAAATGGTAACCCAGTCGGGAAACGAACCCAGAACCTTACAAAGTAAGATCAGACGACCTAACCACTATGCCACCGGGCCGTGTGATTATGCGAATGAATATTGGAGTTAGTTTAAGTAGTTGCTGCATTTTCTCAAATATACATGATGTCTTGGTTGATATACGCGGCAACATAAGTCATAATACTAGATTCAATGAAGATATTGCAACGATATTGCGAACCAACGTCTACCTGTTCGTTTTTCTAAGTAAAATATACTTATAATGAGAAACTAATATATACTGAAAACTTTTGCAATTTCACGACAGGTCAAACTGAAAGTTCTTAAAAATGGCCACTAAATGCCTACCCGCCTACACCAAAACCTTGCTCTATGCGTATAATACAAGTTTCCTGTTTCACGACGGCGGCGGGATCAATGGGCCGGGAGCTAATGAGCCCTTGCTGAGTTGGCCACGAAGACCCATTCTGTTCAGGGTTGGTCACACTCACGGGTCAACACCCATCCGATGGCCTCTACGCATGAAGTGCGAGCCTGGGCAGGACTCTGGCCTTAGGGCTAGTTTCCCCTAGGAATCAACCTTCTGGCGCTCTTGGACGGTTTGCGCACCGTGCGGCGTAAGCCAATCGACTGTGCGCTCTGACACAGTCGGGGGAGTCTGGAAGCAGTACTGTTTTCTATAGAGCGGGGGTGGTTGCGGACCTTACGGCGACTGCTCTTGAAACGACCATCGGCTACCCGATCCTGGGTGAACAGCCGGGCAAAGGATGACGTGGTCCGCGATAGATTCGGTATACACCGTTTCACCGCTTCGTAAGGGAGAGGACCGCGCAAGCGACCTCGAACTCGTAACCAATCGAGAGACCGGAGTAATCTGGTCGCAAATGGAAGCAAGGGCGTGAGTGTAAGCCCGCTGGGTAACACTCCTGGTTATCTCGCGGTTAAGGCGTAGGCCTTTTACGGGCGTGTGGCGTAGCTAGATGGTGGACTGTTTTGTCGTCAAGTCTTCTGCACTCACTCCAGGGAGATAGAACGACTAATCGTTAAAACTTTCTGAGGTGACGGGCTCGCCCGCTGTAGTCGATAACCCTAGTTGTCCTTAGGAAATTTGAGCTCCAAGCGTAAAACCGTAACATAGGGGGAAGTCCCCTAACGCCGGACAATACCTAGCGGCGGACACTAATAGTATCTTAACAAGTCGCTGCGCGATCGATACAAAGACGTAGGAAAAGGAAAAGCGTACGCTTCCCCGCGCCCTTTTCACCGGTCTTTGTATCGATTAGTGTCCGACGCTTGGTGCCGTTCGGCGTTAGGGGACTTCCCCCTAACCAACCCTCCTCCTCCCCTCCTTCTCGGATTCCTTTCCTTTTCTCTGTGTCTTTATTTAATTTTAACAATTTGTTTTTGTCTTCGTTACGAGGCCGATGATAATGTAATAATAATATAATAAAAGCGTTTATTCGCTGACCGTATTGTACAATTTTGCCTTATGTGATAAAACAATATATTTTATTATATTTAAATTTAATTTTTAAATAAGGTATCATATTTTTCAGCAGCCAGTTTTTTGGTCAGGTTGTCCTTCGACATAGGCCTCCCCCATTTTCTTCCATTCATCTCTGTCCCAAGCTAACCTTCTCCATCCTTTCGGTAAGTCATCTTCCCATCTTTTAATTTGACGTCCTTTTAGTCTTTTCCCATTTCTAGGATACCATTCCATTACGTCCTTCGTCCATTTTTCTTTGTTGGTTCTCATGATGTGACCAGTCCAGTTACATTTTAGTTTTCTAATTTTGTTTGTTCGAGGCCGATGATATGCGATTAGGTGACCAGTTCGAGAAAATTTCATTTCAAGCATGCATTTCAAACCGTCTCGGATGAACCCTTCAATCATTAGATATATACCCGGAAACTCGCGGCCGACCGCCTTTACCGATGCGGTACGCGGTACGGATATGGCACACACCGGAATGCGCGTGTACCGCGGTAAAGTACCACCACTTACCGCAGAACGGTCTCATTTGGTCGCGGCGCGGTCGTGACATTGGTAATTGAACAATTGAACGAGAGCGAATCGCCCTCGCCAGTATCTGGTATGTACCATACCTCCTAGAGCGCTCACTAGGGCGCTTGTTATTGTACTGGTAAAATGGAAAACGTACACCGGCCGAAATGACTGCGCAATTTACTTGCATCTCACTAGATAAAAGGCATTGAAAGTTGTTCGAAACGCAGTGGTCCAGAATGTAGAGTTTTAGGTCAGTTCGAGAACGTTTTTTCCTAAGCTCATAACAGTTTTTACGCAATATAAATGAATTTTAATATATATTATTTTATACTACTTGTGTATCTGTCAATGTTGGGGATTCGGAAGGCAGTGGTCCAGAATATAAAGTTTTAGGTCAGTTCGAGAACGTTTTTTCCTAAACTCATAACAATTTTTACGCAATATAAATGAATTTCAATGTATATTATTATCTACTAGCTACGTTTCTGTCAATGTTGGGAAATCGGAAGGCAGTGGTCCAGAATGTAGAGTTTTAGGTCAGTTCGAGACTGTTTTTCCTAAACTCATCTCCAACAACTTTTACGCAATATAAATGAATTTCAATATACTCGTATACTATTATTTGATTATTTAACTATTCATTGCGATGTTTTATTTTTGTCCATAATTATTATTCAACCGTAGTCTCTATCAAAGTTTTGGGTTCTCTTTATTCAAATTGCTTCCTGGATCTTGCAATGTATATATAAGTAAAATTATTGTTTGGATAGAAAAATATGATGTTGAAACTGCACCATTTGAAACAACCATAGTACTGTTTGCAGTAGTATTACATTCTTTACAGGCCTTAGAGAACGAGCTATATTTTGTGAGCTTTTGGCGATATATTTGTCGTTTATAACAGTTAAAGTTTGACTAGGGACAGTTCAATGAACTACACATTGTCGGCCTTCATTGAATGTTTTATGCAATCTATAAGTTTTTTTTACATACACGATGCACCTGCACGATAGGTCCTGTGTAACAGTTTCGACGATTCGGCACACGAAATTTTGGTCGAAACACAAAAGTTGAGGCAAAGTCTTGGTTAACCTAATTTTTTAAATGCAAAAATCGAAGAACACTCAAAAGCATGAAAAGCATGAACAAAAACAGTAGCTCTAAATAGACTGAGTGACATATCGTGCTCAAATTCCGCTCAGTAAGTAAATTAAAATGCTACCAATTTACAGAAAAGAAATGTTGCGATATCTTTTACGCGCGTCTTTAAAATAATAAATTCCGGGACGTTAAATAACAAAGAGCAGTTATAATATTACAGAAATTTTCGGTATGTACGAGTAATTAAGTAATCAAGGCCCCAGTCTTCAAAACTTTGATGCTTAACGATTTTTGAAGAGATTTTATTATTTTTAGTTTTTAAAGTAAACATAGAGCAGAAAAAAAATATATTCCAGGCTATAATTGTCTACATGAGTAATATTTAAAATTATTATTTTTTTATTTGAAATATTTATCTCTTTTCCTTGAATAGGCTAGTAGTTAATTTCGTACCCTAATATTTGGACAGCTAATCAGATATCACAAAAAATATTCATCACAAAATTTAAATTACATCTTTCTTCTTTAGTATACGCTGGTATTTTTTTCAAAAACCTATTTTTTTAATGTAGACGTCAGAATAAGTAAGATTTTCTAATTTTATACATTGAACAAACCATACCTGTTTTCTTTAAAAATACTCAAAATAAATAATATATTATTATTATAAAATGAAGGGTTGACTGATATACTTAAAAAAAGGATAAAAAATCTTTTTTTCTAAAAAAATATTATAAATATTAGTTCCTTACATACCTACGAAGATTCCTTTCTATAAAGGAAATTTAAGGACAGCAACTTTGTTTAAAAAATACATATTTAATTAATAGGAATTTTGACCCCTATTATCTATGCAGATTTGTCATTTTAATGTGAGCTGCTTAATTCCTCTCTCGTAAAACTCTCGTGTACCGGAACCAATAAATGATATAAAAGGCGTTGTTCACCGACTCTTCAAAGTTGATTTTGTTCTCTTTTAAAAAGTTATCCTAATTCTGAAACAAAAGCAACCTTATTGCAGCACGGTCTGGCAAGTACGGTGGGTGACTAAGTCTCCAGCCGCAACTCCTGCAACTTTGCGACTGTTTGCAGTGAAATCTGTGGTTATACGTTGGCATGCAGAAGCAGTGACTACATGCGATTGATCAGGCTCGGTTATTTAATCATGAGCTTCACAATCATTTTCTGCAGTTCTTTAACAGTATACGTTCACTATAACTGTATAGCCAGACTGCGAGAAGCTGTGATAGAAAACATCGGCACAGTATAAATAGGATAGAAAACGAATTTACCGCGTGAAATTTGTAGGACCCGACGTTTCGGTGACGTTGCAGCGCCGTTGTCTAGGGTAGACTGAAGAGCTGTCAGTCCGTTGTTTTGCGGGTAGGCCGCAAACCGCTGCCGCCACTGCGTAGGTTATAACGGTGGTGGGGGGCCGGGCTCGGAGCGCGGGAATTTTAAAAATCCGTCTTGCACAGAACAAGACGGATTTGTGTGTTGTGTGCAAGACGGATTTTAAACATTCCCGCGCTCCGAGCCCGGCCCCCCACCACCGTTATAACCTACGCAGTGGCGGCAGCGGTTTGCGGCCTACCCGCAAAACAACGGACTGACAGCTTTTCAGTCTACCCTAGACAACGGCGGCTGCAACGTCACCGAAACGTCGGGTCCTACAAATTTCACGCGGTAAATTCGTTTTCTATCCTATTTATAATGTCAAACAACCGCGATAGTCTTCGATTTCATACATCGGCACAGGATCCCATATTTGAAAATAATGCAAATTTTCAGCTATGCCATGGTTGCCCAAACGAAAATATTTGAGCAAAACCAAACGATGGAGAGACAAATAAATAGCTGATTCTTAAAAAAGAATAACATGGCCTTGAATTAAAAGTTATTTCAATTACTAAATTCTACCTCAAATCCAAGTTATTCACGTTCAGTGGCCAGTGTGGAAAAAAATCAGTAATTATATAGGTAAGGTACAGTAACCTAACATCTGAAATAAAATCCAGGATTTATTTCTAAGAAAGTTTTAGTATATAAGTTTGCGACCCATTTACTTATCGCATACTATATATTAATTTCCTGTCCCATCAACCGACCAGGAGGGAAAGTATTGTGAAAACGCAAAGAAATAATCGAGATGAAGACGGAAATATTTATTTTGAGCCCCTGAAAACGATTAACACTGCAGCTGTACCATACCAAATATCTCATTATTACCATAGACACATAGACGGCTGCTACAATAATTTCGTACATTTAATTTCGCGGATATTTCTGGTAAAATTATATTGTCAAACATATTTTTTTTTTTGTTGAGAAATCATCAAAAATTTTATTGGTTTTTATGAGCTAATATCTAAATATTTATGTATGTAAATAAGCAAAACGATATATTAATTTTGATAGAGAATCTAATAAAGATCATGATAGTATGTATAATTTCTAACAAGTTCAAGTTAGAAATGCCAAGTTTTTTTCACTTTTTCGACTTTCTCATATTTATCCATAATTGTCTATTTGTTTTACAAAATGAGATTTTAATATTTTATATACGAAATTTCAATGCGATTATTGCACAGTTATTCGGATTGCTATAGTAGTTCCATAGTTATAGTACTTTTTGTCGAGCGCGGCGATATTGCAAGAAATTCCAATAAATTGCCGCGGTCTGCCATGAAATTATGCCGCTACTCGAAGAGTTAAGGCAAAATAAACTGATCCCAATTAATCCTAAACATTTGTTTTATCTTGAATACAAAACATGTTGTACAAATCGTATTATAAAATAATAAAACTTTGATATAAATGAAAATCACCAAATTTTAAAAAGCAATAATGAAGAACGTTGAACTGTATGTAGGTATGTACCTGATGATCAATTTGGATATTGTTAAAACGGACGAATAGAGTGTAATTTAAATTTAAATAGATATTCAGTTTCTACAATCTGTTAAGATTTTTTGGGAAATAAATTGAGATTGAAATTGAAAATATGTTACTTAACATTAAGTATTAATGACTTTTCTTTCTTTTCTTACTTATAACTTTATTTTTCTGTTTATTATAGTTTTAAGACTATTCTGTGTGTCATTCTCTATTTAATCGAATATTATGTTCCATTTAATGCCGAGTATATAATGGAATCCCGTTGTATTTATTATATTATTATTATTATAATTATTCTGAAAACCACATTTTAGGGTAGTTTTGTTTACTCAAATTTTTACATAATTTATTGAAATAATAGAGTCCTATCCACCCTAGAACGGGCTAGTCCCAGTTGGGTAACAGAATCAAATAAGCAAAAGGTTAAGGTTTGCTATTCGGTTCCTCTTATTCGTAAGCAAAATCAATGTTTTATAGTAATTAGTTCTTAAATAAATAAATAGATATACAGATGAAATCAGTCCTTCGCTACTTGCCGGAAATGTCTTGGGGTAAGACAACCGTTTCTTTTGTATGTTTAATTTAAAAAAAATAAAATGTTTAAATGTCATACAAATACTGTTAGGAGTAATTTTTTGAAGACTTGCGCATTAAGATAGGAATTATTTTATACAGGGAATGAGCTATTGGAGGCCTATTAGGCCGAAGCTTGCTTCACACAATAATAACATGGGATACATTGCAAGTTTGCCGTTGCGGTCGCAGAGAGGCAAGTGCCGTTGTCAGCTGGACACCATCAGGTGCAATATAAGCGACATATATGCCTATCTACGGAATATAGTTGCTGGCGTATGCTCAACTAAGTCTCCACAATTTACTTTCGGACGCAACGAGGTTGCCGTTGTATGCGAGGGCAGTCGCCGAAAACCGTCGGCACTTGAAGCTTTCACATCAGGTAATCGTTTCGGTATATTTTTTTATTAACCGTTTATTAAAATCGTTTTTTTTTCACTACATTACTTAATGACAATACTTGTTTACAATATACCAGGTTTTCTAAACAATATGCTCATTTATAGTATGACCCTTCTTTGTATTTAGAATCGTAGGAATAATTTGTCGAATCACGTACGCTTTGTGAGTTTCGGTTTTTTTAATTTAATTTTCTTGTGCCTAAACGTACGGTATGTCTACTGTAAGTATATATACTGTATGTTCGAGAGTATTGTTACTTCTCCTCGTCACTTTGACATCCAAAAATGGCAGGGAGGTGTCCTTCTCTACTTCATAGGTGAATCTAATTTTTGGGTGTATGGCGTTTAGATGACCCAGAACTTCTTTTACCGTTTGTATGTTGCCTTCAGGACGCAGAAGTTATCGTCCACGTAGCGAAGTCAGAGAATGGGCTAATTTTGGAGGTTTTTATGGCGTATTCCTCAAAACATTCTATATATAAGTCGCTAACTATCGGCGATACGGGGCATCCCATTGCTACTCCGTCGATTTGTTTATAATAATCGACGCCCCATAGGAAGTAACAGGATGTTGTACATGTCGGCGTAGCTAATAGGGAGTCTTTCACGAAATGTCGCGAGTCTTTCAAGTAAGACATCGTTTTGTTACGTCTTAAATCTCAGTAAAATTCCCAGCAGTTCTCTCACCATCGGTTCACTACCCCACGCTCTCGTTTCGTTCGCGAGCGGCGCGGGCGCCTTCGGAGCTTTGGCGACCTGCGTGAGCGCCGCGACGGCAGTGCCACCGCGGACGTCGCCGCACACGAACCTCTCTCTCCTTCTCTCTCTTTTATTGAGCCGCAGGCGAACTTTCTAGCAACCGCCAGCCGTCGCCGAGGCCGCGAGCCGCGCTCGTGCTTTTACCATATTATACACGATACGATACGTTTTACAACTGTACAGTGCAACTTTGTGAACTGGTTCGAGTGATACGATACGTGCATTGCTTGCCGGGTGAGGATTATTTACTAGGAAATCGGTAAATTGTTTGCATATTTTTATCCCTTGGTAATTGAAAATAAGAAATACCCTTTACTGCCAAAATATGTACCTTTATTTACCTAAATTTTCAAGGTTTGGATATATCAAATTCATCATCCAATACTAGCTTCAAAGAGTTTAAAAACCCAATTAAAAAGCATTCGGGCTTAATTATTATTTCTTTATCTGGTAAATAGACTCAAATATTTATATATTTTGTATATTACAGTATAAATATATTATTTTATATATTGTATTATATCCATTATCATTACTTTTTATATTTTATTATCGCACATTTTTATTTAGATACTAGCTGCGCCCCGCAGTTTCACCCGCGTGGTGATAGAAAATTGTGATAATGATGATAGAAAACTATGTATCTTTATAAATTATAGCCTATGTGTTATTCTGATGTGTAAGCTATATTATTGTAAAGTTTCATCAAAATTCATTTAGTAGTTTTTGCGTGAAAGAGTAACAAACATCCATACAATACATTCTTACAAACTTTCGCATTTATAATGTGTGTGGCTTTGATTTCAAACCGCCGATATGCATAGACAGTGAGATTCGCACTCACGGTCGCCTATACCCGAAATCGGTCGTAATACTATCATTTTCACATTTCACCCTCATTCAAACAAACAGGAGTTCATGTTTCGCGAGGGGTGTTTCTTTTTGCTTCCCCACGAGCAATCCCCGATGAATTTTAAATTTGGAACTTTTTTTCAATGTGAGTTTCTGGCTCGTTTACACTCCGTAACTCTGTCCCTCTTGTGCCAGGCGAATCAAATGTTAGAGCCGAATCTTCTACATGCAGGAAAATGACTGCATGCAGCGATTCGGGTAAACACTCCTGCTCTCGCATTAACTCCTAGTGCATCGAATCATAATAGACTAGGAAAATGACGACTTTTAGCAAAATTTTGATAAAGCAGAATTATAATTAGTAACTATAGGCAACTAAAATATAACCTGTCTCGACTCGGAGAGCCAACGGCTCGCGGAGGAGAAGTATTCCTTGGCAAAATCATTTCCCCTCAGTCGCGTTCCTTACTATACTCAATCTTATATACTATACTAAATCTCGTTCGCTTCTATATTTACGATACGTTTTACAACTGTACAGTTGCACCGTATAGTGCAACTTTGTGAACTCGTTGAAGTGATACCGATACGTAAATTACGAAATCGGTAATTTTTTCTTCATATTTTTGTATTTTCTTTGTGAATTCAACCCGCCCAGATGAAATAGACAGCGAGATAAGCAGTCATGATCGCTAACACCCGAAATCGGTCACAATAATCTATAATATATCATCACTTGTCTTACGGAAAAATACGGAACCCTATTTAGACATTGTAAATACTATCGTGATTTTTATTAGATTCTCTATCAAATGTAATATTTCGGTTTGCTTATTTAAATACAAAAATATTTAGATATTATCTCATAAAAATAAATAAAAATTTTGATGATTTCTCGAAAAAAAAAATTATGTTTGAAAATGGAATTTTACCAGAAATATCAGCGAAATGACGCGCGAAATTATTCTAGCGGCCGTCTATGTATCTGTGGTAATAATGAGATATTTGGTTTGGATTTTAGGATGCATTCGAATTAGAAAATTATATTACTGTGCGCTCCGGGAGCAAGCCGCCAATATTGGTCGTTATGCAGTCAACGGTGTTCTGATGTGCAACCAAATTTGGTCGTTACGTAGCCGAAGGGCAACTGACTATTATAATCTACGACAACTAGCTTTAAGTGATTGATACGACATGCTTTTGTTGTATATTCTGAATGAATATATTGATACTGATTCTGATGCTGATACTGTTAGAGAAGCCTTAAAACGGTGTATCGACGTTATACACACCCAAAAGCCAGAGGAAGCGTTTTGAGGATATTTCGTGAAATAAAGCATATGAGACGACGGCTCGGAACAGCATTCCAGATGAAGATTGTATCAAGGTGTTCCAAAAACTCTACAACCGGTTTGCGAGTGTACGGTGAGGAAAGACATATACTCGTATGTATGTTGAAAACTCACAAGGTAGTATTTTTTATTGCCATCATCAGACTTCTTATTTTGAGATGGTCATAAAACTTTTTGAATGAATGTGCAAATATGACCGTGCGCCAAGGGTTCCGTGTTGTATTAAGTATGGGGCTCTTGCTATGAAAAACTTTCACAAAAGAATTGCTATCTGCAGAAAATAAAAAGTTTTCTGTTTGACGAAATGTATTTTTTCAATGTTCTTCGCATTAATTCGGCTCTATTGGAAAGGTTTTATTTTGCAAAAGGACCAGCTTGATTTTTGAGATGGAAAAGTGAAGGGTGATCGTTCGCCGGTGGCAAAGGGACTAGTATTATTCGAAAATTGTGCACATGTTTGCACATAAGCATATTTGAACATAAGCATTTCACACAAATGTAACGGGTGATGATTTTTTAAAATCTTATTTAAACATAAGCGTTTCTCACAATTTTCCAAGGAGTACTTTTATGCCTTTGAGCCGTTGGCTTCCCTGGGGGGTTAGGCTAGGTTAGGTTGGGTGACAGGTTTATAAGTCGCCTAAAGTCTGTAATAATAATTCCGCTCTATTGAAATTTCCTTGGAAATCGTTATTTCCTAGTCTATTTTGATTCGATACATTAGGAGTTCATGCGAGAGCTGAAGTGTCTACCCGAATCGCTACATATAATCACTCTCCTACATGTAGAAGATTTGGCACTAACATTCGATTCGACGAAGTTAAGAAGTACAACGAGCCAAAAGCATACATTAGAAAAACGTTTCAAATTTGAAATTCAGGAGTGTAATGTGTTCAGGGTTCATTTGTATATGTTCCCGTTTCTCTATTCCAGTATAACGTCTAAACTCTTGGACCGATTTAGAAGTGTGTAGTATTGTTAGAACTGTTTTGTCATCCCGAGTGTCATAGGCTATCTTAACTGTCCAAATATTAAGTAAATAGTTGTCGAAATGTCGTTAAATTAACAAAAATATATCGTGTTTAAACAGACCAAAGAAAAGGTCTGATTGAGTACGTTTCCGAAATATATATGTATTATATTTATATGGATAAATATATAAAAAAACCAATATTTCATTAAAAAACTCTAATAAAAATAATTATAAATACAATAGTTCATTTTCTGTAATGAAAGTCGTGTTTTTTTAAAATATACTTACTTGTATAAACGACGATAGCGCATGTATACACACTGACGCAGATCACGTCTATCTACAGTACACAGTATACAAAACTACAAAACAAATACTGAAAGTATAGGAAGCTCCAGTCTACGTATTTCTATAGTTGTCCAAGCGATAGTCCAACTTATTTCTTGTACTAAAAAATAGTCCTGGAAAGACTTAAATACGCTATGTATTTAATTTTGGATAAGAAATAGCTTTATGTCTTAATATTATTCTGTTCTCATGCTAACATAAGAGACACCTATGCCAATATCGATATTATAAAATTTCTAATTAATGCGCGATTAGGATATAATATCGATTAAATTGCAAAATGCCCATACGTTAGGTAGACTTTCTAACTATATTCTAAATGAAAGTTATCGATAGAAAATGATATCAACGCGAAACAAAAATATATTCAAACGGCAGTTTCTCGGATTTCGCAGTATTTTTTGTTCTTCTTCGCTAATTGCCGTGTCTGGTTTGAGTTATGGATATATATAGATACTTGGGAAATGTGTCGTCATTGATTGTGAGTGATTTCCTTTGCCTTTCTTGCCCATGCTATTCCATGACTATGTTTATAGTTTTCCTGCCCACCAACCGACAAGGAGAGAAATTATTGTGAAAGCGATTTTTTTTCCTGATGAAAATGCAAATATCCATTTTCATAGATTAAGATTCTAAAACATTTCAAAGTAGTAATTCAGGTGGTTACAAAGACATATCCAGGGGGAGGGGGAGGGGGGAGATATGGGATACGTCCCCCTCCGCCGAAATTTTTTTAGTAAAAATAAAGTCGAGAAAAATTTAAAATCAGGAAGAATCTGCGACTTACGTACCTAACGTCAGGCACATATCTAGGGGATGGGGAGGGGGGGGGATAGTTGGGATTTCACCCCCCGAAATTCGTCGTGTCTTCGTTTCATTATATGAGCAAATTCAAGATTGGTGGGTACCGCGCGCGTTGTTTTAATGAATGTCCCCCCCCCCCAAATTAAGTCTGGATACGTGCCTGGGTGGTGAGTCTAAAATCCATGTTCCAATTACAAATCTAGAACCAAAGGATATCGCTTCTGACGATATTGAGGAAACGACTGCCGCTTCCTAACGTAAGGTTATAGCGGGATTTACTCCATGAGGGGTGATGGGTTATATTGTCACTAATAATAATTCTGCTGTTTCAAGTTTCGCTGAAAGTCGTCATTTTCCTAGTGAGTCTTGATTCGATATATTAGAGGATCATGTGAGAGCAGGAGTGTCTTTACCCGACTCGCTGCAGTGCAATTCGATACGACTCACGCGAGAAAGACGGAGCTGCGGAGCACGATCGAGCCAGAAACACAAATTCGAAAAACGTTCCAAATTGAGATTTCTCGTGAAATAGACACTTATCGCGAAACATGAGCGCCTGTTACTTTAAATGAGGTTTGACTGTAAAAATGGCCTCTGTTTCATCAACGTCGATATTGTGCCCGATTCGGGCATCGGCGGCCATGACTGCCTATCTCACTTTCTGTTTCATTTGGGGGGTTAGAATTCTCTTAAGGGTCCATCACCCTGGCAATGAAAGCTTCCAATGGAGTTTCAGGTTATTTGTCACTTGGTGATCGGCGTCGAGTAGCAGATATCAAAATTACAAAATTAAATGTTTACCCTAGAACCGGACCCGGCCGAGTTAGGTGACGTTGCTGCTGGACTCTGCCATGTATTCATTTTCTGTCATTGATTCAGTGTTAAAAATATTTTTCTGCATGGTTCCTAAGTTTTGAAATTATTTATAATATTATATTTCTATTACTGAAATAAATAAATAAATATTTTATTATCTTAACAGTATGACGTCTAGAAATATTATGTTTAATGGCTTAGTTTATACCATTTGTGAGAAATAACACTAAGACAGTTACTGCTCGACCCGTTAGACGATCGATAAGTTCTTCAAAGCATTTACCGATATATCGCGAAGTGTCCAATGGTGCAATTATCGATGAGAAGATCACTTCGCGAAGTGTCTAAACACTTCATGAGGTGCTCAATTACAGCATACTGCGGAGAAATATACAGATATTAATAATTAATCGTACTTTATGGCATAATTATAAGTTTATTTGTTTCCTTTGCTATAGGTGTCTATGCGTTGAACTCTCTTATACCACGTAAAACATTTATGTGAAATATCCTAAACGCTAAGCAATTATAACAAAATTAAAGCCGCCGCAAAACGTGTGCACGTTAGTTTGTCTGTCTGTGAGTTTGACCACATTAAAGTCAATAAGACGAGACGGATTTTTAAGATTGTTCGTGAGGCACCTAATACCTGATAAATTTGTTCGTATTCCTGAATTAGTGTATGCAGTTTTGTACAGTTGAGGGAAGACTGATCTTTTTAAATACCTACACTAATTTAAATTGCGAGATCTGGTTGTGATTCGGGATATTCTAACGGTGGGCAAGTATTGCCGGAAAGTGAAAGCAATTTACTTTTTTTATTCTCTAGTCCACGCTTGCATGACCCGTGACCTGAGGTACAGTTGAAGAAAGAATGCCTTTTTTAAATACGTTATTTTAATTCACAAGATCTGGTTAGGCTACAGGATAGTCTAATAATGGAAAGTGAAATCAATTTACTTGTTTTGGAGAGAAAGACTTATAATTGGTTTTTTAAATGAATATTGGTGAAATTAATTCACTGATATCCAAAATATGCAAATCTTACAAAACTTTCGGTGTTTCTTTTTTTTTGCGAATTATGCCGTGGTGTTAATCGTTCCGCTATATATAATCCCGAGTGATCATGCCGGGAAAAGAGCGCCTCAGTACGCAAAATACTCAAACTGAATAACCGCTTACGTCAGGTAGAGGCCGCGCAATTCACCTCGAAACCGTGACCAGACTGTGGGACGGCAAAACTGGCCAAATCTGGAATTGAGCTCGTTGGGTTGACTGGGACCACGCGGTAAGGTGTCGGACTCTCACGCTTGAGTCGGCTAGACAGTGGACTGTGTTGTCCTTAAGTCTGTATGTTCACTCCAGGTTAAAAGAACGAGCACGTATCGTTATAACCTCCTGGGGAGACGGGTTCGCCCATTGTGGATGGCGCATCAAAAGTGTCCACCACTGGAGTTGCGGCCGCAGGCAGGGTTCGCGGAGTCCTTTCCAGGTTAGTCCTTCTTCGAGAAGGCTTTTGGATTGGAGCTGAGACTTGAATTGAGCCGACCAAAGGTAGCCACAGGTCATCAAGCCCAAGCTGCACAGAGCGGTTAGGTACCATTAAAAATTGACAACAGGACGGCGTCGACTACAACGGGCTAACCCGTCACCCCAGTTTAGTATAATATGATCGTTCTTTTATCCGTGGGATGAGCGTAGAAGACTTAGAGATCAGCCAACCTACTGTTTAGCTATGCCAATATGCTCGACAATGGCTAACGCCTTACGGCGAGGCGCCGGGAAAGGTACCCAGCGGACAACCTTGCCCCCTGACTACCAGTTTGGAAGGATATCTCCGTCTGGAATTTACCTTTAGGATACCACCTACCTCCTTACTGGTTACAGGATCGAGGACGCTTAGGCGACCTTTACCTGCAGTATTTTTAGCGGTGATTCAGTTTAAATTTATCGCGGACCATTGACATCTTTTACCCGGTTCTGAATTCAGGATCAGGTTGCCAAATGGCCATTTTAAGAGTGGTTGACGACAAGTCAACATCCACCTCCGCTACTTAGGAGACGATATATTCCAATAGTCTTCACACATCTTCAGTATAGATAGCCGGCGTTGGATGCCGCCGGCTATCGGGATGTGGTCCCTTAATTGCACAACGGTTTTTTACTGGAAATGCGCGCTAAATCCTGGGATTATTTTGCGCTCAATTAGGGTGAAAATGTGCTAGGTGAATATTAAAAAGATGCGCCGAGTGAAGGGTCAAATAGTTAGAGAGCTCCCTTGCACTAGGTATTAAACGGGGTATTTTATATGAAAAAAACTACTTATGCACTGAATTCTTTGGGGTTTCTCGGCCTTGGAAAGTCAGAAAATAAACCTGGCAAACTGGCCTTGGTATCGGAGGGTTCCCACGGAGACTGGGGAGACTGAATTTGGCTCGTATGCAGGCGGGCTGGCGCACTGATGCTGACTGGTAATTTGGCCGGCAAAAAATAATTTAACTTTAGACAATTATGCGGCGTACTGCTGCTCTAGCTGACAGAAAAATGTGGAACCGATGGGGCATTTCGCCCCAGCGGTCCGCCGTCGGTCCGCTTCGTCCCACGGTTCAAATCCAAGAGAGATAGATGGGTTTAAAAAAAAAAAGAAGAATCTCGACCCAATCGATTTATTTTTATTAGACTGGCAATTTTGTCGAGAATCGGTCTAGGGATGTGTCTTACTTTATCGCATGATGCGAATATCGCATCCGATTTTAGTCCGATTGAGTTTTAACATATTTTCTAAAGTTAATTATCACTAATGTTTCAAGGAACTAAATTTTCGTGACGACTAGTTCGTCATATTAGTCAGAGTGCAAAATCGATTGACTGACGCCGCACGGTGGGCAAACCATCCAGTAGCGCCGGGAGTCGTTATTCCAAGGAAACCGATCTACCGGCCGCGAGGCCTGAGACGCGAGAGTCCTACCCAGGGTAGCCTTCCACGCGAGGAGGCTACTGGATAGGATAGGAACACAGTGGATCTTATGGCCCAAGCTGCAAAATGGCCGGTGGAATAACGGGAATTGCATAGGTAATGGCCTAATATTTTCTCAGCGTGGTCGGGCGACGCGCCGTGTCGTCCGACGCGGTTGCGCGACAGCGAACGGCTCGGCGCCGTCCGTGGTCAGTTTCGTCTGTCTGCGCATTCGCTCGGAATGCGCTGCGCAGGCGATTCGAAAGTTCGTTCGAAAATCGAGACAGGCTCCCTTGAAAGGAAACCTGTTCGCTCATATTCTGTATTCGACTGCCGCGACAGGTTTCTTTTTCACAGCCATTCTTCTTCTTTTAGTACACGGACATGCGCGTTTAATTGTATTCGCGGTAATTAAAAACAAAAGACGGCAAGGTTTTTCGGTAATTATGGCAAATTGTGGCCTTGAATAAAATTCCCGTGGCTTGTATTTTTTTATGAGTTCAGTACTAAAGCGTACAAAAGAATTCAAACTCCACTTTGAAGACGCATATTTAAAATATTGGTTGTTTGAATAAATATTGGTACGAATCGGATGGTTTCTAATGATCTTGTACAGCCTGGGCCTGGTAGCCTGTCTGAGTTTTTTTGGTCGGCCTAAGTCGCGGCTTATCTCCCATCCGGTACCCTCCTCGAAGAGGGGCTCAACTTGGAAAAACCGCTGAGAAATCTGCCAGCGGCTGAAACATGCAGTTGAACAGCTGATCAATTTGCGCACCGGACTTTGTAAACCTAAATTGCGCCATTCGCCGGATAACCAGGCAGTCTGGAAATCATATCCTTAGAAACGATTCGTTGGTCACACGGTCCCGAGTGCGTTTGACGGGCGTGGGACGCGACGGACAAATCGATCCGAATTACCGTTAACGTCAATTAGAGGCCTAAATAGACTGGAAGATGGAGAAATCCGTCCAATTCTGGTAGTAAGTGCGCGAGGTTAATACGATGGTTGCACTTCCCAGTGCTTCGCGGTAAGTTCAAGTCAATTCGCAATTCACGCACGTTTGTGGTCTCTCGCGCCAATACCAACTACGGGAAAAAATCCATCGCTTATAGGCTGATGTGCACGTATGACTCTCGCTTCCCCACCATCGACATTTTCAACCTCAACCAACCGACGTTCGCTAAGGAATTATTCAAATCAATTGCACCTAACCAGCTTGTTACAATTGCACCTATCGTACTTAGTTATATACTTTTCATGCAACATATCAGTAGCTACTGCAAATATTTTTTAATCAATAAATATCCATAAATATCTGTATCTATATGTCCACTATACGACCTATTTATATTCATATTTATATCTATATACATATTATATCTATATATATATATATATATATATATATATATATATATATATATATATATATATATATATATATATATATATATATATATATATATATATATATATATATATATATATATATATATATACTACAGATACACACACCCACACATACATGCATACCCGCAACACACATACAAACACACACATACACACACTCACACATACACGCTCTCCATCACACAAACACACACTAACATCCATACACTCGCACCTAGCGATTTTAACTGTTACTTTTAAATTCTTTTTGGTTTTATTTATTTTGTATTGTTTAGCATATTTTGTAATCCTTATATAGCAAATTGGCTTTGTTACTGGCTTTGTTACTGCTATATATATATTATGCTTATACGTATTTTTTTTTGCTGTATGTTTTTAAGAAAAATAAAATAAAAAATAAAAAAATAATATATATATATATATATATATATATATATATATATATATATATATATATATATATATATATATATATATATATATATATATATATATATATATATATATATATATATATATATATATATATATATATATATATATATATATATATATATATATATATATATATATATATATATATATATATATATATATATATATATATATATATATATATATATATATATATATATATATATATATATATATATATATATATATATATATATATATATATATATATATATATATATATATATATATATATATATATAAATATATATATATATATATATATATATATATATATATATATATATATATATATATATATTTGATAGTTTTGTGTATATATTCTTTTTAGAATTGATCAATAAGATGATTATAAAGTAAATAATTATAAAAGCCACTTACATCGTGACGAAGGATTCCCTTGATCGGATTCGGGAATGCTTTAGGTGTTAACGAGAATGATGAATGCCTCTCACTTGCGGAAAGAGGAGTAGGTTTAAGTTGGGCCCATTTTTCAACTAGTAAACGCTCACCCTTCATCCAATTATCTCAAAAATTAAGCTACAATCCTTCTTTATACGTAAACTCACTCAATTTCCTATTATTCAGGGGAAATAACAAGACAAGACGAGCTACTTGACAGATGGAAGAATTTAAAATTTCGAATTTCGTTTTTTTATTTTCTAAAGGTGCGATATAAAGAAGCTGCGATCAAGTTTATTTTATAAATGATTTTCAAGTAAATATGCTGAAATATGTTTAATATGTTACTTTCGTAGGAAACGATTATCGGCATAATGTTTTTCTACAATATGTTTTTGCACACGTATGTATATTTTATGCGCTGTATGTTCCCGGAAATAAAAATAAAATAAAATAAAAAATTACGACACGGAGCATAGTAATATTATGCGGTCGCTTCAGATTTGTAATGGTTGGCGAAAATTATAATTTCCATCTACGAATTTTCGCATCTTAAAATCTAGTGATTACATTATCTCTAGCAATGAGAATGCAATTCATGGAATTGGCACACAATAAAAATAGAAAATTGTCATGATTAACATAATAATATGATTAAAGTGATTTATTTACATTCATGAAGACCTCTATAGTCTTTTTAATGAACATTATCTTAAGTATAAAATTATCGTTCAACTAAATTGACATTTCACCTTGTGAAATATATCATTGTTAGGTGAGAGAAAGTTTTTTTGGATTGGAATATCTGGCCCTTTTTACGCATCATTGTCATCATATTATTATAAATTAAAATTCTAATATATCTATTATCTTCTTCTTTTCTTTTGTAACGGTTCCGCGCAGCTTGGGACTGATGGCCTATCTGTATTTTCCTCTGATCATCCCACGGCTCAGCACCCATCCGGTAGTCTCCTCAAAGACTACTCTCCGGGACTAACCCAGAAGGGGCGCCGCGAACTCTGCCTGCGGCTGTAACATACAATATAAAAAGTATTATTTATAAAATTATGGAGATTAAATAACAACGTAAAACCTCGGTTGTGTCACCCCAAGACTGTCCTGGCAAGTAGACAGACCCCCTGCTAATCGCCCCCCTGTGCAACTTAACTTCTCAATCGCGCGCCAATTCGTAGTATATTTGTTGTATTTTTCGTTGTATTAAAATGGTAATTTCAAATATGATGTATCATTTTTTAGGTAATATAGATTTCCTAAATATGACGGATTTTAATTATTATTTGTGTCGCTTGTATATGAGATATTCCAACTAAAATGTCACAACGTGATTACAGTCCAACAAGGCATCTGTGTACCGAATATCGAATCGCTATGTTCAATATTCGAGATTGAATAATGACTAGCGCGCACTCTGGTGGACCGATTTCAACCGCAATATTTTGAACTCTTGCCATGACTAAATGATGCCTGCACGCCAAATTTCAGCTCAAGCGGATGAAGCGTTTGAGCGCTGACTCGGAGAAATACACACACACACATACACACACAGAGAGAGACAGAGAGACTTAAGTCTGGAAATGGTCTTAATGAACCTAATCGAAATGTATATATCCGTATTCTATCGTTTTTTTAGCGTCTTTGCAATACTTTACCTTTATTATATATAGAAAACTAACTAAAATAAAATAATGACTACTCAGACAGACATTAAACAACAGCAAAAAAAAACTTTCACAATTATCATAAAAAAATAAATTTTTGAAATAAAATTAAAATAAATTCAGAATCAAAATAACAATTAGTTATATTTAATTACGTCTAAAACACATATCAATAGTGTTCGATATTGTTATTGATAATTTCGAATTCATTTTAATATTGTATTTTGCATATTTCAATTATCGATTGGTGAGGCTGTCAACTCACAAAAACCTGACAGTTGGCAACATCGCCCGCTTTCGAACGGGCGGCGAGTCAGTCTGTCAATTCGAACGGTAGCAACGATTTTCGACCGCTGTCACGGCCTCGCCGACTTAGACAAAAACCTCGTTTGTTGTCTCGGAATCGCGGACTCGGATTCGTTGTAAAAGCCACAAGCGATCCTACGGGAGTGTTACGACTGCATCCCACAGGAAACAGCGCGTCGCACGCGACATATACTTGGATCAGCGCACGCGTCGCGCCGGACACGCCGCACGAATCCCTCGATCGTGCCGTGCGCGCTACGCAAAAGCGGAATCAGCAGCGCGCATCCCACTGCTGCAGCTACATGACCGTCAAGGTACGTGAGTTTTGATTAGCGATCGCCATATCGATAATTCACCTCTCAATACTCATCATAAGTTTTCAAACGCTTCCACTGTCAACTAAACTTTGCACAAGCAACCAAATGATCCACCCGTAACCCATTGGATATCCCCGTCAGACGGCATAGTTACGAGGCGGGATATCGCACAAATAGCATAGCAAATTACTAATCGATGAGTCTCGCAATTTAGATACTCTAAAATGGATTTAATTGTTAAAGTCCCATGTTAAAAAATAACGATATTATCATCATTATTGGATATGGTGAAATTTAAGACTATCGAGGTTGTTTGACATTTCAATAACTTACAATTTAAAAAAAACGACTTCATTTTTGTGCATCAGCCATGTTATGATGAATCTTAGAACGGGCTATCATAATTTAATGCGTATCCAAAATTTCGTGTCTGTACTGTTGACCGTTGAAGAGTCCCCTCGTCGCGAGTCAACCATGTGTATAAAATCAGGTCATGCTTACCATAAAATAATGCATCATCATCGGAACTCAACCAGCATGTTTTTTTTGAGGATTTTAGGATTTCCCTTATTTTCTCATGGATCCCATCATCAGAACAGGATTTTGATAAAAATGGGACCAATCTGGAAGTATGGTATATCCTTTCAAAAAGAAGAGAATTTATAACTCGGTTCATGAATGACGGAGTTCTGAGGTAGTAGTAATAGTAGTAGTAGATAGAGTGGGGGGCTTGTTTCCAGCCATTGATTCACCTAGATCTGAAAGGTCTTTTGTAACTACCCACTGTGTGGTTAGGTCAGTGGTCAGCTAGTAGCCCAGTACATCTTACCAGTCCAAGTAGATCACTGACCTTCAGCTTGGGCAGATCGCTGGGTTCGAGAAAGGCTCGTCCCAGTAAACTGTGTCTTTTGGCGGCGAGCCCTGGACAGCGACCAACAATGTGTATGCTGTCTTCAGGTTCCTCGCCACATATTCGGGAGTTCTGAGGTAACAAACATTAAAAAAAATACAACCGAATCGATAACCTCCTCCTTTTTGACGTCAGTTAATAAATAAGATAGAAACGAATTTAGCGCGTGGAGTTTGTAACACCCGACGTTTCGACGATGTCGCAACCGCCGTTGTCCAGGGTAGACTCATTCAAAACCCGTGTATTCGCTTTGTTTATTCCCTGAAGAAGTCTGATCACATATCGACCTTCCGCAGGCAAATAGGGTGGCTCTCCATTAGACGATGTCTGGATCTTCACGTACTCGCCCTATTCTTTTGTGTACTATGAACGGTCAAACATGCTTCTTATTTGTATAATCTTATTTCTCCACTTTGTCCCATGGCCTTCCATTGCGGTCTCAAGAAAGCGTATTAATGGCTATACCCCAGCATTCATCAACTTTCATGTCCAGATCTTTTGCTGTGCAGGCAGCCCGACTCTGGAATTCCGTGTCTTTGCCCATTAGACGACTTGAAAACCAGAGCGGGTTTAAAAAATCTATAAAAAGACTTCTACTCAACGCATGAATACCCCCCACTCCCCCTTTAGATTCCTTTAGGTGAATAGCCACTCGCCCGGTTATCTGTCGGAATTCACAGTTGATTGGCTGACGACGCACAGTGCGCAAACCGTCCCGAACAACCTTTTCTATGGGGAAACAGACCCACCGGGTCAGAGCCCTACCCGCGCTCGAACTTCTACTTGGAGGTTACCGGATGGGTTGGGCAGACCCTAAACCACATGGGTCATTTGGTCCAAATGCACAGGGCCCTGTAGCTTCCATCCTTATTGAATAGTAGGAATAGAAGTGGTTCGAGATTTGATAATTTACAACAAATAGTATCAATAAAAACTTGACTTTTTATATTTTTTATATTAGCCATTCCTTTTGTGTTTACTGTTTTCTGTGGCCATACCGAGAATTTCAAAACCATATTCATGGTCGTCAACAATCGTTAGCGGACGCGACGTCAACTCTATTAAATAATCAATAAAAATCTAGTTAATTAATCGATGAAATAATATCTCATTTTACGTAACGCAGTGGAAATTTGTAAGTCTGAATAATTTTCAATTTTATTACTGACTTGTCATTATACAGAATTCAATGTCGTATGTCATTGACGTTTTTTACCGTTACTTATGTAAGGAAACATTGAAATTCTTGCATGTTTTAGTAAGACGATCCGTCATTTTGTAGTGGGAAACGGAATTTTTAAATAAGTTTTTGAATCTTTCCTTCTTGGGTAGTTGGTAGATAATAGGTGGTAGATATTGCGTTGCTTAATTGCAGCCGTTGTACAAAAAAGGCAGTTCACCCTGGACAACGGCGATTGCAACATCGACGAAACGCCTGGGGTTACAAACTTCAAGCGGTAATTTTTTTTTTGAAACAACATTTTCTCACTCATCTCTGGTATAGTTTTCAGAGCCAAAGTCGCACCCGTCTCTTGTATAACGCTTGTCGGTCCCGCTAAATGTATCTCCTATGTGTGAGTGAAATATATTAAATAGTTTAAATCAAAGGTACACGTAGTGTCGTTGTCTGAATTTATTTATTTATTTATTTATTTAAGAATTAATTACAATAAAGCATTGATTAGCTTACAAAAATAACAGGAACCGAATGGCAAAACCTTAACCTTTTGCCTATTTGTTTCTGTCACCCAACTGGGACTAGCCCGTTCTAGGGTGGACAGGACTCCAATATTACAATCAAGTTTGCTTGATTGCTTGGTTGCTTACAAATGTACAAATTTTAGTAAAAAGCTAATAACACTAAATTGACCTAAAATGTGGTCTTCAGAATAATAAAAAAAATAATAATAAAAAGATATTAAAAGATAATATAACAAATAAAATGCAATTCCATTATATAATCGGCAATAAATAAAATATAAAATTAGATTAAATAATATAAATAAAGTTATACGTGAGAAAAGAAAGAAACAATCATAAATAAATAATATATGTTACGTAATATAGGATTTAATATAAAAATACCTAGTCAAAAAAGTACAATTCATTGTCAAAGTCAAATAATTTTTGGTAGTTATTTCAATCTTAAAATATACTCAACATACATGTTTAAAAATATGTTAATAATGTGTGCACCTAACTTTTATTAAACTATTATTTCTAATAGTTGATGTATGGTTAGGCTGTCATGATTCGATAACCATTTCTTTAATTTATTTTTGAATTCCCTAAATGGTAAATTCATTTTTATTTCCATATTGATCAGATTGTAAAATCTCGGCGCAATGAAAGAGTAATGTCTTTGTCCAAATGATGTTTTCCTTCTCGGTATTATTAAGCTATTTTCTAAAACTTGTCTCGTTGGTCGCCGGTTCTGAATTATTCCTAAATTTGAGTTATTGTCCAAAAATAACCTTAAGAGGGAAGTTTTAAGAAAAAGTTGCCTACAATCACAGTATTTAGAAGAATACAGTCCTTATTTTTGTTGTATCTGTTTATTTTTGTGTCTAGTGTTGTGTTTGTGCTTTGGTTTTTCTTTATCCGTATTCCGTTTCTAAAATTTAATTAAATTAATCGAAAGTGTATTATTTTTTTTAATCACCGATTTCGTAACAATTTTAGTGCATTTTTCTATTTAATTTTAAGCCATGGAAGAAATACAATCGAACCTATTATTTATCGTTGTGTGATAGATGAATCGGCAACTGCTCTATGCAGTCACTATTATACACACGTATGTACTACATGTTCGTTTAATGACTCCTCTCAGTGTCTCACACACAATGGAGTGCGAGTTCCCGGACGAGGCGTTTTTGAGTCTACTGACCCACTTATCGGAGCCAGCAGCAGCCGTTCTCTCGCCTCGCTTATTTATCGCTCTTCTCAGCTCTCGGCCACTTGCACAGTGCTAAAAACGAAACACGATTCGTTCCGTTCTGGCGCCTCGCAATCGCTCAATCATCTGTTTACCTTTGCTTCAATAGCACTTTTAATTTCAGCGCTTTTTCTTCATTTCTTACCTATTTCGAATACTCTCTTAGGAGAAAGGTTAGTTTTCTTCAGGTTAGTTTAGTTTACGATCCCTCTGACTCGTACAAAGAATCTGAAATGCTAGACGTATGTCAAATATACAATAAGGTAATCCTGCTGCAATATAAATAGGATACAAAACTTATTTACCAGGGCTACAAACTTCACGTGGTAAATTCGTTTTTATACTATTTATAATGTCATCAGCCGCGACAGTCTTCGATTTCCTACTGTTGTTATCATAACTATGATTTGTTATCTTCAATATTATCATGAGAATTATCATTTATATTCAACACACCACAAAGTTAACAACAAGTGTGTGAGCAGACAGACAGCACTTAATCCCAAAAATGACAACTAATTTTGCACAGAAACACTTTCCATACATTGCTCGTTGACTGTTGAATGGTGTTTTTTCTGCACGACAAATCTAGGTCTAGTCACGGAGTAAAAAAACATAACATAGTCACTGTTGACTATGGGTCGACAAGTAACAAAGACATTAATAACATATATACTTAAATAACACGAATTACCAAATCTATCTAATATTATTTAATATATATCTAAAGTCTACCTTAGTATATGCGAGGCTTGTAGGATTTATTTATTTATTTATTTATAACATACAAGAAAAAAAAATACAAGGCATGCATACTGTTGTATATGAGGAATAATTATAAACAAACATTATTATAGCGAAAGACATAGCTCTATGCATATAAATATGCTAACATATCCGAATGAGGCGAAATCGCACAACCAACTAGACCTAGAAGGTCTGTCTCTGGCTGTGCTGTGTTAAACCAACTATATGTGTGTAACTCGCGAACTGACGAAGGTGATCAATTTTCAAATATTTTTAAGTCTAACAAATGTGTTGTTTACACAAATTAAAGTAAAATTTAAAGTAGAAAAAAAGAAATATGTATGCAATTAAAGACTAAAATATAGTAAACTTAAAATTATATTCAATAAATTTAAGTGGAAAATAAGTAATAATATATACACATATATGAATAAACTCTATATTCTAATATATATGTAAAGGAAAATGATGATGACTAAGTAATTGAAATGAATGTACCTTTTAATTATTTAAAAATGAAATTTGAATTTGAATTTGAATTTTGATTTATTTATGACGACAAAACGTCTCTACCTTTGGTGTGTGGTAGCTAGGTGAATATTTTCGAGGCAACGAAAATCCTCCGAATTTCCTGCGGCAAAAAATAGTGGTAATAACGGGCTAGTATCCAATGCGGCTATTCAATGTCTCTCAACAATGCTTATTTATCGCTTTTTACAGCTCTCGGCAACTTGCACACTGCTAAAAACGAGACACGATTCGTTTCCTGTTGGCGCCTCGCAATTGCTCAATCATCTCTTTACTTTTGCTTCAATAGCACTTATAATTTCAGCGCTTTTTCTCCATTTCTCACCTATTTCGGTTGTATTTTATGAGAAAGTTTAGTTTACTTATCATTTCAACACGTCTGTAAATTTTGTTTGCGGTAGCCGTGGGAAAATCGAAGCAATGAAAATCTCCCGAATTTTATGACGCGATCGATGGGGGTAATGAAGTGATCGATAGGGATAATGACAATGTTATCATTATTAATACGTCTAAGACCTAATCTATTGTAATTGGCTGTAAGAGACTGAGAAGCGGAAATATTACAGCAAGATATAGATGCCTATTTCAAGATGGGGTTCTGTCAATGACATGGAATTCAACACTAACAAGTGCTCTGTTTTAACCATCACTAAGAAGAAAACACCTTGGTTTTTCCCATACACAATAAACGGGTCAATTTTAAAAAGGTCAACCGAGGTGAGGGACCTGGGAATTACATTTGATACGCAGTTGAACTTCCGTGCACACATTACAAATATTTGCAATCGTGCTAGCAAAATGGTCGGTTTTGTCATTCGCATATGCAAACAGTTTAATAATATTCATGTAATGTTTCTACTATATAATTGTTTAGTCCGTAGCATACTTGAATATAACTCGGTCATCTGGTGTACAAGTGAAAACAAATACATTCAGATGGTAGAGCGTATTCAAAGAAAATTTATAAGATATATTTATTACTGAAAACACAATATTTATCCATACTTATTTCCGTCCGATTTTGTACTAGGAATGGTAGGATACAACAGTCTTGAAACTCGTCGATATATTTCACTAATTATATTTGCATATAAACTAATTCAAGGAACGATTTATTTGCCAGAGATGCTATGTAAGTTTGAATTGTACGTACCGGTAAATTACACAGCGAGGAGATCGCATCTATTGTTTAATGTGCCGTACCACCGTACAAATATTTTTGTAGACAGGCCAGTGGGAAGGGTTATAGCTCTTCTTAATTCCTTACCCACAGAAATAGATATCTTTTGTACATCCCTTTGGCAGCTAAAAAGGCAACTCCCTGCTATCTCATGTTTATCATAATCTGTCTTTTATTTAGTTTTATAATTTTATGTTTTTTTTCTTGTTCAATGTTAGCATTATTTAGTTATGTAGTCATTAATTTTTAGACTTACACTCTAGCTTTAATATTCAAGGGCGAATTGGATTCATCTGTAATGCCCTTGAATACTATTTGAAACTGAAAAATTAAAAAATAAAAAAAATCATATTTAAATATTGCATCTGTCTCGCCAATCCATATTGATAGTAATGTTATACCATATTCAAAGACGTTGAAAAATTTGGGTATTAGCATTGATCAATATCTCTCTTGGCAGTCGCAGATCAATGAAGTCAGTAAACGCATATTTGCTAGATTTCATAGTCTTCGGCGGGTGCAAAGATTTTTACTAGTGGAGGTTAAGAAACCATAGTTCAAACACTGGTATTGCCTATACTAGACTATGCTGATGTTTGCTACCTTGACGTCACTGAAACCATCCTCGACAAATTGTAGCGGTTGCAAAATGTGTGCATTTGGTATATCTTCAATGCGAAAAATTTGATCACGAATCTAAGTATAAAAGCAGACTTCATAGGCTTCGAATACGCGAACGTAGAAATATGCATATCCTCAACAATCCTACTAACCGAAAAATGTAATCACTTAGGAAGTCATGGAGTCCACTCCGTTCCAGTCAGGATAGGGAAAATTGCGATGCCCACTTATAATTCTTCTTTTTAACCCTTCAGGCCTCGGCCCCTCAGCGGATTGACAAGTTGGTGTCCCAAAAATTTTTAGTAAAAATTAGTAAAAAAAATGAATTATGACACTGTCTCACCAAAACATTAATTACTGCCAAGCCACTGTACCCATAATTAAAATAAAACATATTAACATAAAAAATAAAACAAATTAAATTAAAACAGGGCCGTCACTCTGAATCCTGTTGTGGCCGATATCGGCCAATTGGGGCTCTAGGGGTTAAGCTATTGCATAGCTTTTATCGCGGGCCTAGGCCAGCGCGGCGACCGAATGAAGAAATTTCTTAACGAAAATATAATGATTTTAAACTCATAATTACGTCTAAACGAGTACTGCTTACGATTCGAAAAAAATATATGTTAAACAAGAACATTTTCGTAATATTCTTAGTTTTGATTATTTTAGATTTTGTTTATATTACATAGTGTAATTAATTTGTGAAATTAGGTCTAACCGAACACAAAACGACTACTACGCAAATACTATCTGGCGTATTATTATGAAACCTGCACTATTTTAGAGATAATTTAATTATCTATCTTTTTATCTACGATTTTTTTCGAATAATCCGGTTTTTTTTGCTTTATCGAATAAAAAATTCGTGCGCAGCGCTCTATCGGAAGACGTTTAAATTATTCCGAATCATTTGCTACCGCAGCCGCAAATGATTCGGAATAATTTCAACGTTTTCCGATAGAGCGCAGTTATCTGATATCAGAAAAAATAAAATAAATAAATAATTATAATTGCATAAGTTGTTAAAAATGCTATGCAATAGCTTTACCGCGGCAGTCCCCGAGTGCCACACGTATTTTTTAAACTTATTACTTCTTTGTTGATGCAGCTAGATTACGGAACCAGCTCCTGTCAAATATCAGAAATGCACCAACGGTTTCTACTTTTCAAGTGTCTCGGAAAAAGCATTTCATGTCCCTAACTTCCTAGTTTTCCTACGTCTCATCCCATCCTATTTTATCCTTCGCTCCTTGCGAATATTCCAAATTCTAATTATATTTTAAAAAATACGTGTGGCACTCGGGGACTGCCGCGGTAAAGCTATTGCATAGCATTTTTAACAACTTATGCAATAAAATTATTTATTTATTTTATTTTTTCTGACATCAGATAACTGCGCTCTATCGGAAAACGTTGAAATTATTCCGAATCATTTGCGGCTGCGGAAGCAAATGATTCGGAATAATTTAAACGTCTTCCGATAGAGCGCCGCGTACGAATTTTATTCAATAAAGCAAAAAAACGGATATTATCCTTTGACTATTCGAAAAAATTCGTAGATAAAAAGATAGATAATTATATTATCTTTAAAATGGTGCAGGTTTCATAATAATACGCGAGATAGTATTTGCGTAGTAATCGTTTTTGTGTTCGGTTAGACCTAATTTCACAAATTAATTACACTATGTAATATAAACAAAATCTAAAATATTCAAATCTAAGAATATTAGGAAAATGTTCTTGTTTAACATATATTTTTTTCGAATCGTAAGCAGTACTCGCTTAGAAGTTATTATCAGTTTAAAATCATTAATTTTCGTTAAGAATTTTTTTCATTCAGTCGCCGCGCTGGCCTAAGGCCCGCGATAAAAGCTATGCAATAGCTTAAAAATGACATTATTGTTACATTATTAAATTTTGTTTTGTTTTTGATATTTGATCGTAATATGTTTTTTTTTGCTGATTTTATCTATTGGCACCTAAATTCTTAGACTTCCAATAAGTCCGCCTGTTGTATGTTTTATTCTTAAAATGTGCAATTAAGAATTTCTTTTTATTTCAAAAATAATCAAGTTGTTGTACAAGTTGTATTCAATGTGACCCTCAGTCTGTTATCAATGTTACTAGTATCATTGAATCATAGTTTGGGTTGTAGCTTCGCTGCAAGCACTTGATCCTCTTATTAAGGCCCAAAAGTCGCTATTAGGAGTAAGTCACAAGAAGCTTTTCCTGTATCCTTATAGCTTCAAGGAAACTAAAATGCTAGACATTTATGACATATTGGCAAAGTGGATTCGTTCCAAGGTTTTCAGGTTTTCGTAACCTGGCATCCCCACGTTAAAGTTACTCTTTCTCTTATGCCAGTTGGTTTAGGGTATTTAAACATTCTCAAAGAAGCTTCTGCTAAAAACATAGATATTTAGAACTTTAATAGTTCTTGGCGGAATGATTAAATTTCGCTGAAACAAATTTCTATGGCATGATGCGTTAACTCGAAAAGCATTTCATGCCCAAAACTTCCAAGTCATTCAAGCTAACTGAGAACATCATCTTTATTAAAATATTCAATAATATGGCAATTTTAGTCCGTGTATTAGTTTGAATAGACCATAAATACTTTTTTGAAAATTATCACACGCATACCTATTGTTACTATTCTACTAAGAGACATCAACGAATGGGCATTTGTTAATCAATTACAGTAAGTAAGGTACAGTAGTAAGGTAGAGTAGAAATATAACGATCTAGAAGAGACTTGATAAATTCGACTCTTATAATCAACTAGAAAGTAAGAAAGCCTCTATGTATTAAATTTTATTTAATTATTAAGAATCTATAAAACATTGATTTTGACTACAAAATTAACAGGAGCTGAATGGCAAAACCTTAACCTCATGCTTATTTGATTCTGTCCTTCAAATGGGACAACTCCGCTCTAGGGTGGACAATCCAATAGTACAATAGTACTTTACAATAGTGTTTTAATAGTACAATAAATTATTTAATCGTTGTATTAAAATGCTTATAAAATTAATTAAATTCGAAAGTGTTATTAAAACAACGGAATTCCAATATTAAAATCGTCATTAAAATAAAACATACAATTCCATTCAATGAAGCAGGATTTTAATTTGAGTTTAAAACCAAACAAAAAAAAAATAAAAAAAGCCGTAATAAAAAAAAGTCGTTCGTTTTCTGTAGCGAGAGCCGTGTTTTTTATTATATTTATTATATTTACTTGTTTATATAAAATAGGTACTCTTGGAGTGTTGTTGATATATGTAATTTTTCATGGAAATGGTTTTTAAGATATCTGCTTTATTGTCACTTGCCACTAGATGGCGCTGCAGCACATCAACTTCTATATCGGTCAACCGATTGCAATGAAAATTGGTATGAATATGCATTTGAGCCCGCCCAATATTTTCACGATATTAACTTTCTTTTAACTCGCCACCAAATGGCAGCACATCAACTTTTAAATCGCTCGACCGATTGCCAAGAAAATTGGTATACAGTGACATTCGAGCACGTATAATATTTTCGCGCTATTAACTTTATTTTAACTCGCCACCAGATGGCTCTGTAGCACATCAACTTCTATACCGCTCAACCGATCCCCATGAAAATTGGTAAACATAGGTATTTCAACACCGATATAACACTGGTATCGCAGAGATATAACACTGGTAATGCCACTAGTAGTATATATTTTTGTAATATGCAGTAACACCTCTTTATAAATATTTTTTTGAAAGCCAGCTTTAAAACACGGAATAGCGTAACACAAGTAATATAAAAGGCAATAAAAGTCACCTTATAAATCATTTTACTAAGGAAACACATGTTTCATAATTCACTCTTTCATAAACTAATGATAAAGCCTTTAATTTTCTTATGATGTATGACCAAATCAAAGTATGAATAAAAACATAGCGGAAATTTAGCGTTAAAATGCGACTAGCGGTTTCCGGACAATTGACAGGCGGTTTATAAATTTTGTAAGGGTACCGCCCTTGATCTAAGGCCGCCTAGCAGCCAGCTAGAAAATGTCGAACTATGCAAGGATATCCCTACAAAGGATTATTTATTTATTTAGGACTTTATTCATTTTTTTATACACATATAGCCACATTATTACCAACGTTATAAAGTAACTCGGAAAAATTTAACACGCAAATGTAGCAAATGGTCAGTGCCCACCTAACTAGGACTGTAATGTCCTGTATCTAGGCGGGTCAGAATAAACAATTAAAATTAGCGATTTAATTTATAAAGAACTAAATTGACTAACGTTTTAATTTTAGAAATAGTAAATGTACCTAGTTAAAATTATATATATAATATAATATAATAATCTGTATAAATATTACAATGTATATACCTAATCATATTTATGTAATAATATGGGAAGTACATAGATACCTAAATTCGGTTATAATAAATAATAAATATATTATGTAAAAACATATTTATATTAGAGTACAATTATATAAATATGATTATAAAAATATTGGGAAAAATAAGAAATACCATACGATATATTAATATTATATGCATACTGCTTTATGTATATGTATACGATATTAGCTTTTAAATCAACCATTATATAATATACGCTATACAAGACAAGTTTTCGGATTTAGACCTCCCTAATTCATATAACCATTTATTTATATTATATTTAAACTGTTGAATGTTCTTTACGTGTTTCCATTTCTCTTCTATGTCATTATATAACCTGGGCCCAAGGAAGAAAGCTTGTCTTTGTGCAAATGTTGTTTGCACTCGAGGAATAAGGAAATTTTGTTTCCGTGAACTCCGAGTATTGCAGTTTTGTTGAATTTGATCATGCCTATCTTTATATTTATGAAAAAATATTATCACATATTTTAGACACAATTTATTGACGTCCAGGACTTTAGATTCTTTGAAAAGACGCCCTGACTGGTAGTCATTAGGCTTCCTATAAATTATCTGTAACAGCAGTTTTTGCGTCTGTATTTGTGGGTCCAGGGCCTGTTTCGTGCAAGCACCCTATCCTATAATTCCATAAATCATTAGGCTTTGACATAGAGCCATGTAGGTAATTTTAATGGTTTCCGAGATAACACATTGCGAAGTTCAGGAAAAACATTATATTAGTTTGCGTAATCGATCAGAAAGTTTAATTATATGCTTAGACCAATTTAGTTTAGAATCAATATTTAACCCGAGATATTTTATATTATCCACAATACTTAGGCGTTGACAGGAGCAGGTGCTGTCTCTGTGGCAATTGTGAGAGTGGATTTTAAGGAAGCTCGAGATATGAACTGATCGTAAGCTAAAGTTCATTACTTTAGTTTTCGATTAGTGTCAAAATATGTTTGTTTAGCCACCCACTAACAGTATCTAGCCTTTTTTTGAATTTTAGTGTGACTTCTGTGAAATTAGTCCCTTCCGTTATTAATACCGTGTCGTCTACGAATAAGATAACTTTTGCATTAATTTGGAGTTCACATAACTCATTAATATAGATTTAAAACAGGAGTGGCCCAAGCACACTCCCTTGTGGAACACCATATCTTATATTAAGTTTCACCTGAGATCTTCCATCCAAGTAACTTCTAAACCATTCCATGGATACCCCTTTAATGCCAAAGCTCTCCAGTTATTTGAAAGGATCGGGTGAGATACCGTGTCGAATGCTTTTGATAGGTCGAGGAACACTGCCATCACTTTTTTGCCCTTATCAATATTTAATGATATATATTGTGTGACGGCGTTAATTGCATCTTGCGTTCCACGACCTTCTCTGAAGCCGAATTGGTTAATTGAAAGAAGCCCCTCTGCCTCCACGTGTTTCATAAGCCTCTTTTTTATAATTTTTTCTACTACTTTTGAAATTATGTTTTGAAGAGATATCGGTCTATAATTCCCAATATCTTCATTTTTACCATTCGTGAATATTGGAATAACCTTTGACGTCTTTAGTTAATGAGGAAATGTGCCCGACTTGAAACTTAAGTTTACTAGGTATGCGAGAGGTTCAGAAATAAACTGGGCTACAAGTTTGAAGTGACTAGTTCGTATACCATTGACTATTGAAAATTGAATATTTTTTTTAGCCCGATCATTAAAAAAAAATACCAATATTATTTTATATTTCTGTCATTTGTATTTCTTTTTTTTGTTTTTAGATTTCTTTTATATGTTAGGTAATTTATATCAGTTATCATTTTCAATTTGCGTTTAAGGCTATAGAAACGCTAGCCCTGGAACGGGCTAACAACGCTGCCCAGTTGGGCAGTGTTTAACAGGTATAGTAACGAAGAATTAGTTAATGTTTCGCAATTGGTTATCGTCTATATAATGTAACAATGACAATTGTATTCGATAGTGACTTTAATATAAATAAATGAATTTGGCCATAATTCTCGTAAAAAAACATGCTGCTCAGAATTGGAATTTGTGTTCGAGTCGAAAATGAAATTAAGCGAAATTTTATCTAAGTACGCATAGTCCGTCGATGACAATAAGAAGAGGCAATTGACCCAGAATTACGCCTTGGCGGTCCGTGGCCGAATCGTTGCCAACCGGTTACCGAGGAGGCCTTAGAAACTTTTCACTTTCAAGAGAGAGAGAAAGAGGGAGAAGCTACCCGAGAGAAATGCGCACCTGAGACGGCAACGGAATTTTGCCGCAGCTACATCTGAAAAGGCTCGTAAAATAGAGATTGTGGGTGTCATTTTGTGTACTTAATGTATGTATAGTAGTTGTTAGACGCAAGCCAATTACGGAATGTTTGCTTTTTTGTCTTCAGAGGAACTGATGTTGTCACTTTCTCGTATGATGGCCTACCTATGATAAATTCATTGGGGACAGTAATCAAAGACAATTTATTTATTTATTTATCCCAGAAAATACATAGTGATTTTTCATCACTCCTAACTAGGCAGCGTCTATTCTAAGGAAGACTCAAATTTTATATAATAGCAATTTAAAATTAAATCGAATAATATTCAAAATGTGTTCTAATATCTTGTTTTTATAACCTAATACCAAAGCGGCTAAGAAAGTTTGTTATAGAAGATTTACCAAACAAAGTAATTATTAATAAGCAAAATAATCTATATATAGATATTAAAAGCAGTCAAAAATAATTATAAATTAAATCCAAAAATAAAATATATCGAAAAAAATAAATCATTTAGGTATAACCAAAATAATAATTAAACAATAAAAGCAGCCAAAAATAATTATAAAATAATTCCAAGTAAAATCTAAATTCACTCGAGTACACAAATAAGTAATTTATATTGTCAGAGATTTAAGGCTGGGTATATTGTTTTTATAAAAGCATTGCTATTTCTGAAATGTCATAGTTACACACATACCATACATTCAGTTTCCGTTGTACCTTTACTATTCAACCACTGAATGAGGCATTTTTTAGGAACCATCTGTATTCGACCTTAAATATCAAAGTGTTTTCATAATGTATAAAATAATTGACTACCTATATATGTTAAGTAAAGAGTACAATCGAGACTAACACAATTATTTTGACACTTCTATGAGCGGTTTTTAGCTGTCAATTAGACACGACAAAAATGTAATGTAATGTAATATAATATAAATACGAACTAATTGATATATCACATCCCAGATGCAACGTGGCTGTAGACTAGTGTTGTTTACTTTATTAAAGGTTAATACGGCTGCGTACTTTATTTTTTCTATATTAATGAAAATGCAAGAACAGCTGCTTAACGAATATTTGCCTAATATCAAGTACATGCCATTCGTTAAACAGCTACTCTGAACTACATCGGGGGTAAAAATCAAAAATCAAAAAATCAAAATGTTCTTTATTCATTTAGACACAATTAAATATTATTTTTAATTTATGTTCTTATGATGCGTCCAAGCCTTACTCCCAAGCCGTTTTGTCATTTACATAATCAGATATTGTATAGTATGCTTTTTTATACAATTTTGCTTTTATGGTAGCTTTAAACTTATTTACAGATAGTTCTCTAATAGTATGAGGAAGTTTGTTATAGAAGCGTATACATTTTCCCAAAAAAAGAATTGCTTATTTTGTGGAGACGAGTAGCACGTAGAACAAGGTTATGCTTATGTCTAGTATTAAAATTATGAGTGTCGCTTTTTATTTTAAACTTGTCAATATTCTTGTGGACATACAATAGATTTTCGTATATATATTGTGATGCAACAGTAAGAATATTTATCTCTTTCAATTTTTCTCTAAGTGAAACTCGAGGACCAAGTTTATATAGCTCTTACAGCACGTTTCTGTAGTATAAAGATGTTATTGATGTCCGCACAGCTTCCCCAGAGAAGAATCCCATAGGACATAATGCTATGAAAGTAACTAAAGTATACTATTCTTGCTGTATCTACATCAGTCAGCCGCCTTATTGTTTTAACTGCGTATGCCGCAGAGCTAAGTTTTCCTGACATTTTCTCAATTTGTGGGCCCCATTGTAATTTGGAGTCAATTGTTATCCCTAGAAACACAGTTGAAGCAACAGGCTCCAGTCTAGTTCCTTTTATTTCTACATTGGTTTGTACCTGCTTAACATTTAGAAATACTGAACTACATTTAGAAGTACCGAACTACATTTAGAAGTACCGAACTACATTTAGAAGTAAAAGGAATGTGCTTAGCTGGGGTTCGCATTAACTCGCTATCCATTTATCATGTTATCAGCGAGAGTTGTTGAAACTTCGAAATGGTGGGCATTATTCGATTAAATGTCCAAGGCGAAATCACCACGAATCCATTCAAGGGCATAGCGGTCATTTGTGAAACGATTTGCATACAAAGTGCTAGGTGAATGTATTGCTTGCCAGCCACAGACCGCAGCCGCAAAACCGCACTAGGAACCACTTGACAGACTACGGTATTAGGCCTTGTTGCGTTTCTTTCGTGCCGGCCGTGGCGGCCAAAAGCTATATGAAGCATAAATTTGTGGCCTGGTTGTGAGAACACGAAAAAGAATTTTAATACAGTTATTCCGGATCTTAAAAACCCGGTACTTAAGCTATCATTTCGCTAAAACGAAATTGGTAAATTATTTCCATATTAATTGTAAATTATCTTTATTCTGTTACTGTTTTCCAAAAAAATAAAAACGAACGAGATTTGTCTTCAGTTTTTAAAAAACCTAGAGATGATTCTCAATATTAAAAAATACTATTTACAACAGCATATAGTTTTTGAAACTTCCATACAAAAAATATTAGAAAAAAATGTTTGAAATTACGTAATTTCCAGAAATGTTATGGCCAAACATATATTTTTTTCTATTTATTAAAGATACTTTTGAGTGATATAAAACTAACATAGTGATCTTAAGTTATTTTATTATTGTAATCTAAATTTTACTTTATAAAAAACTATTCATTTGATAATTTATTGTATTATAATTGAAAAGCCATATCGACTATATTAAACGACGCGCGAAGCCGAAATCGTCATTCGTAATTGGCCACTGCCAAAGGTGGGACGTATTCCATTGTCGCCGCGGTATACCTATACATCTTTATGTATATATCGAAAGCGCACGGGCACGTGGCATTGCAAAAATATCAAAATTTTTAGTCGCGTCAATTCGGAAGGGAGCCTTAAATGAAGTCGCTTTTAAATAACTAGGTTTAGTGCAAGTAATAATAATTAAAATACAACATTTTAATTTAAAAAAATATTTTTAAACTTATTTTTTTAAAAGTTCAGCAGACATTTCATGGTAAAACTTAGGACGGGCTATCATAATTTAATGCGTTTAGAAAATTTCGTGTCTGTGCTGTTGACCGTTGATGAATTCCCTCATTGAAAGCCATCACTGGGTGCCGCAGTCCCGTCTTGGTGAAACTTAGAACGGGCTATCATAATTGAATGCGTATACAAAATTTCGTGTCTGTGCTGTTGACCGTTGAGGAGTCCCCTCGTCCGGAGCCAACCCAGGGTGTAGAATCAGGTCATGCTTGCCATACAAAATATACATTGTCATCGGAATTGAATCAACAAGTACATTTTCAATTTCATATGATTATATATTTTTATTTTTTTAAAATTTTTTATTCAATTTATTCAAAGAAAAAGATGCATTTTTTAAAATATTACAATCTTGCCAAACTGGTATACAGTTTGCTTGCGAGACATTTGAAGAGTTCCCTAAATTCTTCATGGATTCCATAAGCAAAAAAGGATTATGATACAAATGGGACCAATCTGCAAGTATATCCTTTCAAATAAAAAAGAACTTTTCAAATCGGTTCATAAATGACACATTTCTGTCTCAGAACACATAATGAGTTCTGAGGTAACACACATGAAAAAGATACATCGAATTGATAACCTCCTTCTTTTTTTGAAGTCGCCTAAAAAAAGCTATTGCGGTTCTGCGTTAATATACTCATAAGTAACAAAAATAACCACTTTCTAGTTTGTCTATGGTAATAAATTAAAAGCTGGAAAAAATTACATTATATTACATTTTCCTCGTGACTAAAATTGAATAAATGCTAAAATCCTCTATCCGACGTGTAAAAATATTTGTGTCAGTAAGTCTCCATACTACTATTTCCTTAAAACCTTCCTTAAACTCTTTCCTCAAAACGTAATCAACAATTTAACTATTCGATTGTTAAAAAACAAAGTGGTGTTTACCCTTCGGCTACGACCAAATTTGGTTGCACACACAACACCGTTGACTACGTAACGACCAATATTGGCGGCTTGCTCCCGGAGCGCACAGTAATATTATTTTCTAATTCGAACGCATTCTAAAATCCATACCAAAAATCTCATTATCACCATAGATACATATACGGCCGCGTCATTTCGATGATATTTCTGGTAAAATTCTGTTGTCAAACATCATCATTTTTTTTTCGAGAAATCATCAAAATTTTCATTGGTTTTTATGAGCTAATATCTAAATATTTTTGTATGTAAATAAGCAAAACGAAGTATTACCTTTGATAGAGAATCTAATATACATCACGATAGTATTTACAATTTCTAAATAGGATTCCGTATTTTTCCGTAAAACAAGTACTAATTAGAAATGCCGAGTTTTTTTCACTTTTTCGATTTTCTCATATTTATTCATAATTATATAATTGTTTTACAAAATGATATTTCAATATACTATATTCAATGCGATCATTGCACAGTTATTCTTTTTATGATTGCTATAGTAGTTCCATATATATAGTAATTTTTGGTCGAGCGCGGCGATATTGCAAGAAATCCCAATTAATTGCCGCGGTCTGCCATGAAATTATGCCGCTACTCGAAGGGTTAAGAAAATTGTATTATTATTTTAATTATTCAATTATTTGAACCTTCTTGAAATTAGTCATTGCAAAATGTTACTAAAAAAAGGCCTAATAATTTAAATAGTTTTCGCTGGCTCATGGTGCAATTGAGCGACGATACAGATGAAGCAGTTTTGGTCACTGCATTTTTGTGCTCCCAGCAGGGTTTCTACTTGTGCGAACCATAGTGCTGGTTGCTGTTGCCAGAAAGCTGGGAGCCTTGCCACGACGCTGAGTGGAGCGACGCAGTGCGGTGATTATGTGTGTGCTGTCTTCGTTTGGTCAGATTGCATCACGTATTCTGCGTTGTGTTTGATTCTTGTGAAGGAAGATGACCGTCCGGTTGTCGTGAGGGTCCGTATGAGCGTCTAGTTGATAGTGCTGTGCTCGATAGCCCGGTTCAGGCGACGTGGATTTTTATCTTGTGTTCTTCTGTCGGGGTCACCAATTTCGCAAGCTGTGTTGTGTTAATTCTTGCAAAGATTGAAACGAATATCCTAAGAGTCCGTTGAGCGTCTACTTGGTCGTGCTCTGTAGTCCGGTTCAGGTATCGTTGCCTTGTCGTTTTAGTTGGGGTCACCACTTTCGCGATAGATTTGTACTATTGTGCCTGCAACATAGTCAATAATTTGAATGTGTACCTACTGATAATCTTTATTGTAGTAGCCAAAGAAGCTAGAAAGAAGCGAAATAATCAAAGAAGTGTAATAATTAAAATAGTCAATAACTTGAATTATAGATACGCACTAAAAGCTATTCATTGCGATATCCATAGTTGATTACAATGTTAAGTAATCAAATTTAAGCTACTCTATATATTTAAAAACTGAAAGTTACAATATAACATCAATTAAAATAACCAGACAATAAGGCTCTGCTTATGTATGTATTTTCGAGAAATCAATGTCAATTTGGCCGTGTTCAATTTTTCAAAACGGCCGTGTTCATTTTTTTTAACCGCCCATCTTTCGGTTATTATTTATAAAGTAGGGAAAAAATCGTTGTTTTTTTTTTAATTAGATTTATTACCAACCATAATTGTTTGCAATATAGGTACAAGACATTTTTTTTTATACCACTTTATACTCTGAATAGACCACTTTATTACCCTTTTTGTATTTAAAATCGTAAGAACAATTTGGCGTATCATGTACGTTTCGGGGTTTTGGTCCTTTTTTTTGTACTTGAATGTACGTGATGCGGGTTGTTGCATTCGGGCCATAATATAACGGACGTATCACGTACGTTCGTATAAGTAGGGCGATTAATAATATAAATTATTTTTTATTGATATGAATATTAGTAATACATATGCATTGGGAGCTAATGGGCCCTTGCTGAGTTGGCCACGAAGATCCATTCTGTACAGGGTTGGTCACACTCACTTGTCAACACCCATCCGGCGGCCTCCACGCATGAAGTGCGAGCGAGGGCAGGACTCTGGCCTTAGGGCTAGTTTCCCCTAGGAATCAACCTTATGGCACTCCTGGACGGTCTTACGGCGCACCGTGCGGCGTAAGCCAAACGATTGTGCACTCTGACTAACAACCTGGGTTGTCGACTACAGCGGGCGAGCCCGTCACCACAGGAAGTTTTAACGATTAGTCGTTCTATCTCCCTGGAGTGAGCGTAGAAGACTTGGGACAAAACAGTCCACCATCTAGCTACGCCACAACCAGCAAGAGACAAACGCCTTAACCGCGAGATAGCCAGTAATGTTACCTGGCGGGCGGACACTCGCGCCCTTGCTTCCAATTGTGACCAGATTTCTCCGGTCTCTCGATTGGTTCCGAGTTCCCGGTCGCTTGAGCGGTCCTCTCCCTTACGAAGCGGTGAAACGGTGTATACCGAATCTATCGCGGACCACGGCGTCCTTTGCCCGGCTCTTCACCCAGGATCGGATGGCCGATGGTCATTTCAAGAGCAGTCGCCGTAAGGTCCATCAGCCGATGGTCGGGGGAGTCTGGAAGCTGTACTATTTCCTATAGATAGGGGTCGTTGCGGACCTTACGGCGACTGCTCTTGAAATGACCATCGGCTACCCGATCTGGGTGAACAGTCGGGCAAAGGATGCTGTGGTCCACGATAGATTCGGTATACACCGTTTCACCGCTTCGTAAGTGAGAGGACCGCGCAAGCTACCTCGAACTCGTAACCAATCGAAAGACCGGAGTAATCTGGTCGCAATTGGAAGTAAGGGCGTAAGTGTAAGCTCGCTGGGTAACACACCTGGTTATCTAGCGGTTAAGGCGTTGGCCTCTTCCGGACATGTGGCGGAGCTTGACGGTGGACTGTTTTGTCCAAGTCTTCTGCGCTCACTGCACGGGAGACTAATCGGTAAAACTCCCTGAGGTGACGGGTTCGCCCGTTGTAGTTGAATTGTTAAATTAAAAAATAAATAAATAATAAATTATATAAATATTCAATATTAAAATCAACCGTACAAATCAACGTAAATCGTAAAATCGTAACGTACAATCAACGTAAAATCAACATACTGTTTACAAAACAAGTTTTCAGATTTAGACCTCCCTAATTCAAATAATGGAATGGATAAAGCTCGCAAGTCAATCTAATTCTGTAATTTCTTTAATTCCAGGAGTACAGTGTTCTGGAAGTGTGCGCCGAGATGTTCAGATGCAGGACTGTGACCTGGTGAGGTCATCCAACCAACAGATTAAAGTGTGAAAGTACTGGAGTGCAGAGTACAAATACCAAGTGCCAATATGCTTCAACCAAGAGTTACTTCCAGGCCGAAGGGACTCTACACCTGGAGTCTCGCAGCTCTACTATTTACTATCCTTACAGCTACCTCAGCACAAGGTCAGTCTTTTTATATTCATAGAAATGTATTTATTGTCCTAATTGTGGTGTTACATTTGTGGTGATTATGTATGACAGTTTGTTTCTCTTAATTCCCTTTTATGGTAACAGATTGACAATTTCTTGTTTGGTAAGTGTGTAACATAAATTAATTGTATACGCATTCAATTATGATAGCAACTTTCAAGTTTCATCATGACATGGCTGATGTACCCTGGGTTGGTTCCCGACGAGGGAACTCGTCAATGGTCAACAGCAGACACAAAATTCGAAAAGTCGTTAAGTCGAAAAGTCGAAAAGAGTAGGATCTCAAAACGTGGAGTTCCTATGCAAACTCAAATGCTGGTAGCTCGAAAAGAAGACTTTCCCTTATTTATATCATGTAATACTAGGGATAAATAAAATAAATAAATAAATAAATAAATAAATATACTACATGTAACTGTATATTTTACATACTTCGTGTATATGTAATTTTTAGGAAAGTATAAATTAACACGTAGCCTCATCTTGACCCACAAAAATATCGAATATAATATTAACTTTATTAGATAACTGTTACGAATCAAAAATTTGAATATTTATAATAGCTGTTGAATATTTTAACGGATACTCATAATATTTAATAATGCAACTGTTCTTAGTAATAAAAACAAACCCGGTTCTGGTAATCTGTCCTCGTGATTCTCGGCCAACGGTCCACTTATTAAATCAGCCAAACCAGTAATTTTAGTTTTTTAAAGTTTTTATTTAACTTGTTTGACAGTGTAGGCATGTTTGTCTGTTTAGGTCAAAACGTATAACCTATTTTTTATCCACTTCTATGTAGCTCATAAACTTGTGATTTAGCATTATTTCGTAGTTTTAACGACAATATAATCTCGCTCGTTGGAGCTATGCCGAGGATAGTTCATGTCCCCTTTGTAGCAACACCCCTTGCACAGCTAGATATATTCTAGCTGGCTGCAAGGTGGCCTTGGATCAAGGACGGTACACTTACCGCCACGACAAAGTCCTTGCTGTTATTCGCGAGGTACTTAGCCTCTCAGTGGCTCGTGCCAACAAGGGTTCCACAGTATCCTCCAAACCCCCAATACAGTTTGTGCGGGTTGGATCTAAAGGCAAAAAACATCTCACTGCAAAACCTTTCTCAATAATCGAGAAAGCTTCAGATTGGATTATGGAGGTCGATTCGGTCTCTAAGCAGTATAAATTCCGTGAAAGTCTTGAATGCACAGCCCTGCGTCCAGATATAACTCTTTACTCTATCTCGGAAGATGGTCCTTATCGTAGAATTAACTGTTCCATAGGAATAAAATATCCCAAAAGACCACGAGTACAAATTAAATAAATACCATGACCTCGCAAATGCCGTCACCCGGAACGGCTTCACTGTTCACCTTCAAGCGGTGGAAGTAGGCGCTCGTGGCCTGCCAGCTAAATCTTTGTTTCACCTTTTTAAAGATCTTGCTCTCTCCAGGAAAATAATCAACTCCTTTCTAGAAAAAATATCTAAAACCGCGATTTCTGCATCTCAAATTCTATGGCTTCGAAGAGGGAGTGAATGGGTGGTAAAGTGACGCTCACATGTGGCAAGACAGCTGTCCTAAACCTACCACAGCCGGTCGTAAGTCCGGATTCCACCGTTCACCTACCAGAAGCGTAATAATTATATATGATGGGCCCGATTTTTGGTCGGTGAATTCCATGGCTGCTCCGTTTGTATTTTATTTATCTATAGTTTAAAAAGCACATCGACTGGATGCAGAAAATTACTTGAAAAAAAGATGGCAATTCAAGAAACGGTTACCTTGCGTAATAATGCTTAGGTCGCCTGATCTTTCATTTTAAGTTTAACAGAAGTTCATTTTGATTCTGACGATCGAATGCAATAACAAGACACAGTAAGGCGGTGTCGACTACAACGGGCGACCAGTCACCCCAGGTTGGTATAACGATATGTGATCGTTGTACTCAATAACACACACACACATACATATAAATACTTAATAATAGTTAAATTGTGAAATTTATCGGTAAAGAGTAGAAACAAACAAACTAACAGACAACAAACATGAACGGTTCACCCCTTGAGCTACGTAACGACCAAATTTGGTTGCACATCAGAACACCGTTGACTACGTAACGACCAATATTGACGGCTTGCTCCCGGAGCGCACAGAAATATTATTTTCTAATTCGAACGCATCCTAAAATCCATATTAAATATCTTATTACCATAGATACATAGACGGCCGCTAGAATAATTTCGCACGTCATTTCGCGGATAGTTCTGGTAAAATCCCATAGTCAAACATTATCATTTTTTTTCGAGAATTCATCAAAATTTTTATAGGTATTTATGAGCTAATATCTAAATATTTTTGTATGTAAATAAGCAAAACGAAATATTATCTTTGATAGAGAATCTAATCAAGAACACGATATTATTTACGATTACTAAATAGGGTTCCGTATTTTGTCCGTAAGACAATTACAAGTTAGAAATGCCGTTTTAATCACTTTTTCGTGCTTCTCATATTAATTCATAATTATTTATGATTGCTAGAGTTCTTCCATAGTTGTAGTACTTTTTTGTCGAGCGCAATACAAGAATTACAAGAAATTCCAATAAATTGCCGCGGTCTGCCATGAAATTATGCCGCTACTCGAAGGGTTAATCAAAACGAGCAATTTTGTATTTTATTTCCTAAAGGACAAAGCAAAGCGTCTTTCTGCGAGATGATGTTATCTCTATTCCTCGCAACTCGCAATCGGTCACGCGTATCGGTAAAACGAAACAGCTTCCTATTATTTATTTCTTTTGACACAATTTCTTGTATAACCTCTCATGTAATCTATTTGTGTGTATTCATGCATTTTACCGGCATCAGTTATAATAATCGACCTGTACATACAATCATTGATTATATAGTGTATTAGATCGCTCGATGCAGTACTACAATCCGGCAGCTAGGATTTTACTACGAAACGCAACGTGTAGATGGCACTCATTTATTTTATTATTTATTAATTTTGGTAACGTACATAATATGCAACAAGCGGAACAAATCGTACTTAATATCTACACTCTAAATAAAACCCACAGCAAGTTGTGTCACGCTTATAGTGAAGATCGGTCCCATGTCGCCCAACTAAGTAAACAGTTGTTCTAGGGCAAACATATTAAACAAATACTAGTTTAAAAAAGAAAACATAATCAAAAGAAAAAAAAAGTAGTTTAAACAAAAAGAAAAGAAGCGAAAATGGAAAAAACCTTGAATTAAATAAAAATATGTATAAAAATAAAATATTTTAATATATAGTTATAATAAAATAAAACATTGAAGTAAATAGATAATTAAATACACTTATCATTCGGTTAAAAATAAACTATATAGTCATAACTTGAATTATAAGTAAAATTTGTATTAAAAAGAAAAATAAAAAATCACAATAAAATTTTAATACCAGTAATAGTAAAGTTTCCAAAAAAAATAAAATAGTCACAAAGAAAAATTAAAATAATAGTAATAGTCACAAAGTGCAGCAAAACCAAGCTAGATAGTTGAGAGTTCTTAATGTATTCGGTACCTTCCTGGCCAAAGCATCCACGAGACCAGTTGTTTTTTAAAAATTGAAATGCTCGGGCTAATCTTAATACCTGCAGGTAGGTTAGGATGTTATATATCCTAGGCCCTAGATAAGAGAAATTTCTTTGGCCAAATGACGTACTCCTTCGGGGAACTGCAACGTAGTCACTATTGGCACGTCTTGTGTGTTTAGTTTGCTGGGATTTAATTTTTTCCTTAAAAACGATCCGACCTAAAATCGTTTTCACATATAACACGCGCACTTCTAAAACATGCATTTCCTTAAATTTGAGATCTGATGCATACGTGAACGGTTTCCTTAATATTATTTTGATCAAACCTTTTTGCGCGACAAGAAGTGGTTGAAGAACCGTTTTCGCACATCCTCCCTAACTCTAACCAATAATGCCGTAGTATAAAATGGACTCACATAGCGAATAATATGTCAATTTAATAGTATGTCGTTCTAATATGTTAGTCCAAAGTTACTTTCCAAAAATTGAATAATATTCTCTTATGATCAATATGGCGGCGTTCGTGGTATACTAGTATAGCGGCGCACTTTCCATGGCGCTCTTATCATGCCTATATGGTATCCTACCTCGAAATAAAATAATAATATTTTATTCGAGCGAATTTATATATTTTTTTAAAAAACGACTTTACATAAAGATGTAAATTTGATAGCACCGAGTTTGCTTTGTTTCAAACGCAGGTTCAAAGAACACTTCAACCCACACTCATAAACTTTTCCCTTTTTTTCCCTATTTTCCCCTTCCTATTGCGTCCCCTGCGTCATTATAGGTTTGTTGTTTCTTTCCTTCGTAAATTTATTGTTTTTTGTTTGAATTGCCTTTATAAATTTAATTTATTAGTTATCTTATTTTTTAAGCATAACATGCTGTTCCACTAGGTTAAGGTTAGCTGTAAGATAACAGCGGTAAGCTTTTTGGTAACAGGCTCGCCTTTTTGATTAAGCAAATAAAGCGTTTTAATATTATTATTATTATAAAAATAATAATATGGTGTACAAGTTTGAATATGTAATAATTACGCACTTTAATTATCAGATAGATTAATACATGGCATTTTGTCTCGCCGAATTATTTCTGTAGTGTAATCACAGTCTATATAACCAAGTCGTTATATTTTTTAAAAAACACACAACTGCCATTACAGAAAGTGAACTATTATATTTACAAATATTATCTATATATAGAGTATTATCTATATATAGAGTATTTATCTATATATAGAGTTGTATATTTTCACAATGTACTCAATCAGACCTTTTATTTGACATTAAACACTATATATTTACGGTAATGTATTGACATTTTAACATTTGGCCATTTAAACAACTACTTACTTGGTATTTGGACAGTTAAGCTATGACTATGACACAAGCTTTGACACTCAGGATGACATAACGATTCTAACAATATACCACACTTCTAAATCGCTGAAAGTGTTCTAAATCGCACTTCTAAATCGGTGAAATCGGTAGAAATTATGTTGGGATAAAAAACGGAAAACATACATAGATGAACCCTGAAATATAAGACACCTCTTTTGTTGGGCATTATTTGACATTAAACACTATATATTTGCGGTAATGTATTAACATTTGGACATTTGGCCATTTAAACAACTACTTACTTGGTATTTGGACAGTTAAGGTATGACTATGACACAAGCTATGACATTCAGGATGACATAACGATTCTAACAATATAACACACTTCTAAATCGGTGAAAGTGATCTAAATCGCAATTCTAAATCGATGAAAATCGGTGAAATCGGTAGAAATAATGTTGGAATAAAAAATGGAAAACATACATAGATGAACCCTGAAATATAAAACTCCTTTTTTCGTGTAAATAAGTCAATAGATGTTACTTATAATTGAATGTTATTATCGTTATCATTGGTTAAGTTATTGGGGTTTTATATTCAATCAGTCCTTTATAAAAAACCTTCATTATAAATGCTATTATAGACGGCCAAATAAATTGCTTAGTTTCGAAAATATACTATGGAGGTGTGAGGGAAAACCCCTCTCAAGACTCCAAATTGTTCGGTGTGTGGTGGTGGTATCAACTTACGAGTTATCTCCGTATTGAAAGGCGGTTTTGAATGAAGTAGAAGGTATTTATTGATTGAAAGTTTGATATTGCCAGTTATATCGCTTCCCGAACAAGTTATGTTGACGCGAGTGTATAGATGCGCGACTGCGGTTACGAGGATATACGGATGAGGATTGTATGTGTGCTCCTAGTATCTTGTACTGGGCACGGCTCGAGTCTGTGGGATTACAGACTGATGCTTCGAAACTAGGGAGGATAAGAAAAGGAAACCAAGGAGCCGGATTCATTGACACACCTCGTGAGAAGGGTACCGAATATGCCGACGCAACCTTGGGGAAAGGTGATCACTCGGGGAATGATAATTTGGTTGCTTTTTCGCCTGTTTATATAGGCCGATAAATGATGCAATTTTATTTATTTATTTATTTATTATTTATTTAAGAATTAATTACTATAAAACATTGATTTGCTTACAAAAATAACAGGAACCGAATGGCTAAACCTTAACCTTTTGCTTATTTGATTTTGTCACTTAACTGGGACTAGCCCGTTCTAGGGTGTACAGGACTATAATATTACAATCAAGTTTGCTTGATTGCTTGACTGCTTACAGATGTACAAGTTTTAGTAAAAAGCTAATAACACTAAATTGCCCTAAAATTTGGTCTTCAAAAAAAAAAAAGGAGTAAAAAAAAAATTATAATAATAATAAATATTAAAAGATATTATAATAAATAAAATGCAATTCCATTATATAATCGGCAATAATATAATATTCGATTAAATAATATAAGTAAAATTATATGTGAGACAAAAAAGAAACAGTCATTAATATTTAATATATGTTAAGTAATAAAGGATTTAATATGAAAATATCTAGTCAAAAAAAGTACAATTCATTGTCAAAATAATATATAACAACAAAGTCAAATAATTTTTGGTAGTTAGTTCAATGTTAAAATATATTCAACATACATGTTTAAAAATATGTTTAAATTTGTGCACCTAAGTTTTATTAAACTATTATTTCTAACATATGATGTATGGTTAGTCTGTTATGATTCGATAACCATTTCTTTAATTTATTTTTGAATTTCCGAAATGTCAAATTCATTTTTATTTCCATATTGATCAGATTGTAAAATCTCGGCGCAATGAAAGAGTAATGTCTTTGTCCAAATGATGTTTTCCTTCTGGGTAGGAAAGCACCAAACTCTTGCCCACATACATTCCCACAATACAAGGCACAAATCGATTTATACTCATAATTCTATACCTGCAACATCACAATTTCAAAGGACAACTCAATACAACAGGTTACCAGAAAAATTAAAAATTAATAGCTGAATTGTGTCAGTGTATTTCACTGGAAATCGATGCATTTGTTGATCGCGTGTAATGGACTTAGGACTTAAGGTCCGTTACAGAGGTAAGCAATTAAATACCATAAATTATCAATTATACTAAAAGCTATTTTCGAAGTTCCCGTTTCCAGATTGTTATTTTCATATGCATTTATGTTCGAAACCACAAGAGTATTCTCGAAAAAAACGTTGCTTTCCATCTTCATTAAAAATAAGCATTGCTCAAGGCTACATTCTATCACCAATCGTCATTTAATTGTCAGCTTATCTCCATTCAAGAAAATCAGCAAAAAACACTGATTAATCAACATAAATAACATATTTGAATATGTATGTTCGCATATTGGTTGGAAATGCGATTGCGTGATTCTTGGTAACGGTTTTCCTTCAGTTACCCAAATAAATGGGTGTTGTTTATTACGTTAATAATAAATAAAAAGAAAAACAATGAATATTTATGGTTGGCGAGGCTCTCGTCACGTTGACATAATCAATCGGTGGGTGGTGCGAGCGTGACAAATACATATAAGAAACAATGGGCGTTGTCTCCCTCGCTCTCTCTCTCCCTGTATTAGGTGCAGGCGTTGCGTTTCTTCTCCAGGTTCCCGATCTCAGGAAAAATGACGAATACTATAGGGAGCTAATAGGCCCTTGCTGAGTTGGCCACGAAGATCCATTTGTTCAGGGTTGGTCAGATTCACGGGTCAACACCCATGAAGTGCGAGCCCGGGTAGGACTCTGGCCTTGAGGATAGTTTCCCCTAGGAGTCAATCTTCTGGTGCTGCTGGACGGTCTGCGCACCGTGCGGCGTAAGCCAATCGATTATGCATTCTGAATAACAGTCGGGGGAGTCTGGAAGCAGTACTGTTTCCTATAGAGCGGGGGTGGTTGCTGAGCTTACGGCGACTGCTCTCGAAACGACTATCGGCTACCCGATCCTGGGTGAACAGCCGGGCAAAGGATGCCGTGGTCCGCGATAGATTCGGTTTACACCGTTTCACCGCTTCGTAAGGGAGAGGACCGCGCAAGTGACCTCGAACTCGTAACAAATCGAGAGACCGGAGTTATCTGGTCGCAATTTTGATGATCATATTTTAGTGCAATTTAGTTTTATGAGCATTTTAATAAAACTTTTACATAATTTATTCTAAAATTACAGTCCTGTCCATCCTAGAACGGGCTAGTCCCAGTTGGGTGACAGAATCAAATAAGCAAAAGGTTAAGGTTTTGCCATTCGGTTCCTGTTATTTTTATAAGCAAAAGCAATGTTTTATTGTAATTATTTCTTAAATAAATAAATAAATAAATAAATAATTGGAAGCAAGGGCGTGAGTGTAAGCCCGCTGGGTAACATTCCTGGCTATCTCGCGGTTAAGGCGTTGGCCTCTTACGGGCATGTGGCGGAACTTGATGGTGGACTGTTTTTGTCTAAGTCTCCTGCGCTCACATCAGGGCCGCGCAGACGACCTCGAACTCGTAACCAGTCGAGAGATCGGAGTAATCTGGTCGCTACTGGAAGTAAGGGCGTGAGTGCAAGCCCGCTGGGTAACATACTTGGTTATCTCGCGGATAAGGCGTTGGTCTCCTTCGGGCATGGGGCGGCGCTGGACGGTGGACTGTTTTGTCCTAAGTCCTCTTCGTTCACTTCACGGGACATAGAACGATCAATCGTTAAAACTTCCTTAGGCGACGGGTTCGCCCGTTGTAGTTGACAGCTCTAGTTGCCGGTGTTTCTTTTGATAATGATTGTGCAATCCTTCACGAGGAAAAACATGCACGATCTGCTTTATCAATTTGTTCATCCCGAAGCAATCTAGTGTCATTGACACTGTATGACATTGGATGGATGGATATGGCATATCCTGTTGTAGTGAGTTTAGGTAAAGAGAACATTTCTAGTTATCGAGCTTGAACTACATTACATCCGCCTATCAAATATAATGTATTAATTATAGTAGATAACATCAAAAACCTTGATTTAATTCTAGTTGGGGAGAGACACTCTGTGGAGCAGGTTTGGTCGGCGTGTCCGCTTTGGGTAGTGTCTCTTGCCTTGGTAACGGCCTCGAGCAACGGTATTTGAGACCGGCTAGAGCCTGTGTGGACACGCCTTACTGTAGGGTGACCACTATATTTGCAGTGTGTATTCCTCGACTATATCGCCCAAAAGCTTCATCCAATTGAGCTTAAATTTGGCATGCAGGCATCATTCGGTCATGGCAAGAGTTGAAAAGATAGTAGTTAAAATCGATACACCAGAGGGCACGCTAGTCATACTTCAATCTCGAAATATTGTAGTTAGAGACTTGAAATTCAATATGCAGATGGCTTGTTGGACCAAAATCCCGTTGAGAAGCTTTGGTAACAATATCTCGTATACGAGCGACACAAAAAAATGAAATAGCGCCGTATTTAAGAAAATACTAGATAATTTTTGGAATAATACTATTTTAATACTACGGAAATATTACAAAATACAAAAAATACTACTTTTTCTATAAGTCACGCGCGGGGGGGGGGGGGGGGTTGTCTGCCTGTCGGGAAAGTCTTGGGGTGACATAACCGTTTTTTACCATTATTATGAAAATTCTTTTACCAATAGAAAGTTACGTTATTTGTGAGTGTCATAGGCTATATATTAATCCGAAAAATGAAAAGATTTTTTCGTGGTAGTCGGATATGCAAAGTAAGTCGGAGAATAAGCGGGGGAACGAAAACGTTTCTAACTAACGCTGCCTTAACGATGAGAGATACATAATTAAGTTCTAGAGAAAAGTTGTAGAGCTTAATAATGCCTACATAAAAGTCAGCGAAGGCATATGTCTAACTTTTATATTTAAGTCACAAAAAGTAGTTATCCATATTAAAAAAATAATTTAAATCGTTAGGTCTTGTTTATTGATCATATTATCAACAATTATGAATTCTTATCAAAATAAGTAAATTTATCGTCTCAAGTGTCTAAAACAAAAGACTTTTCCCTTTTACTGCATATAATTTCCCATTTACTGCATAAATGGTTAAAGAGATAAGACACTCACAAATAAGACACTCACAAAGAGTTTAATACCTTTTACCGCGTTATTTGTGAGTGTCATAATAGGCTATATGTTAATCCGAAAAATGAAAAGACTTTTTCGTGGTAGTTGGATTTCCAAAGTAAGTCGGAAAAAAAGGGTCGACGAAAACGTTTCTAACTAACGCTGCCTTAATAATGAGAGATATATGATTCAGTTCTAGAGAAAAGTTGTAGAACTTGATAAGCATATAAAAAAGTCGGCGACAGCAGATGTCTAAATTTTATATTTAAGTCACAAAAAGTTTTTATTAAAAAAATTATTTAGGTAAATATAAAATAATTTAAATCGTTAGGTCATGTTTATTGGTCATATTATCCACAATATGAATACATATCAAAATAAGTAAATTTATCGTCTCAAGTGTTTAAAACAAAAGACTTTTCCCTTTTACTGCATATAATTTCACTTTTACTGCATAAATGGTTAAAGAGATAAGACACTCACAAATAAGACACTCACAAAGAGACACTCACAAATAACGGTAATATAGTCAAATTGGCATGCAAATACATACATACATATACAGTAAAAATATAAACCTTCTTTTGGCAGTCAGCAAATAAATCATAGCACTCAGTACTAACCGAGCCACACTCATTATTTCATCACAAGTAAACGCCCAACGAAGTGGGCACGGGTCAGCCTTTTTTATTACCTCATTAAATTGTCTTTTTTTTATAAAACCAGTGATTCATTAAGTAATGTTTAAATAGCACGATAAAGTTATTCTATTCTATTAGTTATTATTATTATTATCATCTCATAACAAATAAAATCAGCGTATAGTTTGATTAGCATTTCTTTAATATGGGGCTTCCATGAGAAGCTCTCGTCCATATTGACTCCGAGGTTTTAACCTCGGTGCATAATGAGTTGCAGCGGTAATGATGATGACGACCCGAGTTGAGATTACACCGTATTAAATTAGCAATTGTCCGGTCACCCCATAATAACTAGATTCCGGTAAGGCTGCTTTACATAATCACTTCGAATTATATTTCCACTATAGCGACAGCCAGTGATGTATGACTTCTTAACGGTGTTAATGGGCACTACAAAATACTCCCAAACTAACCGGTTTTTCGCCGTGTGCAGTCGGCTTAACAATCAATTGGGATGAAGTCGAGAATATTTGAGAAAAATGGTAAACAAATTTTTGGGTTAAGTGGTTATTGAATCTGGTAATCGTTTCGACCTGGATGCATAGCATTATTAGCCCGTTATTTTAGAACGTTTTGAACAGTTACAGAAGATGATGGCAGAACTTACATAAACTTATGACTATAATACAAGGTAAAGGAATATTAAAAAAACAGTCTGTTTTTTACACGACTGCCCAACAAAAAAGAGAGTGTTATGTGTCCAGGGTTCATCTATGTATGTTTTCTGTTTTTATCCCACCATATCTCATATTCGGCTACGTAACGACCAAATTTAGTTGCACATCAGAACACCATTGACTACATAACGATCAATATAAGCGGCTTGCTCCCGGAGCGCACAGTAATATTATTTTCTAATTCGAACGCATCCTAAAATCCATATCAAATATCTCATTATCACCATGGACACGTAGACGGCCGCTAGAATAACTTCGCGCGTCATTTCGCGGATATTTCTGGTAAATTTCCATTGTCAAACATCAATAATTTTTTTCTCGAGAAATCATCAAAATTTGTATTGGATTTTATGAGCAAATATCTAAATATTTTTGTATTTAAAAAAGCAAAACGAAATATTACATTTGATAGAGAATCTAATAAAAATCAGGATAGTATTTACAATTTCTAAATAGGGTTCCGTATTTTTCCGTAAGACAAGTACAAGTTAGAAATGCCGTTTTTTTCACTTATTCGACTTTCTCATATTTATTCATAATTATCTAATTCTTTTACAAAATGAGATTTCAATATTCTATAATATACGAAGTTTCAATGCAATTATTGGACAGTTATTCTTTTTATAATTGCTATAGTAGTTCCATAGTTATAGTATTTTTTGTCGAGCGCGGCGATATTGCAAGAAATTCCAATAAATTGCCGCGGTCTGCCATGAAATTATGCCGCTACTCGAAGGGTTAAATGAGACAGGCAATTATAGTGTCAAAATAGCTTGGAAAATGGCGAAAAAGCTAATAATATCGGACAGTAGTCATATCGTAATGTTATTCTAGGTATTGACGTATTTTTAAATTCTTTGAACCCTAATTAGTTTGAGGAAATGTGCCTATGTGAAATATTTGCCGAATCCAACTCAATCTCCCTTATCTCCCTTTTCTCTCAATCAATCAATCAAGAGCGCAACACATTCACTGCGTTTGACCTTTAGCGGGCCTTGGAGCGTGTATTGACATTTTGCGCCAAAAGTTCCGCTAATTAGGGTTTTGTCACATGTGTCAAGAGCCAACATTGACGAAATCGCACACACTGCTGCAAACAGGTCGAATGCTGTCAATCAGCTGGTGGCGAAATATTTATAATTGAGACATTTTGGAATTTCTGTTCCTTAGCGTGAAGTAGTTAAAAAAAAAACAAGTAAATATTTTAAAAAGAATACAAAACACGACTGCCGTTACAACAATTGAATTATTTTTATAATGCCGTTACAACAATTTATAATTATTTTTATAAATTATTATTTTTATAGGGTTTATGTACTTATACAGGACTGCGATATCTAAACTTCGGGACCATGGACATGAGACTAGACATCGTTACAGACAACCTGAGGTAAAAATGAACACGACATATGGACAACGACATTATACTTTTCTAGCTCCGAGACTATACAATAAATTGAGAATGGACGTACCGACGACCGACTTACCATACCCTACTTTTCGAAGAGTGGTGATAAATTGGCTGCTAAATAAATCTAGGAAAGACTGCGAGGCGTTATTAAAATCTCTTGAATGAACATATTTCTATTTATATATATATTGTGCAAATTTACGGCTATATTGTATTGTATTGTAGTAGGTACCTAAAATCTTAATTAACTTCTATATTATATAATAAAATTGGCATTGCAAATTGTCATTTTCTTTGATAAATAGTTATCAAGGCACTTTGCATATGTAAATATATACTCGTATTATCATAATAATATTTTTTCTATTTTTTATTTTTTAATTATCATATTATATGTATGTACTTCTTTATAATAATTTTTATTTATATATACTTTTAATATAAATTCATGTAAAGTTTATGCGATAATCGTATCTATGTATGTATTATATTAGATGTAAGAAAATACCTTCCGTTTAATTTGGTATCTTCAAAATTTTTAAATTTTAGAATAAAGTAACTACCCCCATCCTTGTAATTATTAATTGTAAATACCATTGCAATATAAAGTTTTAAAAAAATATAAAAATAAAATGAAAACCTAAGAGCGGGTATATCATGCTCTTTCGGCAGGCAATATACGATTTCTGTTGGTACCACCTCGATACAGGTTATTCCTAGTGAGGTGGTAAACCACAAACTATTATTTCTGAATCTCTTTCCGAGTTAGGTAAATTAAAAAAAACTGTTTAAATTATTATGAAATATTAGGCTAAGAGAATGTTTTTGTAACCAAATGTATTTTTTATGGACTTAAATAAATAAATAAATAAATAAAAATAAATAAATTTATGGAATATACCAAATCAGACCTATCATTTGACACTAAACACGCTATATGTATGCTAATTTATATACATATGGACATTTAGGCAATTAGACAAGTACGTACTTGATATTTAGAGAGATAAGACTAAGTTATAACCGTATATAGACAATCGGGATGACATAAAAATTCTAACAATACTACACACTTCTAAATCGGTTCAAGCGTTTAGAAGTTATGGTGGTGTAAAGAAACAGAAAACATACACAACAAACAAACACATTACGCTCCTTTTTTGTTGGGCAGTCTTGTAAAAAGTAGGATCTAAACTGCACAAATATAATAAATATTAAATAACCAGTGATGTAAAAAAAACATAGAGGTGATATGCCGTTGAATTATGCATGAAGATAGCATGCCCACCAGTGTAAATATGTATTCTTGGACCCCGCTTTTGCAATGCAAGACAGTCATCTTCTAAGTGAGAAAATTTTTGTTATTCTCTATGCGGTCATTGAACGATCTACTGCTACGATATTTACGATCAAATAATACGATACGTCTGTGAGAGAGACAGAGAGAATAAACTTGCGACACAGTTGCCTTGTTGGGCCGAAACCAGAGTATGAAATATTTGTTGGAATATCTAATATAAAAGCGATTCAAATAAATTTTAAACTCCGACATATTTTATAAAGTACTACATCATATTGGTAAAACACTATTTTAATACAACGGAAAATACTACAAATATAGTGTGAAAATACTTTGAAAATACTACTAAAAGGTTACAAATATCTTAGAAATACGTTCGCGATTTTAATCGACCACATTTATTATCCGGGGCACAGTATACAAACCAGTAGCTTTACTCTCGAGCTACAGGGCATTGCGGAAAGACGGTGCGAGGAATGTGAGCAGAGCGGTACGTTCCGACGAACGCCTTAGCATTACGCGCAGGTAAAGGCTGTGGAACTTTTCGAGCGTTTGTATATCTCCGCGGGCCGAGTAGCGGGACATCTGGCGACCATATCCGAGCCCTTGCGACTCGTGACGTATTCGCTTTTGAATTTGTTCTAAGAGATTTTGTTCTAAGAGAAGCTAATGTTGTATACTGTGCAATGCCTTGGGGAGTAGGTTGGGGTTTTACGCGGGAGGGTTGGGGTGGAGCGGGTCGGGGTAACAAGAAGAGGGGTGGACGCAGAAGTGGGAAGGGGGGGGGGGGCTACTTGCCGCGTAAGTCTTTGGGTTGACCCAGCCGATCTTTTTTATTTTTTCTCAGCGTTCACATCTCAAACGACTCAACATCAGTCAATTTCAAGAAAGAGTATGCCAATAATGTACACAGAAATGTGCAGGTTCTGCCAAAGGCCAGAGAAAACTCCTCTGCACCTCATGTAGGCAATGACACTAGGCTTAGCGCAGAACCATAGTAGGTGGCGAACACAATAGATCAGCAATGGTCGCAGTGTTACAAGGATCATATAGACTTTAGAAAAGCTCCAAACAACAAATAAATAATAAATAATGCCAATATTGATTTCTTATGTATCGATATTTTCCGTATTACAAATTCGCATAAAGTAATATTTTGTGAAAGCTGCCGGTTACCTCAAACGTGTGAAATAAACAATTGTTAGGCTCGATGTGCGCAAAGGCAATGAATTATTGATGAGGCGACTCGTGAGTGAATGAGTTTTTTACGGTGTTGAATCTTCTGCAACAATATGGTATCCGTTCTTTTGCAGTCGAGCAGGAAATCAATTTAGTATTGCATCTAAATAGGGCGAGCGGTCTTGTGTTTGATAATTCAAAATTTGAATATGAAAGTTTTATTGGGTCATCTTTGGAGCCGTTAATTACACACTTTTTGAAATTAGATATCTTGGAAGACTATCACGGTTGTTTGACGTCCCCTAACGCCGTACGGCATTAGGGGACGTCAGATGACACCTGTTGGGCCATAAGATCCAATTTGTTCTCGGATCAGGTCTGGAGACTATGGAAATATACTCTTTCCTAAGCAGCGGGGGTGGATGTTGACCTGTTGTCATGCCACTCTTGAAATGACCTTGGGCCACGCGATCGGCACTACGGGCAAAGAATGCCATAGGTCGGCTATAAATTCAAACTGAACTACCGCTGTAATACAACAGGTAGAGGTCGTGTAAGCGACTTCGGACCCGTAAACAGTCGGGAGGATGGAGGTATCCTGAAGGTTATAATTCTCCAGACGGAGATATCCTGCCAAAACTGGTAGTCAAGGGCCGAGGCAGCCCGCTGTGTACCTTTCCCGGTGCCTCGCCGTAAGGCGTTGGCCTCTGACGGGCAGTTGGCGGAGCTTGACGGTGTATTGTTTTGTCCCAAGACTTTTGCGCTCACCTCACGGGAGACAGAACGTTACATTTCGTTAAAACTTCCTGAGGTGACTGGTTCGCCCGTTGTAGTTGACCACTCTAGTTGACCACTGACCTAACCGCAAAGTGGGAAGTTACAAAAGATCTTATAGATCCAGGTGACATCAAGGGCTGGAAACAAGCCCCCAATCCGTTTACTACTACTACTACTAATGCTAACATAACAAAAATATGATATATAGGTTTAAAACGAAACTATTAAGTATATATATATATATATATATATATATATATATATATATATATATATATATATATATATATATATATATATATATATATATATATATATATATATATATATATATATATATATATATATATATATATATATATATATATATATATATATATATATATATATATATATATATATATATATATATATATATATATATATATATATATATATATATATATATAATATTGAAAAAAAATATATAATCACGAAAAATAAACGATTAATTGAAATAGTCAAAGGCACAGTAAAAATAAATTTTAATTTTAAGCAGTGTTATTATATACTTTCCAAAACCAGTTATTCCGTTACTTACCTAATTACCAATTACATAGGTAAAGACCCTATATTTGTTTTTTTATTTTATTTTAAATTTCCCCTAAAAAACGGCAATACCTAAGGTAAGGTCCTAATATTTAAAGCAGGCCTTTTTTTCTATCTTTTGAAAACATGTTGTATGTCCCTTTCTTTGTGAAATTGGAACTTCAATTTGAACTGCTAGTACATGACTTTGTTCAAGCTGCTTCGCCCAATTTACTAATATGTCATATTATTCTTAATTATGGGAGCGCTTAGCTCTTTCTCTGTAAGGTTAAACCGCCCAAGGCCAGCCACAAATCGCAGTACAAAGGTAATCTCAGTTTAAACTGGGTTAATCGACTTCTTGACGTCTAAATTCGCTCAAGCCTCAATCTCATCTCTCGATCATGAATACTTCAAGGTCTATTGTATTCAAAGCATATCTCCCACGAAGTAGAACATTTGGCTTAATGTATTGTACCGCATACATAGTGTAAGTACACAACTCGTCCATTGATGGGATGGAACCTTAATTGATGATGGAAATAAGGTAATAACTGTTATTATCGTTAGTGATTAAGGCCAATTAATGCGAGGTATTCGATATAGTTGTACAAATCACCCATTACAAAAAAAGGTGTTTCATCACAAAACTTTCCCGGCAAGTAGCCAAGGACTTATGGAAAAATAATGAGCGTGATGTCTTTTGTGCGTGATAAAATTTTATTATTATTGTTAATTTAAATAACGACTTTATTACTGTTTATTCAGCTTGTATATATAAGATATATAGATAAGATACTAGCTGAAACCCCTCGAATTAGACGGTCAATTTATTCACCGTAATGTTTCAAAAATATACGGAAACATACTTATTATTTATGTACAAATAATATTTGTTTGAATTAATTCGATTACGTTGCGGTGCCTTGCTCATTTGAGATCTACGATCATTTGAGATCTACGGTGACACAAAGGTCTCGAAGAAAACGGACAGGAACAATTGAAGAGCGACGCGGACGTGACATGATGTGTGACAGAAAGTAAACAAAAAGCTTCGCGCCAATTAAGCTTACTTTAGCCACTCTACAAAACCAAAACCCTACTTGACATGAGCAAGAAGAACCTTAGAACCACTATCGGTCTCCTCACCGGACACACGACCCTTAGAGCACATCTATTCAACCTTGGCTTGACCGAGAGTAAGGACTGCCGAATATGTGGCGAAGAACCTGAAGACAGCATACACATCGTTTGTTGCTGCCCAGGCCTCGCCGCCAAAAGACACAGTTTACTGGGACGAGCCTTTCTCGAACCTAGCGATCTTCCCAACTTGAAGGTCAGTGATCTACTTGGACTGGTAAAAAGTACTGGGCTACTAGCTGACCACTGACCTAACCACATAGTGGGTAGTTACAAAAGATCTTATAGATCTAGGTGACATCAAGGGCTGGAAACAAGCCCCCCACTCCGTCTACTACTACTAGTACTAGCCACTCTACGCTAGATGGCTTTAAAATGATTACAATTAGGAACAAGGAGCGCCAGAAGATTGACTCCTGGAAGAAACTGGCCCGCAGGACAGAGTCCTGCCCGGGCTCGCACTTCATATTCGGAGGTCGCCTGATGGGTGTTGACCCGTGAGTTTGAACGATCCTAATAATATGGGTCTTAGTGGCCAACTGCAACAGGGACACTAGCTCCCTCATCTTAATAGTCTCATTCGGGCTCAAAATGGGCATTCATCTCCATTTTTTTAGCGCGCTCTCAATACTTTCCCTCCTTGGCAGTCGGTGGGCTGGAAAAGAAAAAATATTAGTCTTCTCGTAAAGCAATGTATGTTTCAGTAAAGAAAAGAAAACACGATAAGAAAACCCCGATTATAGCCACTCATCGAAGGGAAAGTTCCGTTTTCTTGTAAAGTATATTCCCTCAGTAAACCGGATATTGAAAACACTTAGCACCGCCCAAAATCTAGGTCACGGTTCGGAGCCGCGAACGCACGAGCATGCTTTCAAATGATTTAATTACAAGTCGTTACAGGTAATCGGTACTAGTAGATAGACAATTCCTAGCGCAATGTGTCAGTTTTTTCTGCGCTCTTTTAACGACCAATTGAGAAACGAAAATCGCCTTCTCACAGGTTGACGAAAGTAAAACCGGAATGTAGCCTGTCTTGTTTTTTCTTAGCTGTGTCGCAATTTGCCCCTGGGCATATTTATGTCGACAAGCAATAAGCGATTATTGCTATGCTATTATACTTAACTTATCCCTTCCCTGACCACCCTAGAACAGGTTAGTCACAGTTCGGTGACAGAATCGAATAAGCAAGAGATTAAGATTTTGCTATAGAGTTTCTGTTATTTTTGTAACCAATCTTGCTTAATTAATTAAATAAATATTCGTAAACGGTTAAACTGCGAAGTCGCCATTGTACTGAGGTAATTTAAACTTGGGAAAATACGCCTCCATATTCCAAGCGGAGGTTTACGCCATTATTGAATGTGCGGATATCAACCTCCAAAAGGACTACGCCAACCACCGTATCTATATCCACTCGGATAGCAAAGTAGCTCTTATGGCACTAACCTCGAATACCATTAATTCAAAGCTAGTGCAAAACTGCATATCACTACTGAATTCCCTGGGCGAAAAGAACAGGGTAATACTAAGATGGGTTCCCGGCCATGCAGGAATCGAGGGAAATGAAAAAGCCGACGAACTTGCTAGGACGGGAGCATGCTTATACGGCCCTGAACCTTGCTGTGGCGTAACAAAAAGCCTTGCAAACCTAATGCTCAAACAAATGTGTTTAGAACAATCCGTCAACCACTGGAACAACACGCCAGGGTTGAATCATTCCAAAGCGCTTATTAAGCCTTACGACCGTAAGACGGCCCGTGAGGCCCTATCGCTAAATAGGAACAATCTACGCATACTGGTAAGGGCGCTCACGGGGCATTGTGGCCTGAACAAACACATGTTTAACCTCAAGCTCAAAGACACAAAAATGTGCAGGTTCTGCCAAGGGGCAGAGGAAACTCCCCAGCACCTCATGTGCGAGTGTGGCCCGCTGATGCGTAAAAGATACAACCACCTGGGTGGTCACTACCTCCAACCTGAGGAGGTAAAACAATCTGGCGCCAAAAGCCTGTTGCGGTTCTTAAATGACACGAGGCTTAGCGCAGAACTATAGTAGGTGGCGAGCACAATAGATCAGCAATGGTCGCAGTGTTACAAGGCTCATAAAGACCTTAGAAAAGCCCCACTCAACAAATAAAAAATAAAAAAAGAGGTAATTTAAAAGTCAAAATTTCTGTATGAAAAGTATACGAAGTTTTTGAAATCAGATGAGAAACGCGATATATTTACTGTCCGCGCGCGAGCTCCGAAGAATCAGGGGCTGGGAAAGCGAGCGGATGACGCCGCACCCGACCGTTGCTTTATACTCTGCACCCTCCCAGTTCTGGTACAGGGCGAGTCTGGGAGAGTGCGGGGTATGAAGTGATGGTCGGGGGCGGCGTCATCCGCCCGCCTTCCCAGCCCCCGATTCCTCGGAGCTTGCGCACGGACTGTATGCTAATTTATTGATATTTGGAGATTTGGACATTTAGACTGAGATTTGGGCATTAAAATACCCTATGGTTAATGTATTTATTCCCTTGAATACATGTATATATGCAGAATGTACAGAATCAGATATTTAATTTGATATACATATTTTATGTTTATGCATATTTTTATTTAATTCAATGTTTTTTTCCATTTTCGCTTTTTTTCTTTTTGTTTAAACTACTTTTTTTTTCTTTTGATTATGTTTTCTTTTTAACTAGTATTTGTTTAATATGTCTGCCTTAGAACAAGTGTTCATACTTAGTTGGGCGACATGGAACCGATCTTCACTATAAGCGTCACACAACTTGCTGTGGGTTTGTGTAGATATGAAATATAATTTGTTACGCTTGTTGCTTATTATGTACATTGCTTTAAATAAATAAAATAAATAAATATGAAACACGATATGTTTATGTTAATTATTTACATTTGGACATTTAGACAAATACTTACTTGATATTTAGATAGTTTAGATAGTTAGATAGGTATTCTATGACACTCGGGATAACATAACGATTCTAACAATACCACATACTTCTAAATGGGTTCGAACGTTGAGAAGTTATGGTGAAATAAAGAAATGGAAATTATACATACATAGGTGAACCCCGAACACTTTAAACTCCTTTTTTTTGGGCAGTCATGTAAAATTTCAACGTAGTATTTTAATTGTCATTACAATGTTAATAATTAAATTAAAGTATGGCTCCGAATGCTGGACAACAAAGAAGACACATGAACAAAAAGCACATACCAACAAAATGAAGATGCACAGTTGGGCGGGATGTGTAACTAGGCTGGATAGAATATGTAATGAACTCATAAGAGGTAGCTTCAAGGTTGCACCAATCGCACCCTTCGGCTACGTAACGACCAAATTTGGTTGCACATCAGAACACCGTTGACTACGTAACGACCACTATTACTTGCTCCCGGAGCGCACAGTAATATTATTTTCTAATTCCAACGCATCTTAAAATCCATATCAAATATCTCATTATTACCATAGATACATATACGGGCGCTAAAATAATTTTGCGCATCAGTTCGCGGATATTTCTGGTAAAATTCTATTGTCAAACATCATTTATTTTTTTTTTCGAAATCGTCAAAATTTTTTAAGGTTTTATGAGCTAATATCTCAATATTTTTTTATGTAAATAAGCAAAACGAAATATTACTTTTGATAGAGAATCTAATAAAGATTACGATAGTATTTACAATTTCTAAATAGGGTTCCGTATTTTTCCGTAAGACAAGTACAAGTTGGAAATGCCGAGTTTTTTTCACTTTTTTGACTTTCTCATATTTATTCATAATTATCTAATTGTTTTACAAAATGAGATTTCAATATTGTATATACGAAATTTCAATGCAATTATTGCACAGTTATTATTTTTATGATTGCTATAGTTTTTACACAGTTATAGAACTTTGTGTCGATCGCGGCGATATTGCAAGAAATTCCAATAAATTGCCGCGGTCTGCCATGAAATTATGCCGCTACAGAAAACCGTCTATGCTGGTATGGGCATGTCAAAGAAAAAGCGACGGCCACGTGGTACAAATTGCAATGAAACTACCTGAGCAATAGAAAGAAAGAGACCGCCCGCCACTGACCTGTTAGTCCAACATTTTAAGTGACCTCAAGAAAGACCAATTGTCCGAACCGACAACCTAAGATCGTTTGACCTGGCGCAGAACAGTGAGAATACCCGACCCCAAATAATGGGAATAGGAGAGGACGAAGAAGAAGACTCGAAATCGTCATGTTATGATCTTATTCCCATTAAAAATAAAAAGGTTGAAATAACGGTTTACGGTCCGTGGGATTACGCTTATCGCTTGTATGCGTGTACGCATGTTTCTTTCCATTAAGGACTATTATTTTAAATTTGATTTGGCCTCAGGCTTCAGTAATAACGATCTCTGGGTCTACCTAAACACCGCCCAACTTTTCTCTTTAGGCTTGAGCATAAATCTCTTGATCATTAAAGTGAACATAAATCGACAGATAAGCGTCATGTATCCTAATGCGATATACATATTTTACGACTTAGAAAGTTGCAGACAAAACCGTATACAGAAGAAGCGATTGTACGCATTTTAAAATCGATCTATTCTATCGAAAAAAAAATCCTTCACACTTAGAAAAAAAGTACGTGGGCTCTTTAAATAACGACATATATAACTGCAACAATGGTCAAACAAGAAGAGAGTGTCATAAAGACGCTATGCCATGTTTAATCATACCTACATATATGAAGTGGTGTCCAAAGACCACTGCATTCACTCGAGTGTCATTATTAGTACAATGCCAGTATTAATGTCAGTATTACAACAATATCAGTATTAATTGTACATTACAGTACATTACATTACATTTTCGTCGTGTCCAATTGACGGCTAAAGACCGTTCTTGGACGTGTCAAAATAATTGGGTTGTGTAGTAAGTTTCGTTACTACTCTTTACTGAACATACATAGGTAGTCAAGAATTAACTACTAGATTGTCAAACTATAAATATAAATAATCAAAATAGATGCCTAATATTTGAAGTAGTTAGTAATTCGAAAAGATACGTAGCAAAATTATTTATCGTAATATTCAAATTGTCAGTAAAATGTTAAATAATCAAATTATGCATTTTAAACTAAAAGCACAGATATAAGACCATACAAAATAATCAGACAATAAGGCTCTACTTTTTTAAGTAATTTAAATGCGTACAATATTTGAAAAATCAAAGCCCTCAAATTTGGCCAGATTATAGAAAGGGTGGCCTATCAGCATCTCATTGATTGAAGACCCATGCTGTTCGGGGTTGGTCACACTAACGGGTCAACACCCATCCGACGGCCTCCACGCATGAAGTGCGAGCCTGGGTAGGACTCTGGCCTTAGGGCTAGTGTCCCCTAGGAGTCAACCTTCTGGCGCTCCTGGACGGTCCGAAACTTCTTCTTTGAATTCTTCTTACTACAGAAATTCTTTTACCAATAGTAAACCACGTTATTTATGAGTGTCATAGGCTATATATTAATCCGAAAAATGAAAAGACTTTTTCGTGGTAGTCGGATTTGCCAAGTAAGTCGGAGAATAAGCGGTCGAACGAAAACGTTTCTAACTAACGCTGCCTTAATGATGAGAAATATATAATTAATTTCTAGGGAAAAGTTGTAGAGCTTGATAATGCCCACAAAAAAGTCAGCGACAGCATATGTCTAACTTTTATATTTAAGTCACAAAAAGTACCTAGTATTTTATATTAAAAAAATAATTTAAATCGTTAGGTCATGTTTATTGGTCATATTATCTACAATTATGAATTCTTATCCAAATAAGTAAATTTATCGTCTAAAGTGTTTAAAACAACATTACTGCATATTATTTCCCTTTTACTGCATCAATAGTTAAAGAGATAATACGCTCACAAATAAGACACTCACAAGAAGTCACTCACAAATAACGGTATTATAGTCAAATTGGCATGCAAATACATACATATATATGCAGTAAAAATATAACCATTCTTTTGGCAGTCAGGAAATAAATCACAGCACTCAGTACTAACCGAACCACACTCATAATTTTATCACAGGTAAAAAGTTTTACCTCCCAACGAAGTGGGCACTGGTCAGCTAGTTATTAAATATGTCAATACCATCTAAACGAATGTTATAAAGCTCACAGCATCGTGTGAGTACTCTATTTCTGTATGCATTGGTTTTATTGGTCTTCGTTGGATTCATGGATAGACCTGCTTTTCTGCTTTCGTGATCTAGTTGTTGTAACATAGTTTGTATATTTACATGATATTGTATAATATACGGATCTGTCAAACGATGCAATATAACCAATGTTGGCGTCCGACGGGATAAATACTAAACGAGCTAACTTTAGATATTTGGAAGTCTGTTGATATGAACCCCAAAATGGCGAGGCAACCTCAAGCTGCAACTGAACAAACGCATTGCACATCAGAACACCGTTGACTACGTAAAGACCAATATTGGAGGCTTGCTCCCGGAGCGCACAGTAATATTCGGACGCATCCTAAATTCCATACCAAATATCTCATTATTACCATACATACAAAGACGGCCGCTAGAATAATTTCGCGCGTCATTTCGCGAATATTTCTGGTAAAATTCCATTGTCAAACATCATCATTTTTTTTTTTCGAGAAATCATCAAAATTTTTATTGGTATTTATGAGCTAATATCTAAATATTTTTGTATGTAAATAATCAAAACATAATAGTACCTTTGATAGAGAATCTAATAAAGATCACGATAGTATTTACAATTTCCAAACAGGGTTCCTTATTTTTCCGTAAGACAAGTAGGTACAAGTTAGAATTGCCGAGTTTTTTTCACTTTTTCGACTTTCTCATATTTATTCATAATTGTATATTTGTTTTACAAAATGAGATTTCTATATTCTATATACTAAATTTCAATACGATCATTGCAGTTATTCTTTTTATAATTGCTATAGTAGTTCCATAGTTATAGTACTTTTTGTCGAGCGCGGCGATATTGCAAGAAATTCCAATAAATTGCCGCGGTCTGCCATGAAATTATGCCGCTACTCGAAGGGTTAATGGATAATATGTATATGTTAGACTATCTAAATAGCTATGTTTGTTTTTTTTATATTTTTTGATTTGAGGAAATTAGGAAATACTCTTAAATTAATTAATGTAACACTTTTTTAGGGAATCCCAAAAACACCTCAAAATCCGACCAATAATCAAACATACAAAGGCCGTATGTGAGATTGGTTCATGAAATTGTCCCACTTTCCGTAAGTGTGAAGTCCGGTATAGTCAAAGGCCACGCGCGTCAAGTGGAATCGCCCACTATGACCAATCGAAACTTTCTAAATCGGCAAAGTGCGCTCAATTAGGGCAGACCGCGACGTGATTTGGTCATCAAGCCCCTGTCTTTTGTTTGTGCACACTTTCATATTTTCCAGGCAATTAATACCGTCACGTTTCAACGCCTATACCCACCAGACACCATTCGAATCAACTTTCCCATGCTAGACATATGGTCTAACTATGGTTTTTCATAGAGATAACTAGAGCTATCAACTACAACGGGCGAACTGATATTGAATCGTTCTAAATCCCGTGAGTACAAGTACGTAGAAGACTTGGGACGAAAACAGTCCACTGTCTAGTTACGCCACTCGCCCGTCAGAGGCCAACGCCTTACGGCAAAGTACTGGTAAAGGTACTCAGCGGACAGCCTCGCCCCCTACACTACAAAGGGCGAACCCGTCACCTCAGGAAGTTTTAACGTTATTGGATCGTTCTGTTCCCGTGAGTTGAGCGTAGAAGACTTGGGAAGAAACAGGCTTCCTTCCGAGTTGACGCGACTAAAAATTTAGGTATTTTTGCAATGCCACGAGCCCGCGCGCTTTCGATATATACATAAAGATGTATAGGTATACCGCGGCAACAAGGGAATACGTCCCACCGTTGGCAGTGGCCAATTACGAATGACGATTTCGGTTTCACGCGTCGTCTAATATAGTCGATTTGGCTTTTCAATTATATTATAATAAATTATCTAATGAATAGTTTTTTATAAAGCAAAAATTAGATTACAATAATAAAATAACTTAAGATCACTGTGTTTTTTTTTATACCACTCAAAAGTGTCTTTAATAAATAGAAGTTTTCATTTTTGTGCCTGATGTTTGTTATTGAATGCACATAAGGATAAGGGCGCCAGGACAAATACTTAACTTGCAAGCGCCCCACGGACTGATAAAATTTGGGATCCGCTGGTCTATATTGTGTGCATATATATAATCGGGCGTCCCTGGAAACGGTAAGTGATAACTCACCGGCCAATCCTTCTACCACCGGGCCAAAGGACTCTGTGACAAGATGCCAAGCCAATATCGTCCACTGGGTTACACAGCGCATCCAACATACGACTCTGTAACGCCGCAGGTTGAAGACCAACTCCTATCCTGCACGTAGCTGTTAATCCCATCACACACCAGGACCTACAAGAGACAATCAACAAGACCATCCAGGCCGTATATTTTTGAAGAGACGTGTCCTAGCCTGGCCCGGACACCTTAACTAACTATGTATATAATGGTGGCAATAACGAATTGGCATCGAAGCTTGTGTTGCACCTTGGTACGCGAAAAGTTACCGGATCGCGCGTGAGTCGACAAGGCGCTCGTATGCTCACCCTACTCAGGAGATATGGACTGTCCAACACAGAATGAAATGAATATATAAAAGCGACATATCTGATGCTACTCGCTGGCCCTCCAATGTCCGCCCGTCCTCCAATATTGTGAGTAGACATTAAGTGGTATGTGATGGAATTTTGGGCATATCTCAATTCTACACCGACATTAAAACGCCCGTCAATACTGTTAGAAGATAACCGTGTCATCGACGTGATAGGAGTTGACATTGGCAAAGGCATACAGGTGGCATCCGGAGGCACGTGAGTGGGCACAGATAGCGTATGGCCATTGACCCGATAACAATGAGGATGTAGCGTCTGCCTCGCCCACCAAGGCGGCGAACGCACGCGCAGACGCATAAGCAGTACGCAACACTAGAATCCGGGCACGACGCGCCTATAACAGTACTGGCACGACGACGACGCGCAGCACCGCACCACTGACACACTCAGGGACGACGTCGACGCGACGCTTGTACTACTTTCGATACTGTCCGGCTCCGTGAATGGACGATAGCGCAGCCCGCTATTACATATGACAAGCCCTGCATTATTGTGTTAATCCTATTCGCGATCGAAGAAATTTTCATACGTTGTCGCTACTCTACAACATACTCAATAACCCCACTTCACCCTCCTATCTAAAGGAGAATTTCCACCCTTTGGGAGGCCACGGTCTTCCATTTCGACCAAGCCGGGATAACACACTCGCCATTCCGATACATCATTCTTCTGTTTACACGCACTCTTTTACAGTCCATTCTGCTGTTTTATGGAATCAGCTCCCTCACTCTATCAGGCATGCACCTTCGCTGCATACTTTCAAAAAATTGTTGAAGAAACATTTGTTTTTACACAGCCACTAACCAAATACCTCACCTTGTCCTCTCCTTTATCCTTCCCTGGGCAACCTTAGCATAAGTTACAGACATGTATCTGTATAAGTATATTTTAAATTTAACTTTACTACTTCTTTGTGTATTGTACGGTGAAAATTAGGAATTATTTTATCAAATGGTTGACTGTAAGATATCGCTATAGCGATAAGTTCGCCATTTGTGCATAAATTGTCTTTTTTATAAAACCAGCGTAATATTCATTAAGTTATGTTTTTATAGCACAATAAATTTATTCTATTCTATTCTATTCTATCATCTTATTAACCTTTAACACTATAACTACCGAAATGTTACTCTATATCTATAACAACAGAGCCGGATTTAGGGGAGGGCATCCGGGACTACAGCCCCGGGCCTCAACAAAAGAAGGGCACCCCACAATAGAGACTTCGGAAAAAAATAATATTTCAAATTCCGACGAGTAGGTAAACCAGTAAACACTAGTAAACAACTTTTTCTTTGATATAACATTCTTTTTCGCTGTTTTACCTTTACTTACAGTACTTTGTGCAAACATGATTATATTGTTCTTAAATACTAAAAAAACGATTCATCTATATTTTTTCACTCCAATCGGAAACAATGGAATGTTTCAACCGTTTTCTTTCTTCCTCAACAAGGGCGCTCCATTTGTGGCAACAAGTGGGTCTCCTCTCCTTTGTTGCCCCTAGGCCTCAAGACCTTTAAATCCGGCTCTGTATAACAACCGTGAGCAGTCATATGACTGCGACAGTATTTTTACACGACTGCCCACTAAAACAGGAGTGTTATGTGTTCAAAATTTGTCTATGTATGTTTTCCGTTTCTTTATTCCACTTCTATACGCTTGAACCGATTTAGAACCGTGTCGTATTGTTAGAATCGTGTTATCCTCCCGAGTGTCATATAAGGAAAATATCAGCGTCTTTAATATAAATCGCCGTGTACGCCGTGTATCATTTGACTATTTAGTTTTTCCGTTCTTCCTCTTCGCGATCGTAAGGATAGTAAGGAAGAGCAATATTTGGAATATTATTTTATTAAAATAAATTATTAACTCCACAAAGTATTACCTATTTTTAAATAACCGTTTTTGGTTCTTTCGAATTTATTTCTATCCAACATTTTGAAAAATTATAAAACTACGCAATCATACTCGGAAAAAATCCGGTAATTATGTGCCCCTGTGTATTCGGTTTACTCCTGGCTTACTCCTCAAGAAGTAATCCTGGCTGATATGGTACAATTCATTTATTAATTAATAGGGTTTAATGACTACAATATAATAAAATAGAATAACTTTATTGTGCTAGAAAAACATAATGAATATTACACTGGTTTAAAAAAAGGCAATTTATGCACAAATGGCTCATTTATCGATATCTTTCAGTCAACTATTTGATAAAAAAAATCGTAATTTTCATCTTACAATACACAAAAAAGTAAATTAAAAATAAACTTATACAATGTCAATATTATATGTCAATAACTTATGCTAAAGTTGCCCATGAAAGGATCAAGGTCAGGTATTTGGTGAGTAGCTGTGTAAAAATAAATGTTTTTCCAACAACTTTTTGAAAGTATGCAACATAGCCGAATGCCTGATAGAGTGAGGGAGTTGATTCCATAAACGAGCAGAATGGACCGTAAAAGAGTGCGTGTAAACAGAATTATGATGTATCAGAATGGCAAGTGTGTTATCCCGGATCGATCGAAGTGGAAGACCATGGCCTCACAAAGGGTGGAAATTCTCCTTGAGATAGGACTGTGAAGTGGGGCTGTTGAGTATGTTGTAGAGTAGCGACAACGTATGCAAATAGGAAGCCCTTTTGATCTGGTCACCAGTCACCAAACTTCAGCACTCGGGTTACTCCGTCGCAGCACGGCTTGTTAATGCATATATATTACCATCATGAAGTCATACAGCACGACGCGGCGCAGGCGTTGGGTCAACGGTAACTCACCCACAGAAACATGGCAGTAATAGACTTTCTAAACGTTAAGGCTTTGTATGTCACTGATTAGGTTATCATAGGACCTTTACATGACGTCATCCAGGCCCAGAATGGCTCTTTTGGAGCCCTCGACTAAGGGCTTAAAAGGGTCCCTATTAATAATCCTCTTCTTTCAATTTTATAAAGTTTAGAAATGCTACACGACATCCGTAGGAAAACCAGCAAGCTTTATGGTCCCTATAATTTCCTTGGGTCTAAACAGGAGGAATCTTTCTTTTTTTTTTGTTTGGACTGAATCTCTCTCCGACACTCGTCTTTGAACAATCTAAAGCATTCAACAATAGACAATATTTCAACAAAAAAACCGACTCCATTTTTTTTAATATGTGCAGCAGCCACGTCATTGTAAAACTTAGAATGGCTATCATAATTCAATGCGTATACAAAATTTCGTGTATGTGCTGTTGACCGTTGAGGAGATCCCTCGTTGGAAGCCAACCCTGGGTGCCGTAGTCATGCCTTTGTAAAACTAAGAACTGGCTGTCGTAATTGAAGGCCTGTACAAAATTTTGTGTCTGTGCTGTTGACCGTTGAGAAGTGAGAACAACCCTGGGTGCAGCAGCCATGTAAATCTGGTAATTGTATATTATGTACATTGGTAAGGAGTATATTGGAATATGCAATATAATATGGCTTCTTTACGTATTAACGTACAACGAGTCATTAAAAAAATCGCTGGTATAACTATACCAAACTATTTAAAGTTTATCCAAAATGGTTTCCAACGATTTTCTTTTCGGTAGCTTAGAAAATAATTATTTATAACTTCGATATCAGATACTTTTACTAATTTTAAGATATTGAAAGGATCTAATGAGATCTCTGTCTTCAAATCTTTAACTAAATAAACTCCTGATAAGTATAGCCCGTATCGGCATCATTGAAGTGGGTGTCTTGGGTTATCTGTCACCTTTAGGCGTTCTGAATCAGCCAGGACATCGCGACGTATTGCAGAGGAAGCGATGCTGATTTATTTATTAGTTTCAAATATTATTCAAGAGCATTACAGACGAATCCAAATCACCCTTGAATATTAAATCTAGAGTGTAAGTCTAAAAATAAATGACTTACCTTTGCTTATGTTGATGCACTCCACATTGGAGCGGTATATTCCGCTGCGGAGATGCATAGACCCAAAGCTGAGGTTCTGATTGTAACTGGATTGTCTCCCCGTGTACTTTCAGTTAGTTTCCTGATGTTACTATTTCTTAAGTGTAATAGTTACCTAAGAGCGATATCTATTCTTTATTATATATAATTATGTAGACTTGTTAATTATGTCGATTCTTCAGATCAGTCATGCCATTGTTTCTTTAACGTATCTGCCTCCACTTTCAGGTTCATTTAATTCGACAAATTTATTGTGTATTTTATAAATACTTATATTTGGTGCATGGTGTTTTAGTTTTACTGTTACCGTTATGTTACGTGTATATTATTACCATAGAAATTTAAAAAAAGGAGTTCCTCCCAGCGATTTGCTTTGAGTATCCTAAGTTTTTCGATGTCATTTTAATGTTTGTCTTTTCTCTGTGTTCACAGGTAAGTCGATGGAATACAAATATACTTGATTTCTAATAAGGTGGTATATATTATGGTAAGTCTCTTATTTTTCTTTGTAGAAAGAGAGAGAAAGTTATTAATTGAAGTTGTCTACTACTACGATCGAACCTGCCACCCCAGAAAGGTACAACGATATATGATCATTCTTTTAACCGGGGATCAACGCAGACGCTTAGGGACAATACAATCCACCGTCTGACTATGCCAATGTGCCCGCGAGAGTCCAACGCCTTACTGCGAGGCACTGGGAAGTGAACCCAGCGGGAAGCCTCACGCTGTCACTACCAGATTTGGCCGGTTTTCTCCGTCCTTCAGTCTGGTTGCAAGTCGCTTGCACGGCCTCCACCTGGTGTTAGCTGTAATTCAGTTCAAATTATCGCGGACCGTGGCGGTCTTTGCCCGTCTATCACACGGGATGGGGTGGCTAACGGGTCGTTTACAGAATGGCTGATATCAGATCAACAACCACCATCGCTTCTTAGGAAACGTGTAAGGCCACTTCCATACCCTCTGGTTATTCGCCGGAGTGCATGGTCGTTCGGATGACGCCGCACGATACGCAAACCGCACAGCACCGCCCACTCGCGGTGGCAGGTACAAAAAAGCATAAGTTTTTATTAGGATATGGACTATCTATAGTACTGTGGTTGCAACATCGCCGAAACGTCCGCCGAACTTCACGCGGTAAAATCGTTTTTATGGTATACAACCTATAGATCTACATCAATAGGGCAGTGTCGACTACAATGAGCGAACCTGTCACCCCAGGCTGGTATAACGATGTGTGTGTGTGTAAAACTTGAGAGACAGACAAGACAATCTACTGTTTAGCTTGCCAACAAGCCCGTTAGAGGCCAACGCCTTACGGCGAGGCACCGATAAAGGTACCTAGAGGGCAGCCTCGCCCCGTAACTACCAGTTTTGGTAGGATATCTCCGTCTAGAGTTAACCTTCAGGATACGTCCGTTCTACCGACTGGTTATGGGACCGAAGTCGCTTACGCGACTACAATAGGATGGATGAAGTTGAGACAACTAACAGGCGTCATGTGCGATGAACGAAAAATCCCTCTTAAGATCAAAGAACAATTGTATAAGACAGCAATTAGACCTGCTGTCTTGTATGTGGATCAGAATGTTTGGGCGACTAACAAACGACATCTTCATAAACTACATACAACAGAAATGCGCATGCTACACGTGTCCGCTGGTATCACACTATTAGACAAAATCTGAAATGAGCACATAAGGGGAAGTTTTAAAGTCGCTCCGATAATTGATAAAGTCAAAGAAAGGCGCTTACGGTGGTACTGTCACGTCCAGTGACGCCCAGATGATCACATAGTGAAGCTTGCCCTATACCTGCCAACGATGAAACGTGCTCGTGGAAGACCACCTGCCATCTGGTTGCCGACGGTAGAAGAATACCTGAGAGAAGCTCGACGCCGACACATCACAAGATCGTGCTCAGTGGAGAAGAAAGGACGAGAACAACTGACTCCAAGTAAATTTGACATGGGCTAGGAGTGACTTGCAGCAACCGGCCTGTTAACCTCTCCTAACCGTCGTTAGCTAAACCACGATAAACAATTTATTTGAACTTGCCGGTTAACTAACGCCCGGTCGGAGTCCGCAAAATCCGTTTGTGAGCATTAGAACATAACCATAGATAAGTACATCGGAGATCGCGATCGATCGCTTAGCCAATCACAGTGCAGTTCAAAATGGCGGACGTGAGATTTTCAGCTCATCAGCTGTCAAACTGCCAAACGCTTTTGTTCGGGGTCTCGCGCCAGCGTCTTTTCGTTTGCTCTGCATATTTTCTGACGTTTTTAGTAATTTTTCCCTATTTTAACCAACGGCATACGATTTTTGATTAACTACTACTGATTTGGTAGAATTAAAATCAGTTAGGCGCAAATTGAAGTGGTTTCTTCTTTGATTCGTTACTAGATTGAGTGCATTCGCCTCAATATACATTATGATCTCCTTATGATCTACGTATTATCAGGGTTGGTCACACTCACGGATCAACACCCATCCGGCGGCCTCCACGCATGAAGTGCGAGCCCGGGTAAGACTCTGGCCTTGGCTAGTTTTCCCTAGGAGTCAATCTTCTGGCACTCCTGGACGGTCTGCGCACCGTGCGGCGTAAGCCAATCGATTGTGCATTCTGACTAACAGTCGGGGGAATCTGGAAGCAGTACTGTTTCCTATAGAGCGGGGGTGGTTGCTGACCTTAAGGCGACTGCTCTTGAAACGATCATCTGCTATCCGATCCTGGTTGGAACATGCCGAGCAAAGGACGCCGTGGTCCGCGATAGATTCGGTTTACACCGTTCCACCTCTTCGTAAGGGAGAGGGCCGCGCAAGCGACCTCGAACTCGTAACCAGTCGAGAGGCCGGAGTAATCTGATCGCAATTGGAAGTAAGGGCGTGAGTGTAAGCTCGCTGGGGAACATTGGCCTCTTACGAGCATGTGGCGGAGCTTGACGGTGGAATGTTTTGTCCAAGTTTTCTGCGTTCACTTCACGGGAGATAGAACGACCAATCGTTAAAACTTCCTGAAGTGACGGACTCCCCGTTGTAGTTGACAGCTCTATTTGTGGTTAGACTCTTTAAACACGGTTATCTATCTTAACCGAGCTTGGTGCAAGTCGCCCTAGGAAGAAGAAGAAGAAGAAGAATACAATCGCGATAGTCTTTGATTATATGTAAGCGAATAAGTTTAAATCAGAATTAAAAATAATTTAAAATAAAATAAGAAAATTAGAAAAAAAACACAGATTTATATAAAATATTCCTGCGTTTAGTCTAGGCATGCGATGCGTTTTCCAGATCATCGTACAGTCCCGCCCTTAAATCTCTCCGATAATCTAAGAAACGACCTCTACGTATGTACATACATTCCACATTCCTGCGTAATTGTGCCCGATCTGCGCAGGATTTATGGATAATTGGCGTCAAACGGTCGAGAAATCGATTAATAACCGGCCCATTTCCTCATCATTTTAATCGCCATTTCTTCCGATTAAATCGGCTTCCATAAGTCGACTAAGCACCTGCAGTCGACTCAACAACATATTAAGTCGCATAAAACTAAACAGGAAATTAACTAGCTAAACCTACGCAGGAAATAACCAGTTACTATCATAACCGAAATATGTTCGTATTAATATTATTAATAATATAGGACATAATATCATTAAATAACTTTGTCTAAAGCGTCGCTCATTATTTTGATGCAGTATCTAACTACATTTTGATGACAGGTTCCTACTTATTACACGACTGCCCAACAAAAAAGAGCAATGTGTTTAGGGTTTATCTATATAAGTTTGCCGTTTTTTTTCCCACCATAACTTCTGAACGCTTGAACAACAAAAAAAAGAGAAGGGAAGGGAAAGGAAGAGGGGGAGGGGGGAGGAAGGGGGGGGGGGGGGTGGTTGGTGCTAAGTTGATATTTTGAGGAAGAAAACGTTCTTTCAGTAACGCCTTGAAGCAGGGCAACGATGTTGCATGATGAATAGCATGCGAAAGCTGGTTCCAAAGGCGAGCAGAGTGGACGGTAAATGAGTTGGTGAAAAAAGAAGACAGGTGTAGTGTCCAAATGTAAATGTCCAAATAACCAAACTTTATGAATATACCAAGTGTTAATAATAAACGTAGCTTTATTTAATGTATATGGACATGTAATGAGGACATTAATAACTATTAATGTCATAATTAGCTTTATGATAAACACATAAACCATAAATATTTCATAGAAAAACCGTAATAACAATAATCTATACTAATATTATAAAGAGGTAAAGTTTGTGACGTTGTAGGAAGTAAACTCTGGATCTACTGAACCGATTTTACCAATAGAGAGCCACGTTATTTTTGAGTGTCATAGGCTATATATTAATCTGAAAAAATGAAAAGACTTTTTCGTGGCAGTCGGATTTCCAAAGTAAGACGGAAAAAACGGTCGAACGAAAACGTTTCTAACTAACGCTGCCTTAACGATGAGAGATATACGATTAAGTTCTAGAGAACAGTTGTAGAGCTTGATAATGCCTACAAAAAAGTCAGCGACAGCGTATGTCTAAATTTTATATTTAAGTCACAAAAAGTAGTTTTTTATATTAAAAAAAGAATTTAAATTGTTAGGTCATGTTTATTGGTCCTTTTATCAACAATTATTAATTCATATCAAAATAAGTAAATTTGTCGTCTCAAGTATTTAAAACAAAAGACTTTTCCCTTTTACTGCATATAATTTCACTTTTTTTGCATGAATGGTTAAAGAGATAAGACACTCACAAATAAGACACTCACAAGAAGACACTAACAAATAACGGTAATATAGTCAAATTGGCGTTCAAATACATACATACCTATGCAGTAAAAATGAACCTTTCTTTCGGCAGTCAGGAAATAAATCATAGCACTCAGTACTAACCAAACCACACTCATAACTTCATCACAAGTAAAAAGTTTTACCGCCCAACGAAGTGGGCACAGGTCAGCCTGTCTCAACTTCAAATATCGTACGGGTAAATTTGTTAAATACGTGGACACCCATCAACATAATGTATTTTTTTTCCTATGTTCCTCCTTCCCTTCCTGGTCCCTCCCTTCCTATCCTCTTTCTTTTCTCGTTTTTTTTCTGTCTCTTATCATTTAGATAATCTTGATGTTAACATTTAGTGGAAAATTGTCTCTGGTGTAATTTTTATATCTATTTTGTTTGGCTACTTACTTTTATACACTGTTATTTTCCTGAATAAAAGAAAATAAAAATAAAAAATAAATACAATAGTTCATTTTCTGTCACGGCAGTCGTGTTTTTATTGTTTTTAATATATTTACTTGTTTGTTGTGAACTTTGTTGAATTTTACTGGAAAGCAAAAAGTTTCGAAAGATTTCTAATCTTTTTAGAGGATTCATTAACTTACTGACTTTATAAATTGAGACTCGTTTATGTTAATCTTACAACGCAGTGAAAATCATCATAGTAATTTTAGCTCGTTTTATCGATATTTCTATGCATATTTCTCATAAGGTATAGATGATTGGTAAAGAAAAGGGATTAAGTGTTAATAAACTTTCACATATAATAGCTATATTGTTTAACATAAAAATGGATAGTAACATTAACGAGAGTCATTTACGAGTAGTTTCTCAATTTTATTTTTAATTAGCTAAGTTTGCAATATTTAGAAAATAAATGGGACACGCTGTATATTGAATTATGATTATATATTTTGATCCACTTTTCGGGAACAGAAAGGAAGGCCTTTTATCAGGATGCATCGTGTTTTTGATTATGTGGCACTAATCATTTGATGTTAATTATGATATGGTTAAATTATAGTTTTTTAGTAATCAATCAGTCCTTTATACTTATAGGAGACATTAACCCTTCCTATTTGAGTTAACCATTTTTGGTTAGACGCTTACAAATGCTAAAATTGTATCTAACCAATATTGGTTAGGGCGCTCCGCGCTGCCTAAAATGCCAACTTTTTAAATATTTATTCATTATTATCTTAATTGTTTGACGAGATAAGGTTATAATATTGTACATTTCAAATTTCAATGCGATCATTTTACAGTTATTCTTTTTACGATCCGTATAGTAGTTTAAAAGTTATGGTCGTTTTTCTCAAGGCCATCGACTTCACGCGCAAAACTGTCCCGGGCAGAAGTGACGACTAAATTTTTACCCCGCGATAGGAGGGGTTAAATGGACAAATAAATTGCTATTAGTTCAACAGTACAATGTTATCAGCGCCAACTACATGTTGCCGGCAAAGAAGGGTTGCCAAAACATACTATGGCATTTAGCAGGAGCTAATGGGCCCTGTTGCAGTTTGGCCACTAAGACCCATGTTCAAACGCACAGGTCAACACCCATACGGCGGTCTCCACGCAGAAGTGTGACCCCGCGTAGGACTCTGGCCTGCGTGCTAGTTTTCCTTAGGAGTCAACCTTTGGGCGCTTCTGGACAGCCAATCGATTGTGAATTCCGACCGACAGCAGGGGGAGTCTGGAAACAGTACTCTCTCCTATAGTGCGGGGGCGGTTGTTAACCTTACGGCAACTGCTTTTGAAACGACATATCGGCTACACGATGCCCGGTGAACAGTTCAGTAAATGATGCCGTGGTCCGCGATAATTCGGCAAATTCCAAATCACCGCTACGTAAAGGAAAACCGCGCAAACGACCTCGAACCTGTAATTAATCGGGAGACCGGAGTAATCTGGTTGCAGCTGGAAGTAAGGGCGCGAGTGCGCGGTAAGGCATTGGTTTATTACGGTCGAGTGGCGTAACTAGACAGTAGATTGTTTTTGTCCCCAAGTCTTATACGCTTACCTCGCAGAAGGCAGACCTGTCTGCTATTGTTAAGACTTCCTGAGGTGCAGGGTTTGTCCGTTGTAGTTGACAGCTCTAGTTATGGCATTGAGCAATCTATTACCCTATATACATATTTTCGTTAATAGACTTAATCATCAAAGCACTATATTTTATTACAGGAGACAAAATTAAATAAATGGATATATTAGACTGTTTACAAGAGTTTCTATATACGGACATCGTCTCAAATCGTTTCCTGATCTCGGTGATCGTGCGTGTCATGTTTTTACTACGATCGTATGGCTTTCAACGAATACGATTAAATATGTAATACGTTAATAACGAGATATTCTTGTATTGTGTGTGTTTTCTGGCTTTAATTACATACGATCGATTCAGTGAAAGTCTGTTTGTACAGATACAAAGATAACACGAAGAGGTGCAGAAAAAAACTGAGGAAATTATGTAATGTTAAGCGGATCGGAAATACCCACAGAGAGTATCTAAAATAAATATTACAGATTGATTATCATTCACAATACGAAGTCTGTCTTGTAGGATAGTTCCAGGTTTTATTTTATTGTTTCTGTAATTTTTATAAACAGGGGTTGGATACAATAATATGAACACCTGCCAAATATATAATATTAATTTAATAATACGGTGTTGGGCCATCTTTTGCCTGTAAAACAGTGTTGTTGTTGTGTGTGTTAGAGCTGTCAACTGCTAGAGCTGTCAACTACAATGGGCGAACCCGTCACCTCAGGAAGTTTTAACGAAATTTTATCTTTCTGTCTCCCGTGAGGTGAGCGCGAAGACTTAGGACAAAACAGTCCACCGTCAAGCTCCGCCACATGTCCGTAAGAGGCCAACGCCTAATCCGCGAGATAGCCAGGTATGTTACCCTGCGGGCCGACACTCGCGCCATTACTTCCAGTTGCGACCAGACTACTCCGGTCTCCCGACTGGTTACGAGTTCGAGGTCGGTTGTGCGGTCCTCTCCCTTACGTTGTGGTAAAACGGTGTCAGTTGAAACTATCGCGGACCGAGGCATTATTTGCCCGGCTGTTCACCCGGAATCGGGTGGCCGATGACCGTTTTAAGAGCAGTCGCCGTAAGGTCAACGACCACCCCCGCTCTATAGGAATCAGTACTGTTTCTAGACTACCCCGACTGTTTGTCAAAATGCACAATCGATTGGCTTACGCCGCACGCTCCGCAGACCGTCCAGGAGGTCCTGAACAAATTAGCCTTCGTGGCCCTGTAAACCTCTGCTGTTACTTTTGCTGCAGTTGTTTAATGTTGTCTGGCAACAATCCTTTTTAATATTCACCGGTCTCTATCGGATGACTTTGGTTTTTGCCAACTATTTCTCTTCGTCGATGATGTTTTCCCCTATTTTGTGGTTGCTATCTTTACCGTGGATAGTGTCGCTTATAAAACGTTTCACAGTTCAGCTAACTTCGTCACCGACGCTTTCTCAAACATGGCACCGAGGATTTGCCTTCTTTCAAAGTCTGAGAGGTCACAAATTAGAATAGGCCGCTTGTTGTAACCGTCACAGACTAAGGCGTCTAATGCACTGAAATATAACCTACAATACCTGCCACGTAATCTGCGCGAGTAATACGTAAAAGTAAAAAAAAGAAGTAAAATAAGCTATTTTTGAAGTATTGACTTGCAAAAGTTTCTACCGCTGCCGAAATAATGGTATTTGTTTGCGCTGGTAATAATCGAGCGTAGTTTTGCCTGAAACAAAAAATCTAAGCTAAGATATTAACACTAAGCAAAGAATGTGTATTTCCTATAATAAGTATTAACAAAAACTTATTATTGTTATATTTTTTGAAAAAATAAAAAAAACGCCCCAAAACTGTTTAGTAAAAAAATATATAGAAATGATTTCTTTAGTACGTAGCAACCTGGAATATGCATCCCAAATATGGAACCCTATGTACTTTAAATACTCCAATCGCATCGAGGGCATCCAAAGGAAGTTCCTTAAATACTTATGTTTCCGTACCAAAGACAAATACAGTTCAGATGACTATGTCAAATTATGTTAAAAACACCACCTGCTTCCACTAGCAAAACGGCGAGAAATCGGTGACCTCACTTTTTTGCAAAAAATTGCCCAAGGTTCTTTAGATTGTACCGAACTTTTATCATACCTATCTTTTAATGCCCCGGTAAAATCCACGAGACACACCATCCCAATTCGGCTACCTGTTGTTACATCTAATTACATGCAAAACACCTATATGTGGCGTGCGAGTAACAACCTCAATAAACTGATTTGCGGCGACGTTGATATCGATCTATTCAGCACTAGTGTTGTATCAGCGAGACGTATCCTCAGCAACAACTTCTTTTAGTACCTACTCTTCTGCTTTTCTTTATTGTTATTATTTTTTTGTATTCGATTTCTCGATATTGCTTTTTTTTTGCCTTCTTGTCCCTTTTGTTTAATTTTTATTTGCGTATTTTAAATTTATAGTACCGGACCCTGCCAAGCGTTTTTGCTGGCAATTCCATATTCTCTAAACTGTTTCTATATGTGAGAACCTGTTATTGGCTATCATTTATTATTTAAGTTGTTATTTAATATTTTATATGGCTGTTGGTTTTCCTTAAAAATAAATAAATAAATAAATAAATAAATAGTTTATATAGAAGAGAATTTAATAGTCTTTAATTTTTTTCTTAGAACAACTCGATCCGTCAAGTATTTTTTTATCACTGGCGCAGGACAGAAAAATATGGTTTTGGGAAATCAGGAATTCGGTAGTTAAAAGATCCATGAATAGATTTCAACTTTGTTAAAAAAAAACATGAAAAACATTTTTTGTTGGCCGTCTACACCAGGCTTCCCTTAACAGTTTCATGTATTCAAATTTTCCATACTTATCAGCAAAGCTTATGACCCTTAAAAGGTTAAATTGCAGCCAAGTTAAATATATATTGTTTTCAGTCTAGTTCTTACTATCATGGGAAATGCCTTATCATGAGATATACCATTTAAGAAAATGGATTTTTCATGGAATTTATGTACTTAGCCGTATTTAATAGGATTATTTAGGATAATTCGCCGTATTTAATAGAATATTATTCAGAAACGGTTTATAAGTGTGATCAGTCTTTCTAGTGTAGGGTCCTTTAGTACCTAACCAATGAATTCTGTAGAAATTTATTGACGCAAATACAATCGATTCTGCAAGTGCACTGCTATTAAATTCCATCGAATTTTGGTAATTAATGCAGTCACAGGCGGTGAGTCATGCCAATTTCTCCAAATCGAGCGGATTGACATACTTATTTCATCACCCCTTTCAGGATTGCGTTATTTATCAGGGTATATAACCCAGTACATTTGACCAATCAATATCAGTCCCCGATTGATCACCTTCTCCCAAGGTTGCGACGGCATATCCGGTAACACCTCTACGAGGTCGCTCAACGGATCCGGCTCCTTGGTTTCCTTTCCTTATCCTCACTAAGTCTCGAAGTATCAGTCTGTAATCCCACAGACTCGAGACGTGCCCAGTACAAGAAACTAGGAGCACATATACAATCCTCATCCACTTTCCTACATAACCTCCGTCGCGCAACCCTCGCGTCTCGATAAAGTAATACGGGCACTCGTTAATTCGGCAAGCGTTATAACTGGCAATATTCAATCAATAAATACCTTCTGCTTCATCAAACCGCCTTTAAATACGGAGATAACTCGTGTGAGGGATCACCCCTCACAACCACTGTGAGGGACCACCCCTCACACTAGTAATATATGTTCTACTTATGGAGATCTACTTAAGACAATTGAATGACAGTTGCTCCAGGCTACATTCCGTGTACTATACGTGACAGTGTGTTTGCTGCTGCCGTGTGCGATGTATAAGAGATGCGACGAGATGCGAATATGTAAGAAGCAGCAGATGATACCGTTAGCGGTGTTAGCAGACGTCACTTCTGGTAAATGGGGCACCGGCTCGGAACAATAACAATACTCGCTGCTGAGAATCTGTCACAGTTACCGCTCCGGTACCCGTGACGTGGGGCGTTCCGTTACATTCGCTTTCGACAGACAAGGGTATTAACTATCATCTCAACAACAAATTAACATCTTAGGAATGAAACTACAGTAGGTCGAACTCCACGAGCTAGCTCCTCAGCCAAGGAGTAATATGCATAATTATATTCAATTAAATTCTTTAAGGGGTGAGCCCTTGTTTTTGAATATTTTTTTTAACTTTAAGTTGAAATTTGATCATGAATCTTTTATATCGTTATAGTTTGATTAAAATTTGAAAGATAAAACAAGGTAGAGATGACGAGTAAAGTATTAAACATAACAACAAAATAAGACTAATTTTATTAAGTATCTTCTTTATATTTGATACATTGATGCAATGCATCTTTCATTATCTTAATGATATTTGATTGAAACCACAAATAATTATATAAAATTTAACGCCCTCTATACTCATTTGTATGTACTCTTTCGAACTATCTTTTTACATTAGTACCATTTCTGGTCGCTTGATGTAATTTAGTGTTTATTAGTGTAAACAAAATTGCTGAGAGCGATTTGACCCCCTTCCCATGTATTGAGCGATTTTTGCCCATAATTAGCCATTATACTGAAGGTCTAAGCTATTCAAAAATATATATTTCATTGAGGTACCCGGTTTTCCGTTAGCTTCTGGAATCATTTGTAGTACTTTACTTGTAATTACTTGAAAAAAAATACTTTTTGTTATTGTAAAAAAACTATTTTCGAGATATTGAATTGCAAATGTTTCTACCGCTGCAGGAATAACGGTATCTGCTTGCGCCAGTAATACCTTGTGGGATATCTGATGGTTTGCGTTGTTGATATGATCAGAGCCCAACGGTTGTGGAAGTCTTGTTTCCTCGGCGTGCATATGGAAGAATAAACACAGTGTTAATACTTAGACCATTTAATTATTTAAAAGAAGCTAATAGAATAGAGATGGCTTACCGGTGATTCTAACGAGACTAAGTAATAAGGTAATCTACTGTTTTTTGTGTTAGGTAGGAGATTGTTCGTGTGAATAAATTTTTGCAACTGTGAAAGACAAACTTGGAAGATGCTGTTTTCATACATTAATTAGTTGCATCGTAAGAAAGACACATTTAAAAACAAAATTATAAATTAGTAATTAGGCAAATAGGCAATTTTGTCGGTGATATGACGTCAATTGAATGCTGAAATTAAAAATGTCTGCTGAGTTTAATGATGCATTGTAATTCTATATCCCGTGAAGTGAGCGCAGAAGACTTTGCCAAAACAGTCCACCGTCAAGCTCCGCCACATGCTCGTAAGAGGCCAGTGCCTTAACAGCGAGATAACCAGGTGTGTTACCCAGCGGGCTTACACTCACGCCCTTACTTCCAATTGAGACCAGATTACTCCGTTCGAGTTCGAGGTCGGTTGCGCGGTCTCCCTTACGAAGCGGTGAAACGGTGTATACCGAATCTATCGCGGACCACGGCATCCTTTGCCCGGCTGTTCACCCAGGATCGGGTAGCAGATGGTCGTTTTAAGAGCAGTCGCCGTAAGGTCCGCAACCACCCCCGCTCTATAGGACAGTACTGCTTCCAGACTCTCCCGACAGACCGTCCAGGAGCGCCAGAAGGATGATTCCTAAGGGAAACTAACCCTAAGGCCAGAGTCCTCCCCTGCAGGCTCGCACTTTATGCGTGGAGGCCGTCGGATGGGTGTTGACCCGTGAGTGTGATCAACCCTGAACAGAATAGGTCTTCGTGGCTCACGTGCCTAATAGATTTATATTATTTTAATTCAAAACATATTTTCCATTAATCTTAGGTTAGCTGTAATATATTTCTTCAACAGAATAAGCTCGCCGATTTGTTTCATCAAATAAATTATTTTATTATTTGTATTATTATTAGTATCACCCTCACTGGGATTAACTTCATCATTTTTTGGTCTTATAAAAATCGTTAACAAATCGAATAAACACATAATTAAAAATAAATTGAAGTCATTCTTTTACGAATGTATTCCCCGCTTTCATTGAAACAAGATATGACTACCGGCTGTCATGACCCAGTGATTCGGTTCGCGCTCTTTGAAAGCGAAAAATAACGGAAACTCCATAAAAGATGGCTCTATTTGACGTTTATGGTCGTCATACTTAATTGTATTACTACTTTTGGTGGTTACTCATTTCTATTCTTAATTCGAACCTCGTTAAACTCACTATTAACCCAATTGACGGTTTACGCTGCTCTACAAACTCAGATTTAGTTTCTCAGATTGCCCTGTGTTTTCGAAATTGAAAAGCTTGTTCTTGTTCAATACAGGGTGTTATTACTGTACGGGCATTTTTTTGTTGGTGAATCAGTACAACATAGTAAGCAACTTTAAATACTTTAAAAAAAAAACAAAACATTTTTTTCAATATTTTTTTTTGTTTTTTTTTTAACATGAAAGTTTGATGAAGTTGACTTTTAAATTAAGGTTTGAGAAGCGTTTGAGCGCGCTGCACCATCTAGCGGTAGGCAATAAGTCGTAAATAAAGAATATCAGCGACATTTAGCTACCGCTATATAGCGCAAAGCTATCATAGCCATTCATAGTATTTTTAAAAAAACAAACTTAAAAATAAAACTTTTCTGGTTTTTTTTTTGTTTATTTTTTATCATGTAAGTTTGAAGAAGTTGACTTTTAAATAAAGGTTTGAGAAGCCTTTGATCGCGCTGCGCCATTTAACGATAGGCAATAAGTTGTAAATAAACAATATCAGCGACATTTTATCTACCGCTTTATAGCGCATAGTGATCATAGCCTTTCATAGTATTAAAAAAAAACAAATAAAAAAAAATACGTGTGGCACTCGGGGACTGCCGCGGTAAAGCTATTGCATAGCATTTTTAACAACTTATGCAATTATAATTATTTATTTATTTTATTTTTTCTGATATCAGATAACTGCTCTCTATCGGAAAACGTTGAAATTATTCCGAATCATTTGCGGCTGCGGTAGCAAATGATTCGGAAAAAAAACGGATTATTCGAAAAAAATCGTAGATAAAAAGATAGATAATTAAATTATCTTTAAAATGGTGCAGGTTTCATAATAATACGCCGGATAGTATTTGCGTAGTAGTCGTTTTTGTGTTCGGTTAGACCTAATTTCACAAATTAATTACACTATGTAATATAAACAAAATCTAAAATATTCAAAGCTAAGAATATCAGGAAAATGTTCTTGTTTAACATTTATTTTTTTCAAATCGTAAGCTGTACTCGTTTAGACGTAATTATCAGTTTAAAATCATTAATTTTCGTTAGGAAATTTCTTTATTCGGTCGCCGCGCCGGCCTAGGCCCGCGATAAAAGCTATGCAATAGCTTAAAAAGTAATGTTTTCGTTTTTTTTAAGAGTTGCTTATATCGTTGTATTGATTCAGCCACAAAAAAATGCCTGTCCATTAATAACACTCTGTATAGCAACATTCCGAACGACGTAAAAGCGAGTTTTGAATGAATCTGTTAGAGTTTTGGGTATTATGCCTGCGAACGTGTCAATTGACTGGCATAGACGTCAGCGCAGTGGCGTAACTAAGCCGGTGCAGCCGATGCGGCGCACCGGAGCCTACGTTAGTTCGAGGGCCCAAAATGAAACATCTGCCTACGATCGACGTTTCATCCAAATCTGCTACGAAGATAAAGAAGCCGAAAATGCGGGTATATCAAAAGCGATCGTGGAATTTTCAGAGTGCAAATCAAGACGAAAACCATTCTAGATATGTATTTGTTCGTATTTTTATTATCCATTAGGTAGTTAATTTAAATATATGAATATGAAAAAAATAGTACATTCGTTATTACGAATGTACTATTTTTATACTATGTATAATATACTAGCTGCGCCCAGCGGTTTCACCCGCGTGGTGATGGAAAATTGTGATAATGATGATAGAAAACCATATATCTTTATAAATTATAGCCTATGTGTTATTCTGATGTTTAAGATATATTATTGTAAAGTTTCATCAAAATCCATTCAGTAGCGTTTGCGTGAAAGAGTCACAAACATCCATACATACATACAAACTCTCGCGTTTATAATATTAGTAGGATAGTAGGATAGAATTTAAATTTCGAATGTCAATTTCTTAGATTTTTTTCCTACTTACTTGACAGTTATCGTTATATTTTAGATAATTCACGCTATATCTTTATAAATTATAGCCTATGTGTTATTCTGATGTGTAAGCTATATTATTGTAAAGTTTCATCAAAATCCATTCAGTAGTGTTTGCGTGAAAGAGTAACAAACATCCATACGTACATACAAACTATCGCGTTTATAATATTAGTAGGATAAAATCGAAGACTATCGCGGTTATTTGACATTATAACCGCGTGAAATTTGTAGCACCCGACGTTTCGGTGACGTTGCAGCCGCCGTTGTCAAGGGTAGACTGAAGAGCTGTCAATCCGTTGTTTTGCGGGTAGGCCGCATACCGTTGCTGCTATGTGTACTTTATATAATATTATGTACTATATATAAAATTATTATATTATTTGGGTATTTTTAGCCTTACCAGTTTAGTATCTGGTAGTTGCAGCCACTTAAAATATAGTAATAAATACTGACATTACTTTTTTAAGTTCTCACCAAAATTCAAAGGTGGAGAAATTTAATTCAGTAATTAAATTTCAGCAGTAAAGCGTCGGATTCATATGTTATTACGGACGAACCCGCCGCTCCATGGAGTTATGATATCGTGTCATTGTCTCCCATGGAGTGAAGTTAAAGACTTGATGGACAGTATGGTCCATAGTGAAGCTACACCAGCAGCCCATACGAGGTTAACGTCTTACCGCCAGGCAATTAGAAGTGCAATGCAGCAGGTTACCTCTCGCCCTTACTACCAGATTTGAATAGATTTCTCCATTCTCCAGTCTGGTCGCAGAGTCAAGGTCGCTTGTGTGGCCGTTACCTGGCGTTAGAGATAATTCAGAACGAATTTGTCGCGGATCTGTGACGTCCTTTGTCCGTCAAGCTCACTCGGGATCGGGTGGCCGACGGATCCCTTCTAAGGATAGATGACGCCAGGTCAACAGCCACGCTCGCTGCTCAGGAAACGTACGTCTCCAGACTCCTACGGTTATTGACCGGATTGCGCAAGCGATTAGGTGACACAGCCCGATACGCAAGCCGCCCAGTTGGGCGGGTGCCCGAGTTGCTCCTAATCAGCTTTTTTCATCTATACTAATATTATAAAGAGGTAAAGTTTGTGAGGTTGTAGAAAGTAATCTCTGGATTTACTGAACCGATTTTTGAAAATTCTTTTACCAATAGAGATCCACGTTATTTGTGAGTGTCATAGGCTATATATTAATCCAAAAAATGAAAAGACTTTTTCGTGGTAGTCGGATTTGCAAAGTAAGTCGGAGAAAAAACGGTCGAACGAAAACGTTTCTTACGAACGCTGCTTTAACGATGAGAGATATATGATTGAGTTCTAGAGAAAAGTTGTAGAGCTTGGTAATGCATACAAAAAAAATATATTAAGGTCACGAAAACTATTATTTTATATTAAAAAATAATTTAAATCGTTAGATCATGTTTATTGGTCATATTATCAACAATTATGAATTCATATAAAAATAAGTAAATTTATCGTCTCAAGTATTTAAAACAAAAGACTTTTCCCTTTTACTGCTTATAATTTCCCTTTTACTGCATAAATGGTTAAAGAGATAAGACACTCACAAATAAGACACTTACAAGAAGACACTCACAAATAACGGTAATATAGTCAAATTGGCATGCAAATACATACATACATATGCAGTAAAAATATAACCCTTCTTTTGGCAGTCAGGAAATAAATCATAGCACTCAGTACCTACTAACCGAACGACACTCATAATTTAATCACAAGTAAAAAGTTTTACCGCCCAACGAAGTGGGCACGGGTCAGCTAGTTGGTAATTGATAAAATAAAATATTGTTCCATTTGGTGATTAATACAAAGAAGTAGGAAATTATTTACACTCTTAAAAGAATAGAGGTTTGCAGACATTACGACTGACCTCATTTACTTGAGGATTCTCTTACATTAATGCTGTAGGTAAGGGACAATGACGTTGTCGAATTTGTTTGTAGGGAGATTATTTTTACACGCTTCTATTTACCCTAAAACGTTTGTTGGGTTGTTTAGGACAGATAATTTTACATAGAGCATACAATCAAGGACAGATCATTTTAATAAAAGATTGTAGGGATTATTTATTTAATTTATTTTCTTTTATTCAGGAAAATAACAGTGTATAAAAGTAAGTAGCCAAACAAGATAGATATAAAAATTACACCAGAGACAATTTTCCACTAAATGTTAACATCAAGATTATCTAAATGATAAGAGACAGAAAAAAAAACGAGAAAAGAAAGAGGATAGGAAGGGAGGGACTAGGAAGGGAAGGAGGAACATAGGAAAAAAAATACATTATGTTGATGGGTGTCCACGTATTTAACAAATTTACCCGTACGATATTTGAAGTTGAGACAGGTACGTTGGTATGAATAAGTACAAGTGCAAACAGTAGATAATAAGTAATAAATTTTAAATAATAATAATAATTAAATTTTAAATATTAAGTGTTAAATATCGCCCTCTTTAACAAATTTCTGAATCCAATGTTCGATTCAGCGAAGATATCTATTGATGCGTATCGATCATCGTAAACCCTACACACACGGTTTAAGAAAGAGTTCTTACGGTAGTTGTTATTGCAACGGCTAATGTGAAACAATGAGGACTGTCTTGTCGTTCTTGATGGGGTCCGGAAATGTATTAGTTGGACCAAGTCCATGCAGTTTAATTTGTTGTTTAAGATTTTATGTAGGAAGACTAGATCATGGTACATCCTTCGATCAGCCAAAGAAGTAAAGTTGTACGAGTGGTGAACGTTGATGCCGTAAGAATTGTCAAGTGTGAAGTAAAATCTATAGTTTAAGTATTTCAAGAATTTAGTCTGGATGCGCTCGATTCTGTTATTATGGATGGCATATGAGGGGTTCCACACTTGCGAGCAGTATTCAAGATGCGGGCGGACGTAGGCATAGTAAAGCGTTTTAATAGTGTGTATATTAAAGAGTGATTTAGAAGTCCTTAGAATGAAACCCAACATTCCAAATGCTTTATTCGTTATTGTGTCGATATGATCAATAAACTGCAGTTTGTCGTCCAATATAATACCTAGGTCTTTGGTTACGGATTTAGAATGGATGTCAATATTAAAGAGTTGGTATTGGTGTTTAATCATATCTCTTTTCCTGGTAAATCGAACCAAGTGGCATAGTAGGTAAAATTAAAAATGCACACGTAAACTAATGAATCAAGTATGTATATTTAGTTATACCATACAATCAAGAAAACAACTTCAATTATACCATACGATCAAGAACAGCGCATTTTAATAAAAGCTTGTAGGGATAATAGGTTAAATTAAAAATGCACACGTAAACTAATGAAACAAATATGGGTATTTAATTATACCATACAATCAAGAAAATAATTTTAATTACACCATACAATCAAAGACGTAATGTGTTTATACTATTAACTTATTATATTTGGCAATTAGTGAGCGACTTCCGATGACGTTTGCATAGATTTTGGATTGATTAAAAAGCAAACCATGGTTACGAAACCATACAACAACTAAATTTAAATCTTCGATTTGTTATCGTTTTCGCGGTTTTCTCTCGCCGCATTTATCCATCGATTCGCTCACAAGACACACACTAACAGGTTATCCAAAAATGGCCATCGTTACGACCGCCACCTCAGCGGTTTCTGTCGCCACACAATCGCACATTGGTGTTTTCCGTCTAACAAGGCGATAAATTCGATGAGGTGATTAGAAGAGACGATCGCCCCCGTTAGCTGCAAATCGTAACGTAAGAAACAGTTAAGATTGCAGCTGTAATCATTAGTGAAGTTTCTATCACTGGGTCACACGGATATCAATAGCTGATTAGCGACCTGGATTATAAATAGTTTGAATCTGCCATTATTTACAACAAATTTTACATGTTTTTCCACAATTATACATTACTAGCTGACCCGTGCCCATTTCGTTGAGCGGTAAAACTTTTTACCTGTGATGAAATTATGAGTGTGGTTCGGTTAGTACTGAGTGCTATGATTTATTTCCTGACTGCCAAAAGAAGGGTTATATTTTTACTGAATATGTATGTATGTATTTGCATGCCAATTTGACTATAATACCGTTATTTGTGAGTGTCTTCTTGTGAGTGTCTTATTTGTGAGCGTATTATCTCCTTAACTATTTATGCAGTAAAAGGGAAATTATATGCAGTAAAAGGGAAAAGTCTTTTAAACACTCGAGACGATAAATTTACTTGTTTTGATAAGAATTCATAATTGTTGATAATATGACCAATAAACATGACCTAACGATTTAAATTATTTTTTTAATATAAAATACTACTTTTTGTGACTTAATTATAAAAGTTAGGCATATGCTGTCGCTGGCTTTTTTGTAGGCATTATCAAGCTCTACAACTTTTCTTTAGAACTTAATCATATATCTCTCATCGTTAAGGCAGCGTTAGTTAGAAACGTTTTCGTTCGACCGCTTATTCTCCGACTTACTTGGCAAATCCGACTACCACGAAAAAGTCTTTTCATTTTTCGGATTAATATATAGCCTATGACACTCATAAATAACGTGGTTTACTATTGGTAAAAGAATTTTTGTAGTAAGAAGAATTCAAAGAAGAAGTTTCGGACCGTCCAGGAGCGCCAGAAGGTTGACTCCTAGGGGACACTAGCCCTAAGGCCAGAGTCCTACCCAGGCTCGCACTTCATGCGTGGAGGCCGTCGGATGGGTGTTGACCCGTTAGTGTGACCAACCCCGAACAGCATGGGTCTTCGTGGCCAACTCAGCAAGGGCCCCTTAGCTCCCTGAGGTCCCCTGAGCCATCTGAGACTACTAACTATTCTAGAGGTAAAAGATTCATGAAAGAATTTCAACTTTGTTAAAAAAATAATATCATGAAAAACGTGTTTTTATTTGGCCGTTTAAATTAGCCCCCCCCCCCCCCCCCAAATTAAAACCCAACCTGTGTATCGACATTGCTGTATCGCCATATCAATTATTTGTGCCAACCAAGGAAGCTATCTAAATATACAACATAAAATATCGTGGCGCTAAAAAACTAGCGTATTATTCAATTAGAAGGCGCGTAACCGTGTAATACTGATGGCTGATTGGCCATTTCGTGGTCGGTCGAGCCGGTAAATGCCGGCGCCACGCATCTCCCCCAAAGATCTAGGCTAGATCATTGATCCAGCGAGCAGATTCACGCGATTTCGTTACGCCCGCGCGCCGCGGCGCCGGCGCACGATGTGGTTACGTGATCTATGCGTTGTTATAGCGGCGCTGTTGATGATTATGGATTAATCTTTGTAGATCATTACATGATGGGCGTGATACATCTGTGCGAATGCGTTTGAGAGTGAAGTCGCCGCCCTACAAAGCAATTTTAAGGCCATCAATTCTGTTTGAATTTCTATAATTTTCTACAATTCGGAAGCGTAGTTTGGAATCCCCAATATGCTGTTCATATAGATAGGATTGAGGGGGTTCAAAAGAAATTCTTAAAATCATTGGACGTTCGCACAGGTAACATGTCTACGATTATGCAGAGACAGCGACAAAACACAAAGTACACCTTTTGTATGCAAGAACTTCTTGCACAATATCTTCCTATACAAAATCTTAAATAACCATATTAATTCTGGGCCTCTTTTGGGCAAAATTCTTTTTAAAATTCCTCTGTCTCCCTCTTCTCGTTCAAAGGATACATTTTATATACCCTCTTTTCACACGAACTATGCAAAAAATACCTTTTTCAGACGGCCATGTTTACATTATAATAAAACTTCGAATGACCTCGACATATTTTCCGACACGTTGGTTAGTTTTAGAAAAAAAAATAGGCGATTGGATTGGCTTCTGTCTCCATCCACCTTGTTGGAGTAAGAAAATGAGATCTATTGACCCCTATTATCCATGCAGTTTTGTCAATTTAATGGGAGTTGGTTAATGCCCCTGATATAAAATTCTCGTAAACAGAAATAAAAAGACGTTTTTCATTGAATATGTGGACTGCCTATTAGAAGTAGATTTTAGCAAGTGTGGTGGGTGACGAAGACTCTCCAGTCACTACTCCTGCAACTTTGCGACCGTTTGCTTTGAAATGTGTGTTCGTGCAGAAGAGTAGCGAAATCGATTGTTTAATTACGAGCTTATCCATTATTGTATGCAGTTCTCCATAGTACATAGTTTTAGCGGTAATCGATAACACCGGCATACGAGAACTAATTTGAATACATTATATTACATTACATTTTCGTCGTGTCCAATTGACGGCTAAAAGCCGCTCTTGGACGTGTCAAAATAATTGAGTTAGGTAGTAAGTCTCGCTACTGCTCCTTACTGAACTTACATAGGTAGTCAAGAATTTAACTACTAGATTGTCAAACTATAAATATAAATAATCAAAGTAGAAGCCTAGTATTGCAAGTAGTCAGTAATTCGAAAAGATACGTAGTAAAATTATTCATCGTAATATTCAAATTGTCAGTAAAATGTTAAATAATCAAATTAAAGCTACACCATGCATTTAAAAACAAAAAGTACATAAAGTACATAAGACCATATATAATAATCAGACAATAAGGCTCTACTTTTTAAGTAATTCAAATAGGAACGATATTCGAAAAATCATGGCCCTCAAATTCGGCCAGATTATAGAAAGGGTGGCCTATCAGCATCTCCTTGATGTTTTTTTATTTTATGTCCTCTAACTGTTTAAAATTTGTAGGGAGTAGATTATAGAATTTAATGCTAAGGTAAAAGTAGCTTTTCTGTACTTTTACCAGTCGTATTCGGGGTACGCATAAAAGGGAGATGATGCAAGTGAATGTCTGCTTCATTGCAGTTTCTGCGAGGTGCTGTCTAGCATACATTAAACACTGGTTTATGAACGCCGAATACATAGCCATTACCCTTGCCTTACTGAAATATTCTTTGCATGAGGTCCTAGTCATTACCTGATACATGCTGCGCAGTGCTCTCTTTTGCAAAACATAGATTCTTTTACTGGTTGCGGCATTTCCCCAAAATAGTAATCCTTAAGTCATTAATGAGTTAAAATATGCAAAGTATACTGATTTGGCTGCTGCAAAACCACATAGACTTCTGATTTTTTAAATTTATTATATCGAGCTACATAGCTTACTAGCTAATTGGATGTGCGCATTCCACTGTAATTTACTGTCAATTCTTAAACCTAAAAAAAATATGTCTTCTTTGATGTCGATTTCAAAATAGTCATGTAATTTATTTAAATAGTCAATATTGGCAGGTCTTAAGCGAAATGGAATTATGTTTGATTTTGTAATGTTTAGACGTAATTCATTACATTAAACCAAATCAACAGTTGATCAATCATATACCTAATTCTATTTATTAATGATTCCTTATTTTTGTCACAGAAGATAAGAGACGTGTCATCTGCAAACAGTGTAATGTCATCATTCTCAGATGACACACATCCCGGCAAGTCATTGGTGTACACTAAAAATAAAAATGGATATTCTACTTTTCCATGATTGTACGCACGAAAATATGCAAGCACAATAACATACGACTTAAAATCAAATGAATAACTGTTTTGTAAAAAAGAGCAACAATGATTTGATTTTATTTAAATTCAAAATTCCAACTCAAAATTAAGATATTCAAGTAAAAATTCGTCAGTGTTAATAGCACCAATTACATTATGTATTGGTATGTAGGTATGGAGATAGGTATATGTAGATATTTGTATAGGTATGTACGTAAGGACGTCAGTGTGTATAAGTAACTATATTTGTACGTTATTTTATATTTTAGCTAGTGTTCACGATTTCACTAAGGGATATCAACGCGCGGACATTACTCAAAGCTCATTGTTTTGTTACAGAATTTTAATAATATAAATAAAAGAAATAGGCCAAAATGTCGCCATGATATAATAATAGAGTGGATTGTAGATTCTCCCACTAAGCCATTGATTACCAACCTTTTTTTAGTGATGGCAAACTTTTAGTCGACAAACTTTGTTTGGCAAACTTTACCAAACAAAGTTTGGTAATACTGGTTAAGAGCCGTATTACAAAATAGCGTAGGTATTCTTTTAAAATGAGTTGAAAAAACGAACGCATTTTTTTTTGGATGTAACTATAAAAGATAGGATAAATAAATAAATAAATAAATAAATAACTATTCAACCCTGGGAGAAAAACCGCGGCACTGAGCGCTCTTCTCTTGCGCAAGCAAATATATACACAATTTCTAATTGTTTTTTGCAGTGTTTTCTCCTTTCTAATGACAATAATTTATATTATGTCGTATTGCTAAAAGAGTGAACTTTAATATAGTATAAGTATTATATAAGAATCTTATTTTATTTCTGAGAAAATTAGAATGATACAGGAAGATTTTTTTTTAATTTTGTTTAATTGTAAGTAATGTATACCTTGGATATGTGGTTCAAAAAACGAAAAAATAAAGCCGTAGTGTACATCAAGAATACATGACGGACATAAAAAAAAATAGTATACGGTTTTCGTTGTAGTGATATTACTGTATTAAGGAGCTCAAAGTTTGCCTTCCGAGCGTTTTACGAATAACGACTTTCGGAAAATGGGCTGAATAAGTAAATAATATTCGTTACATCTAAAATTAAAGGCCGCTATGGTCAACATCAAGAAATGGTCCAGGTAATTCAGTAATTAAAGTTTGTAGAAATCTCTTTATTTCTTGGAATTAGAACACCAAAAATCCACTTTTCTTGCCTTTCTGGAAAAAATATGTGATACGGCTTTTAATACCGGAGGTATATGAAGTGGTTTTGGGGGAGGAGAGAGAACCCTCCATTAGCGCGTTTTAAATAGTACCTATTTTACTCTGTATGGGAGCTAATGTTACATTATTAGTTTATAAATAAATTGTGGAATATAGAAATCGTCATTTAGAATGACTATCATTTCTCGAGTTTCTCGATATCGGGTTCAAGTATGTCCGAAGCCAATACATAGAAGCGTTGAACCCAAAATAAAATCTGACTACTACACATATTTTAAATTACGTATTACTAAGTTACCAAACAAAGGCTAAAGTTACATAAGCAGATCACCTAGAATTAAACGTAATTAATTATAGTGTTATAATAATGTCAATACAGTGAATTCATTACATAAATCGTTATTTTAAATAGATTGCATCATAACTGTCATAATATTATGAGGCTTATTTTAAAATAATATATTTCCATAACGTAATGCTTATTGCGCCATTATCTTTTTATATCCTACTACTATTATAAACGCGAAAGTTTATAAGAATGTATGTATGGATGTTTGCTACTCTTTCACGCTAAAACTACTGAATGGATTTTGATAAAACAATAATATAGCTTACACATCATAATTACACATAGGCTATAATTTATAAAGATATATAGTTTTCTATCATCATTATCACAATTTTCCATCATCACGCGGGTGAAACCGCGGGGCGCAGCTAGTAGTATATAAAAATGCATGTTGGTATATTTGTGCTTAATAGAGGGAGCTAATGAGCATTGTTTCAGTTGCAACAGGGCCCATTAGCTGAATGTAGTATATATGTGATTAATAGAGGGAGCTAATAGGCCCTGTTGCAGTTAGGCCACTAGGACATATGTGTTAGGCTTGGCCAAACTTACGGGTCACCGCGCACCCGGCAGCCTCCACGCAGAAGTGCGAGCCCGGGTAGGACTCTGGCCTGCGGGCCAGTTTTCCCTAGGAATCGCCCTTTATAATAAGATCATCATATAGGATCATAAAGGATCATCATAAGACAACCATAAACTTAGAATACAAGTTTTTAATAAATCAAAGTGTGTTATGAACTGGAATTATTTATTAGGTTAGACGCACAAAATTTTATATGTAATACAAATTTACATAATAAAAAAATTTATTACAAAAATATTACATAATGAAAAATAATTACTTTTTTACTTTGTCAGCTTCCTCACTATCAATAAAATTGTTAGCTACGGTTTTTGAAAAGTATAACAGTTTATAAAAAAATATATATGGGATCGATGAATCGCAAAAGGCTTTGGAACTCACTGTACTTTTCTTTGCTTATTTTTAGGTGTCTATTATACACTTATTTCACAGTAACTTCTAAAGGATCGCAATGTTTCCCTCTATTAACATTGAATGTACGAAAACGTTAATCTTCTTCTTTATTTGCTACTAGCTGTTGCCCGCGGCTTCGCTTCGCGTAAAGTTTAGAATATATTTGTTAATTTAACTAGGGTGGCGTTCATTTGCCTTTTTAGACGCTATCTTCAGATATATAGTTCAAGACGTTCCCTCTCAGATGCACGCTACCTATCTCGTCGACGTACGCGTCCTGTTCCTCGCCACCCGTCGCCTTCTACTGAACGCTGACTTTGCTGGGCCAGCAGCCACCGTCGCCTGCTAGGTATTTCGAGGTGCTTGCAGGTGTTACTAATTTCATAATATATCTAAAACTATACCACCTAAAAACTTGCATTATATGGCTAATTTTATTTCTATTTAACGGCCGTGATGATGAATCAATTTATTTGGAAAAGGATTCTTATTTTATTGCTGATGTCTTCAGCAAACACTGCTTGCTCGCACTCCTTATCTGTAGGTGGAGCCCGTCTCTGGAATGCTTTACCCACGCGTCGAAGGATAGCACCCAGTTTGTTTTGCTTCAAACGCAGGCTCAAAGAACACTTGAACCCACGCTCATAAACTTTCCTTATTTTTCCCTAATTTTTTCGTCCCTATTACGTCCCCTGCGTCATTATAGGTTTATTGTTTGTTTTTTTCATAAATCTATTGTTTTGTTTTCCTACTTGATGTAAATGTTTAAAAATTTATTTATTGGTTTATTTTTACCGCATAACATGTTATTCAATAGGTTAAGGTTAGCTGTAAGATATTGCTTTTAGGCAATAAGCTCGCCTTTTTGTTTGAGCAAATAAAGCGTTTAATTATTAATTATTATTATTATTATTACTTGATTATCTTATTTTGTCGAGATATTAAAGCATTTATTGTAGCTTAAATATAAAAGTTAGGTATATGCTGTTGTCGACTTTTTTATAGATCTTTTTAAGGTCGATGATTTTTTCATATATTATTTTCGCATATATCGAACCGTTTCGTCAACGCACGCCGATAAAGCAACTCCCCAGCTCATTTTTCTCCGACTTGTTTTTACTAATATCGTGATTTCATATTGAAAACCAATACTTATCACAAAAAGTCTATAATACTCGTCGATAATGGAACTTTCCATTAGTTAAAGAATTTTTGAAATCGGATGAATAGTTTCGGAGATTAGCCCCTGCATATAAATTTACAAACATTACTTCTTTATATTATTACATAAAGATAGCATGGCTCAAACAAGGAGAATAATAATATCAATTTACATGCGAAAACTGGAGGGATAATGATCAAATGTTCGTTATAGAATATATCACCCAAATACGAAAAAGAACAATATCAAATTACACTTCTAAAGTGGAGCGATAAAACAATGCATTAGCCTACATATTATATAATTGAAACAGTCCATAATTCATAGGGAACGAGTTGAAATTTATCTGTCGTCACAGCTGTTTGCTTTGTTGAACTGCCTTATATATTATTAACCGTTTCCAAACGGTTTTTATGTTGTGCAATAAATAATGTCTGCGGGTCATTTTGGCAACGTAAGCGTTTGACATTTACAGAATGGGGTTATATAATGGCTGCTGCCAGGTCGATGACTCCTTCGATGTAGCCATCTTTTATCGAGGGCCATCTTTTATACAGTACCTGACGGGATATATTTTGAATTTAATTTTATTAATTATCGTCATACGTCCGATTTTTTTTAAAATATATTTATTGCGTGTTTTTTTAACAATGGGAGTAATCATGGAACACGCATCACAACGTTATCTCAGAGAAAGTCAGCTTGCATGTTTTTCCATCTGAATAAACGACCACGAAGCCAGCAACACCAAACTACAAGAGCATCTGGAGGTCTGAATTATGCCGTTCCCCGAGTTAATTCTTCATTTGCCCAAAGACAATTCAACTATATAGGACCGAAAATATTCAACCGTCATGAAGACAAAATAAAAGAAATATAAAGTACCATTTTGTTCAAAAAAAATTATTAATAAATGGCTTCTTGACGACATATGTCGTTTAAGGACAGAGAATGAACGTCATATCTTAAAAAAATAATATTTCTCTATAATTTTACTATTATACTATATAATATGATATAAGATATTTAACAAAATGTAATATATTCTAATATAATTCAAAAGAATAATACTATAATATATATATATATATATATATATATAGATCGTTATATTATATATATCTGTATGTATGTGTGTATATGTATACTGCCGTCGTAAATGAAAACACAGTAACTTCATTTACTGTGTTTATACAAGTTTGGTTCTTTAAAATCACGAGTTGGAGTAGGTACTATAAGGCAAATTTTTCAGTTTGTCTGTCGATGGATAGTTACCGAGATACCTTAGATAAAAACACTGATTTAAAAAAAAAAAAACAGAATATTTTAAATAAAAAACACAATATGTATATTTTTTAAAGTTAAAATACAGTAACCTATTATTTACTGTGATCTTTTTTAATACATACAAGCATTTAAGAAATATTTTTGTTTGGTTACAACACGGCTTCTTCAGATACTATGGTTTTAGGTAAAATTTTGTTAAAAGTTAATTTATAATTACACGAAATAATCACAGTATCTCAATTACTGTGCCTAAGGTGCCTGCAGTTTTTTATTTATTTAAAAAAAAATATTTTTTTTACATGGCTAGAACACAGTAATGGGTAAAATTTACCTATAACACAGTCCCCACTCAGTTACGGTGTTATAGCTTAAAAATATGAAATTTATCAAATTATTTTCCTAATTTAAAACACAATATCTAATTTAATTAATTAAACAATTATAATTTAATATATATTTTTATGCAGAATTGAAGTTCTTACTATTTTTTAACATTAAAGATTAAAATAAATAGTCTATATTGATTACTTGGTTCATGAAAACAAATATCTAACAACTGAACTTTGGCCGCGTTTGTTTTCATTTACGACGGCAGTATATGTATCTATATGAGTACCTACGTCAGTTAGGCTTCTCCACCCAAGTCATAAAAATGCCCAGATATACAGGCTATATTCGGCCTAGTTGGGTATGCGCTTTGCATGGTCAAGTGAATGTGGGCCGTTGTTTACTTCGCACCATTACTTGGTATGACCTGTTTTGTGTGTTTTATCATTATGTTTGAAATAAATAAATAAATAAAATTAAATGTAATGCTTGAAGCTCATTTTGATCATAGTCATAAACTATTTTGTCTTCCTCGTTTCAATGAAATCCATTGATGTTTGTTGAAGAAAATAGTGTTATATTTTTATCATTGCTTCCCTATTTGAAAAAAAAACACTGAGGGACATTTGCATCAACAGCATCAATAGTTTAGGCAAGAATAATTTAGTGATAAATAAACTAAAGTAAGTACTAAATTGACTCTCGTATATCTTCAAAAATAAACTAGGTATAGGTGCTATTTTTAATTTGGAAACGCGTTTAGCTATAAGGAATCGATTTCCGTCAAAAAAAGTCATTTTTGAACAAGTGACCCATATGTTTTTTTCGAAGTGGCCGATTCATTTGTATTAGATATATTTTTGTGAATCTAACATAATAAATGATTTCAGATCATAACACTCTTTTATTTAATGAAAACTTGTATTACATGTTTAGGATTGTTGTATAATGTTCTCATATGTTAATTAATAAGATACGAGTAAAACTAACTGGTATAACAATTATAACTCGTATAACCAATTATTGTCATTTGATCAGATGATGATATCTGAAGTTTTGCCAAATGTTTAATGATTTTCTTAGGCAACCCACCCTTTTAACTTTCGTTTACAAGAAACCCATATATTATACTTCATATGGCGAAAAAATAATAACTAAATATAATAAGGTTAACTTATTATATTTAGTTATTATGTAAGTAAAAAAATAACTAAGTATGCGATCCTAGTGACAGAACTCTTATAGATAATGTTTGTTTCTACTCTTTATTGTGAACTTTCAAAATGAGCGGGTTTATTGTCATACGACAATCACTTAGAAACAACCCTATTATAAAGTGTTTTTATGTATGTGTGCGTGTAGCATGCGTGTAAGTGTATTTCTTGTTATTGCATTTGCTCGACAGGATTGAAATGCACTTCAGTTAATTTTATCCCAACGGAAAATGGTGACCCAGCCGGGAATCTAACCCATGACCTTACATTGTAAGATTGGGCGACCTAACCACTATGCCACCGGGCCGTGTAGATTTCTGCGGAGATATTTAAGTTAATCGTTTCGGGGGAGGGGGGGGGGGTCCAAATGTATATGAGCGTCTTCATCTCGAAGGAAAATTTTTGCTCGTTCACAATACTTTATCTCCTCGTCTGTTGGTAGACCGGTAAATTAAAATCATTATTACAGTGTATGTCAAGAAGGTTTGCGATGTAACTTGTCCACGGATAATGACGGGCATCAATAATCAGCGAAGTAGCTATTTATAAAAGAAAACAGTTACGTTTTCAATTGTCCGAAATGGCGGGCGAGCGCGGTGATTATCGATTCCTTTGTGCCACAGACAACAATTCTTATTATTCTCTAACAGAACTTTCGCTCGAACGTAGCCAAACGGCCGAAAGAGGCAAAGAAACCCAACAATGATTTTATCTGGCTGGCAAAAAACGCGGTTGAGTCCGACCGAAGGTCGCCGCGCGTTTGATATTGCCACTTTCGAAACTGCGACAACAATGCGTCATTTACGAGCTGCTCGATACGTTTTTTTCATGCCCCTTCGGATCTTGTTATGGTGGAAACGGAAGTGCGGAAAGGAAAACAAGCCCAACGTGGGTTTCACTCGCGCGCAGAGAGTTCCGTATCTCCCTAAGGAAGGTGGAGATGCTAATCAACAATTTAAATGTCCGCATTAGAACAGGCTATAGCCTAGTTAGGCGTCATTGAAATAGGATCACTGGCAACAGTTTCTGGCATAACATCAGTTTTTTGTGACTGGATTTTCGGCTATGACATTGTAAATGTATATGTCCATTTACTGTAGATGATTGTAAATTACTAAATCAATAAACATTTAAATTTAAAAAAATACAGGTTTGCGATTATTTTATGGTTTTATTCAGGTTTTATTAAAGTAATTTTTTTAGAGCATGAATTTCTAGACAGATTTTTTTTGTTTAAATTAATCCTGAATAAGTTACTAACCTACTAACCCAAAGTATAAGAGATTAAATAGAAAGTATTAATGTCTAAATATATATTTTTTTAAATATTATAAATACTTAAATTATTTTTGTTGATTTTCTATTATTAATTTAAAGTATTGAATCATGTGCGTATCTCGTGATATATAGAAAGGAAAACCGGTTTGGAGTGAGTTTCACTCGCGTGCGTAGGTTATTCAAAAAGCCCATACCTTATTCAAAAAGGTGTTTTTCGCGAATTAATTTAAATTTAATTTAACACGTCGAACGCCATGACGGACACCATGTGTCTGACAGCATGCTTTCCCCCGGGGTCGCACCAATTAATCTAGAATCATTCAAAAATCGTTGAGGTGCTTTTTCGCAAAAAAAAAACAGCAAATAACTCAAAAATAATGGGTGACTTACGGAAACAGCGATTACTCATTGTTTTCCGAGATGTCAAATGGCAGACACCAGTGTCCGTCTCGGTATGTGAGAATGTCCAACCGTCTTTCCTTTTATTGACCAAGTGGTCAGGTCCAGGTTGTACTGTGGGGCCGCGCGGGTCACTTGCCTTAGGAAATACAGTCTTATGCTGTCCGTTGGCCGCCTACAGGCTTCTGAAGTGATCGAGGGCATGCGGACACGTGGTGTCCGACGCGGCCTCCTGGACCCGATATACTGTCAGTCACAAGGTGTCCGACGATACCCACTGGGCTAAACATGATTTTTAGTTTGGCATTTAACGTGTTAAAGCAGTGTTTTTCAACCTTATTTAGATCGCGACCCCCTTTTTAGTAAAAAAAATAAATTAATCTCTAAAGCGACCCCCTTAGACTGTATCTTAGTTCTCTAAAACCCAATAAATGGCAAGAACCACATTAATTTTAAGTCCTTTTCACTTTCGAAGCTGCACGTAACTGTTTCCATCTTAGATCAACATAAACATGTGTAAAAGCAATAGCAAAATACTATATAAATTTATTTCTCTTCCGAACCTGAAAATGTTAGCATATTAGATAAATACAGATTTTTAAATATTTTAAACGTTTTTTATACAGCCTGCGACCCCACCCCCCCCCCCCCCGGAAGTTTATTCGATACCCTCCAGGACGTCGCGACCCACTGGTTGAAAAACACTGATTTAACCCTTAGGCTACGTTACGACCAAATTTGGCTGCACATCAGATCACCGTTGAATACGTAACGACCAAAATGCTTGCTCCCGGAGCGCACATTAATATTATTTTCTAATTCGAACGCATCCTAAAATCCATATCAAATATCTCATTATTACGATAGATACATAGACGGCCGTTAGAATAATTTCGCGCGTCATTTCGCGAATAGTTCTGGTAAAATTCCATTGTCAAACATCATTTTATTTTTGAGAAATCATCAAAAATTTTATTGGTTTTTATGGGCTAATATCTAAACATTTTGTATTTAAATAAGCGAAACTAAATATTAACTTTGATAGAGAATCTAATAAAAATCACGATAGTATTTACGATTTCTAAATAGGGTTCCGTACTTTTCCGTAAGACAAGTACAAGTTAGAAATGCCGAGTTTTAATCACTTTTTCGAATTTCTCATATTTATTCATAACTATCTAAATGTTTTACAAAATGAGATTTCAATATCTTATATTCGAAATTTCAATGCGATCATTGCACAGTTATTATATTTTTATTTGATTTCTATAGTACTTTCATAGTTATAGTACTTTTTGTCGAGCGCGGCGATATTGCAATAAATTGCAATAAATTGCCGCGGTCTGCCATGAAATTATGCCGCTACTCGAAGGGTTAAAGCAATTCACAAATATTACAATTTACAAATAAAACATGGTATAAAATATCTAACTAAGCTACTTAATCCACAGTGTGAGGACTTCGCCCACATTCAGTCAACAAAAGAAGCAATTTCTATAGAATCGAAACCGCAAATACGCTCAAATATACACGAGGCAACTGCAATTGAATTCCAACTAAATTCGGCATTTTATGCACAGTCAACCGATGACTAATGCCATTTCTTCTGATCGATCCAATTTGACACAATTAATTTCCCCCACACAGTGACCATTGCATCATTCACACGATATAAAACGCAGTACATTTCGATCGATCATTATCATTACCCTAGTGGACAGTTACCGCGGTTACACATCATCATCATCCTCTACACAGCAGTCATCGCGATTACACCTCGTTATCAAGCAGTACCTACTTACATTATCCGCGATACCGATCTTCAAGCCTCGCTCCTCGACTACACAACTGCGACACACACTGCGAGCACACCTCTACACACCCGGCGACTTATCAAACAAGGCGTTACAAACTGGCAACCGACACATACCTTCTGAATAAATACTTCAACTTCAACATCCACGACTTTCAATACGGAGAAAACTTTTTGATGAGAACGCCCTTCACTCACGAATAATTGGAGTCTAGTGAAGGGTGGCCACCCTCACACTGGTGACCCCGACGTGATTAATTGGTGACCCTCGACGCTCGACAAGGACACGCTCTCATAACAGCAAGAAATAAAACGTAATTATGTAATGATGCCCACTGTTCGATGACACCCAACTAAGTAAAGCTTGTGGTTGGGCGGACATTCTATAAACATAGAGTCACACCAATGAATGTTTTAATTAATACACAGCTAAAAATGAAAGATGATAATAATATTTGTTTATTTATTTCTTTCTTTACCGCATTTTCAAAGCATATGTGTTTTACTAATACGTACTCATATACATGTATATTTATTACATTTATTCATATTCAAAAAATATTGAACGCCACCGATATGGATGGCGGTGTTGACTACAACGGGCAAACCCGTCACCCCAGGCTGGTATAACGATATAGATCGTTCTTTCAGCCGTGGGTTGAGCGTAGAAGATTTGGGGACAAGACAATCTACTGTCTAGTTCACCAGCAACCCGTTAGAGACCAACGGCCAGGCACCGGGAAAGGTACCCAGCGGGCAGCCTCGCACCCTAACTACCAGTTTTGGCAGGATATCTCCGTCTGAAATTAACCTTCAGAATACCTCCGTCCTCCCGACTGGTTACGGGTCCGAAGTCGTTTACGCAACCTCTACTTGTTGTATTACAACGGTAATTCAGTTTGAATTTATCATGGATCTGGGCGTTCTTTGCCCGTAGTGCCACGCAGGATCGAGTGGCTCAAGGTCATTTCAAGAGTGGCATGACATCAGGTGAAACATCCACCCCCCGCTGCTTGGGAAACAGTGTATATCCATAGTCTCCAGATCCTTTCAGCAATTAGTCAGAATGCACAATCGATTGGCTTCGCCGACCGGTGCGCAAACCGTACAGTAGCGCCGGGATGCAATCCCGCTGGGTGAAACCGGTCCACCAGCTCTGAGGCCTGAGACACGGGACTCTTAAGCGGGGTAGCCTTCCACTCTAGAAGGCTTATGAATAGGAGATGAATCGTCAGTTGAGCCGATCCGAGAACAAAATGGCCCAAGCTGCACGAAACCGTTCACCACCTAGCGCGCGACCGATATGATCATTAGCATATCTGTACTGCTGCTGCCCAACTTAGTATCAGGACTTGTTCCAAGGCAAAGAAACTCAACAATGACTTTATCCGGCTGAAAAAAAACGCGATGGAGCCCGACCACCGAAGGTCGCAGCGCTTTTGATTTTGCCACTTTCCAAACTGCGACAACAATGCGTCATTTACGAGCTGCTCGATACGTTTTTTCCTGCCCCCCGGATCTTGTTATGATGGAAACGGAAGTGCGGAATTCAAAACCGGCGTAGCTTGAGTTTCACTCGCGCGCGAAGGGTTCCGTACATCATTAAGGAAAAGGTTGACCGCGAATGGAAATGCTAATGTCGGGTGTGCCAAAAGGTTTTTATTCAGATATATTTTAAGTAATTTCTGTAGAGAAAGAGAGACTATACGAAAATATGAATAATTTTAGAGATAGATTCCAAGCGCCAAAGGTATGGCCGAGGAGGCTTGTCTAACAAGGGTTTTTTTCAGACCCCACGTTGGGCGCCATTTTATTTGACGATGTAAAAGCTAAAGACAGTAAGAATGTGAAATTCCAGCAGAAGCAGAACGAACGAAACCACCGTTCAAAATCAAACTTGCTTAATTGATTTGGCCCATATCGGCAAACGGCAATAGTTGAATTATCTGATTTATATGGATGATAAACCGCTAAACAGCAGCGATCCAGCCGACCGAGCGCCAACAGTTGGCCAAACGTCTCCGTCGCGTCGTCTACTAACCAATTAACCCAAATAACGAAATTTCAACCGGAAAAATGGACGATGCGATGTTAAAATTCGTCAGGTCGTCGCGGAGAATTAACATTACGTGTGAAGAAGAAGACATAACGGAGGTTGATGTAATACTTTAGTTTGCAGTCGTTTGCTGGGAACCGGCATGGTGATCTGATTGTTTGATTGGCATTGACGGAAACAATGAAATTTTAATTGGGGGCCTAATTTTTAGGTCAGTCATGTAGCAGTTGTGTTCAATAAACTCGAAGAACCTTTTAAAATACTAGGCAATATTGATAGTTTTGAAACTATATTTAATAAATGGCTATTGGAATTGGAGAGTTCTGAAACGGAGAAAGAAGCAACAATTGTGGTTTATTTGTTTAAAATATTATATCTATGAAAGACGTCAATATATCTACTGTTAATAATATTATTAATGTTTAATATTTAATACATAGTAAATAAATTGTGTTTTTTGAATCTCTATATGTATTATATGTACTTAGTATATGTACTTACTAAGTATATGTACCTAGTTATATACTTTTGATGCAACATATCAGTAGCTATTACAAATATTTATAAATATATATAAATATTTATCATTTATCTATAAATATCTATAAACATCAATAAATGTCTGTATCTATATATCCACTATACGACCTATCTATATTTTTATTTATATCTATATACATATACACATACCATCGTCTAACTCCTTCTTCCTAATCACTTGCAATTCCCTGCCTCTCCCATCGGTTTTCTATATTAATTTTATATTTAATATGAACTTAGTTTATTTTACAATTAATTTTTAAGTGTAATATGCTGAAATCCAAATGTGTAATATGCGGAAATCTGTTACTTTCGTAGGAAACGATTATCGGCGTAATATTTCCTTTTTTTTATACATTATGTTTATGCACACGTATGCGCTGTATGTTTCTAGAAATAATATAAAATAAAAAAAATATGCTTTTATGCTTATATATATTTTTTTTGCTGTATGTTTTAACAAAAATAAAATAAAATAAATCTCAATCCCATGCAACCCGAGGCACGTCATGCCTCTATATAGATGCCAGTCTACATATATAGATGTGGAATTTACGACTTATTTTTGATTGCGAGCTGTCACATTAAAAATAAAGTTTATTAGTAGAGATTAATAATAAAGTAATATATAAGGGCGCGAGTGTCAGTCCGCTGGGTAGCATACCTGGCTAACTCGCGGATAAGGCGTTGGCCTCTTACGAGCATGTGGCGGAGCTTGACGGTGGACTGTTTTGTCCTAAGACTTCTGCTCTCACCTCAGCTGTCTCACATAGACAGAACGATCATATTTCGTTTAAACTTCCTGGGGTGACGGGTTCGCCGGTGTAGTTGACATCTCTAGTTGTACCTCTCAGTTGATTAAAAATATACATGGCCAGTATTTTGTCTTGTGACAGAGCGAATTGTAGCCAACCAATTTTATTGAGATTGTGGGATTTTCTCTGCCTGTCTTTTTTCTCTGATTATTCTCTGATGTCGTAAGTTATCGATATGATCAGAGCCCAACTTTGTGACGTCTTGTTTTCTCCAAGTAATACATGCGCGGTTGGATAAACACGATGTTTAATATGTATATTAATTATCGTTTAGTTATCCAAAAAGAAGCTAATAGAAGGGATGGCTTACCATCGATAACGTCAGATGTGAGTGAATAATTATGCTAATTGTACGTGCTTATATATCGATAGAATTGCTATTGGTGTGGTAATTTTCGTGTGAATTAATACTTGCAATTGTGAAAGACGCTATTTTCTATAACATGATGTATCTGCAGCGTATGAAAGAGTCGATTAAAAATGAAATTATTATTTCTTTGAATAATATTACTCATCAGGCAATTCGACAGTTTGGCCTGTTGAATTACTTCAATTGAATCTCGAAATTTGAAATGGTTGTTGATGTTGAAATGTTTGTTAAATGTTACATGGTTCATCATCATGAGTCACTACAAGATAAATGCAGTAGGATTGCAGTGAGCCCCCCAAAACCTAGTATGCCACATCATTTTAATATGCTGTCGCTTGAGGATCGGCGAACTGCTGCGGATATGACCGCGCTACATGACATCGTCAATGGGACGCTGGATAGCCCATACATAGTTTCGAGCATCGCTCTGAAGGTGCCGCAACGTAAAACCCGATCTATACAGTTATTCGAGCCCCCGAGACGACATTCTAACTACACGCGCAATTCAATGCTTAACCGATTGCCACGTACGTATAATGATAAATTCACAGGGCTTGACATTTATAGTAGAAACAAAATTAGCTTCAAATCGGCAGTACGAACCGCCCTTGAAGCAGCAGCGACAACTGCCAGTAATTATTGATTTGTAATATGTATGTATAAATATAATATAACTTATATATGTATTCCCATTTACATATTTTGAATTTATGTTGTATAAGTATGATTTATATGTTTGCGGCTCTACAACTTTTGCGGTCATTTGACATTTTTTGGTTGGTGGGAATGCGTCCTTGCCGCGTGTACTTGGACGATTAGTTCTCCCGACAAAGTTACATTTTCGGCAAAGTTACATTGGTCGTCTACAAATGCATCGGGAGGACTGTCGTTTATTTCCGCGCGGTATAGATCCGTTTTCTCTCAACTAATAAATATTTACGGATGTATTGTATTTTTTGTTTCATAATTTAGTTTGTAACATATTTTTTAAATAATTTCGAAAGGCGTAAGTTATAATCGGCATAAGAACATGTTTTTTTAAGAATTATGTATCTAATTATAAGTTCATGCTGTTACTTACCTAAATAAATAAAATAAAAAAATAAATAAAAAATAAAATTTCCAATCACTGGCCATGCCTATGATCGGTACGATTTGTTTATCAATCCAATTGTTGAATCTGTACATGATAATATATAGTTATCAGAAGTTGAAATAGACCAGATATAAACTTAGCACTTAAATAGTATTAGCTTTTAACCTGTTCTCGGTCACTAGTATAATATGAAATGTGTGCCAATGGTCGCATTTCCTTTACATAACAAGTAGAGTGCTCCGCAATTACTATTCACGTGCTATCTAATTTCATAGCTAGGGATCGCCTCCGGGCGTCGAATTAGACTACTGCGCAGGCGCACGATCTCTCGCATTAGATGATAATGATCAGTTATAGTAACGCCGATTGATTGTTTGGGCAGGTCGAATGGTTTGGCGGTGTTTTTATGACTTTTGAATAGGACTCAAGTTGTTATTGGGGTTAGTAGTAGTAAAAGTAAACGGAGTGGGGGGGGGGGGGTTCCAGCCCTTGATATCACCTGGATCTATAAGATATTTTGTAACTACCACCCACTTTGTGGTTGGGTCATTGGTCTGCTAGTAGCCCGGTGGGAGTTAATGGGCCCTTGCTGAGTTGGCCACGAAGACCCATTCTGTTCAGGGTTGGTCACACTATCCGACGACCTCCACGCATGAAATACGAGCCTGGGTAGGACTCTGGCCTTATGGTTAGTTTCCCCTGGGAATCAACCTTCTGGCGCTCCTGGACGGTCTGCGCACCGTGCGGCGTGAGCCAATCAACTGTGCACTCTGACTAACATCTTGCGGTGTCAACTACAACGGGCGAGCCCGTTACCACAGGACGTTTTAACGATTAGTCGTTCTGTCGCCCTGCAGTGAACGTAGAAGACTTTGGACAGTACAATCCTACGTCCAGCTACGTCACAACCCGTGAGAATCCAACGCCTTACCGCGAGTGAGCCAGGAATAAACCCGGCGGGCTCGAGATACTCGCGCCCTCACTTCCAATTGTGACCAGATTTCTCCGGTCTCTCGATTGGTTCCGAGTTCGAGGTCGCTTGCGCGGTCCTCTCCCTTACTAAGCGGTGAAACGGTGTGAACCGAATCTATCGCGGACCAAGGCGTCCTTTGCCCGACTCTGAATCGGGATCGGATGGCCAATGGTCATTTCAAGAGCAGACGCCGTAAGGTAGACAACCACCCCCGCTGTATAGGAAACAATACAGTTCCCAGACTCCCCCGATTGTTAGTCGGAGAGCACAATCGATTGGCTTGCGCCGCTCGTTGCGCAGACCGTCCAGGAGCGCCAGAGGTTTGATTCCCAGGGGAGACTGGTTGACCCAGTGTCCTACCCAGGCTCGCACCCCATGCGTGGAGGCCATCGGATGGGTGTTGACCCGTGAGTATGACCGACCCTGAACACATGGGTCATCGTGGCCACCTCATCATGGGCCCATTAGCTCCCAACTCTGATCAACAATCGGGGAAGTCTGGAAGCAGTACTGTTTCCTATAGAGCGGGGGTGGTTGCGGACCTTACGGCGACTGCTCTTGAAATGACCACCGGCTACCCGATCCTGGGTGAACGGCCGAGCAAAGGACGCTGTGGTCCGCGAAAGATTCGGTAAACACTATTTCACCGCTTCGTAAGGGAGAAGACCGCGCAAGCGACCTCGAACTCGTAACCAATCGAGAGACCGGAGTAATCTGGTCACAATTGGAAGTAAGGGCGTGAGTGTAGACCCGCCGGGTAACACTCCTGGCTATCTCGCGGTTAAGGCGTTGGCCTCTTACGGGCTTGTGGCGAAGCTAGACGGTGGTCTGTTTTGTCCTTAAGTCTTCTGCGCGCACTCCAGGGAGATAGGACGACTAATCGTTAAACTTCCTAAGGTGACGGGCTCGCCCGCTGTAGTCGACAACCCTAGTTCCTAGTAGCCCGGTAATGCTTACCAGTCCATGCAGAACACTGACCTTCAAGTTGGGAAGATCGCTGTGTTCGAGAAAGGCTCGTCCCAGTAAACTGTGTCTCATCGTACAAAAACGATGCTAACGAATTACATGTGGAATTCCGTGGACTGAAAGCTGCAAACCACTGTTTAAAAAGGAGTTTTTGCCGACGTTCATAACCATATACATCTTGGAAACCTGCAAATTGTACAAATTATCCAACGAGCAGTATTTAAAAATAAACGACGTAGAACACGGCTATAATACGAACAATAAACATGAGCTCCAAGCACCCAAGCCAAATTTAACTTTATTTAAAAATGGAATGTTATACAACTCACTAAAAATCTATGACCACCTACCTGCAAATATTAAAGAGTTAAAGGAAAAAGGGTTAACAACAGCATTGAAGAAATGGTTCATCAAAAAAAATTATAGTAAGCGTTAAATGAATATTTCTCCTATTACAATATTGTGGGCATGCATTTTTTACAATAATTTGATTAGGAAGGAAGGAAGATTAGGAATATAATTAACGGAATTGTTTTTCAATATTGTCGATCGAACGGAATAACAAGACACACGCCCTCACATATATTACACATATTTTAAAATGTCTACTATATGCTAAATCTAAT